>JAEAOA010000663.1:1715000-1795000 GCA_016746295.1 Potamilus streckersoni | reverse complement strand
TAAGTAGCTTGGCGTTTAGTTGCTGCATAAAAAACTCAAAGAAAAACAGAGAAAATTACTGAAATAAGCTTTATCATCCGCAATCATATTCTTATCACTGTCTAAGTTTTACAAATTTCACGAACATGTAGGCGTTAAGAGACTAAAAATAAAGACCAAATGTTTCCATTTATTGAACTGATGAACTGATGATACGATTATATCACGCGAGACTTCGGAAAATTGAACATGGTTTCTTATCTGTTAATGGAAAACGTCAGGCTGGAATTCACCCATAACAACATGCGGTTCCCGTTACTCAGTGTCTAGATACAATTACATCAACGGATGAAAAATATGTACTTGCAAAATGAGTGTTTTTTTAAGTAGAACAAAACGAGCATTATTTTTAAATCTCTTTCCATTATAGAGTGTAAAATTTGAAAAATAATAATTTCATGCAATATGTGTTCATGGATCACATAACTGATTAGCTATATTTAATTGGTTATTATTATTTGATTAAATATCTTGACTATTTGGCCCACGTATTACAAGTGATAATATGTTGATGAATTGTTTGACCGTTGCTTAGAGACTGATCGAATGTTTAAATAAATCCTCCAAGTTTAAAACTGCTCTAACGTAGCACCATTATTATCAGCTAGAACCATGGTTCGAGTCGAAATATGGTTTTATTTGGAGCAAATGGAAACATGTTTGTTATTCGGATGAAGTGTGAACATGGTAGTTATTTAATATATGCACCCGTAGTGAAGAGGACCAGATTTAACGAAGAAGCGAGTATATAAAAACAACTGGCTCAATGTTTTCACGCATTATCGAAGAATAGGTAATAAAACATAATTTCTAATAGGTAAAACAAAAATTTGAAGAAAAAATATAAAAATGAGTTTATCTCTTTTCTATACTATTTTTTAAAAAAAATAAATAATGCTAAATTAAGTAATCTCTATTACCTCTTTCTTGGACAATGTTGTGTGTGTGTGTGTGTGTGTGTGTGTGTGTGTGTGTGTGTGTGTGTGTGTGTGTGTGTTTCTAGTAAACTATTATATATCTATCTCCTTCATTTTTTCCCAGCTATTTAAAAGACATTTGGCTGTCCTTAAAATGCTGAAAATGCATCCTCGCAGTCCGTTGATACTTCAAGAAGGAACAACTATCTTCATTCACCGTGATGAAGCCAAACTTTTGCTGTCAAAGGGGAGTAACTCCTACAAGTTAATTGTTAGATTCAATTACAGGGATTAATGGTGAAAACATGTCAACTTCGCGTATGTTCGTGATTAGATATCACTTCAAGTTCCCATTGCTTATTTTAAACTCTACAAATAAATACACTCTGCAAAAAACCGAGATTGTTAGCTGTAAAAAAATATAAGATTAATTACTTTTGTCATTATTCATTGTAATTGACTACATCAAATAAGTTTATATTTAATTGTAAATAAAATTCTGCTACATTGCTGTCTGCAGAATCTCTTCTACATAAAATAAATAAGAATGACATATACAACTATATATGAACAAAGAAGAATATCTGCGTCAAGAAAATGAATTTTTCCTTAAAATCATATTATGTGATCCATCATGTATCTTTTGTTTTCAATCCTTGCCTACCATCGTTAGCAAATGTCACACAAAATTGATTGTTCGACTTTTTGTATCATTCATTTCCTTTGTTTCAACATTGTCCTTTTACCCTTCCATTAGAGCCATGGTGTAATATGTGCTCTGAAAAATATTCTCAGAGCGCTCTATATGTGTTGATATAATTTTCTTTTAAAGTTTCTCGTAATATGATAAAAATAGTATCTTGAATATTAAATCGACCGATCACTTTAAAAATAGGCGAGATACAATAATTAGATTGTAATAAAGAGTCACTAAAGTCAGATCAGTTTCGCAATACAATTTTCAATATCGCATTTTAAAAAATGAAAATTTATTTAATATCTCGCATTCTTAGAATCTGACGATTATTTAAATGAATAAAGGTACGTCTCTGACTTTCTTTCTCAGTCTTTCTGCATCTCTCTCTTTTTCTTTATATATATATATATATATATATATATATATATATATATATATATATATATATATATATATTCTTTTATCTCAAAAAGGAAGAAGAGAAACTTTAAAAGTTGGAAGGCAATAGACGACTAAATACTTTATGAGATCAGGGTCTCTCAAGCCTTAATTCAAATTGTCTTGTGAAAATGTTCAACAAGCGTAGGCCTGGAATACGCTGCTTTTTACTGTAATATAAATGCGCCGATACTGAAACATTTTTTGTAAGCCCTTATCGAATAAATAAGTGATATATTGTCTTTGCAATCTTGGCTATGTCGCGCAACATCCTCTTACCACTCAGACTTTAAAAAATATTTTTAAGAATTTGTCATCAAATTCCACTCGTATGCAAGTATGGTATTTCGAGGCACAATTTATGAAAAGAAATATCTAGAAAGTTAAAATTATCCTTTTAGCAGTAAATTTATATGATTATAATTATCTGGTGTGGACCATAATTTACTATTTTATCTGTTGACGATATCGCGCATGTCTAAGATGTTAGCACGAATTTAGTTTATGATGAGAAGCTTATAACAGACAAATTCGGTACCACCAGACATTTATTTGGACTAAAACTCAAAGCATTGGTTCCAGAAGAAGATTACGAAACCAGTTTATTTAATGTGGTTTGGTATTAGATATTTTACTACAGAGCAAGACTGGTTGTGTAGGTTGTGTGGAGGCAACTGGAATAAAGTACCTTGCTCAAGGATACATCATGGAAGCCGACCCCAAAGGACCTGATGTTGGATTTGAAGCCGCTCCAATTTAGTCAACAGTCATTGATTGCGTGTAGTTTTCAGAAGGAAATAAGTCTTTTATCAAATAGTAATATCACTCTATCGACATACAGTAAGTTTCAACCAATGAGTTTCAAATTGAAAGTGCACGGAGTTGTGTCAAAATATTACCATCAATCTCTGTATCCCATTACTATCAAATCTCTTTGTCTGGAAACACTATCTCAATCTCTTGGATCAAGATATAGAAAAAGTAATACAGATGGAATATGACTGAGGATTTAGTTTTTAAAAACTTTTTGAACGATCAATCGATTGATGAAAATTTATAAATTTATAATACTCTTACGTTTTAGGATGAAGTTTAAAATGATTAAAACCATGTCCGTTCCTATTTCTTCACATAAGGTACTGACCAAGATTCAAGGACAGAAACGTCTCAAATAGTTCTCAACCTATTTATTCTTCTTTTAAGGTTGATTGTAAATTTGGTTAATACTTCGACAGTTGAAGTAATATAATGGTAACAGTTTTAGTATTTTGTTACTGATCTAGATCTAAATATTTTGACACACACACCCCTCTCCGACATTGTCTTCACATCACACGTACGCACAAGATCCCGCAAAATAAAGTTACAAAGAAGACCTAATGCCAGAAGATTTTTCATGTGGTGTTGAAAGACTTTAACCAATAACATTAACCAAAACGAACTGCTTTTATTTTATTCTTATACACATCCCTGAGCTTGTCAGTCGACAAGAGAAGTACATACGTGAATACACACGCTTAGACATAAGCTCAAACATGCGTTAAGATATACATGATTTGTACGAAAACCCACCTAGAAAACACACGACCACTCTTGTTAGAACTGCAAGGTTAACACATCCATGGTAGCCTAATAAGTGCTGCTGTTGCTATACACTGGCAAGACTGACCATTATTGATACAGACCCATTGTAATTATATTATATGTGTCCTTGAGACAGTAGCGACTCTTGTATAAATATGTATTAAATCAAGCAAATTGACTAGTTCTGCTTGCCTTTCGATTCTCAAAGAATGATGGCAATTTCTATACTTAATAAGGAAATGAACGTTTTGGTGTGTCTATTGTTTTCAAAGCGGAAAATGAACTTTTCTTGTCATTATAATTGATAATTGTCAATGTGAAAACTACGCAAATTTTGGTTAGGGAAGAGCTAATCAATATTTGACACCTAGAATTGTTATTAATAATAATAATAATAATAATAATAATAATAATAATAATAATAATAATAATAATAATAATAAAAAAATTATTAAAAAAATTAAAAAAAAATTAAAAATTAAAAAAATTAATAAAAAAAAATATTATTATTATTATTATTATTATTTCATTCATTCATTCTTTAAACCATGGAATAGTAATTCAGAACGGATTTGCTTTACAGATAAATTAATATATGAAGAGTGTGCTCGTATATTTTTCACCAGCCTGTGTTAACTTCAAGCCTAAGTAATTTTCATGTTCTCTTAACGGGTTCTTTGTGGACTTACCAGTTACCGTGGCATACTTCTGATCGAGACACTGAAAGCTCAAATCACACTTGGAGAAAAAATATTTTTGTTTAATAATTGAGGAAACTTAATTTGGCGTGAAATAACATCTGATCCTTCTAGTCTACCATTTAATAAGCTAAGGATTCGTATGGAGTTACGTATTCAAATGCCTGTCATTGACAACCTACCTTTTGACCGTAAGCTGTAACAGCTCAAAATAAGCAACTTGCTTATAATCGCAAGGAAAGATTTACAAGCACAACCGGAAGGATATTTTTCATTTTAATATTAAAAACCTACTGTGGTATATATAATGGCAAAAAAGTACACAAATTAATGCAATTGGCATTTGAAGACATTTATTAGCATATTTAATGCAGAAATCACATTGCCCAAACAATGGAGTGTGTCTAACATTACAAAATAGACTAAATCACTATTGAGTTTAAATGATTTATACATATTTTTCTGAGCTCCTCAGAAGATGTATGATTTTCCAATACGTTTCTGAAGCCTCTTGATAAACTGATCACATCGAACTAGACAGGCCAAAGTTTACAAGAAAAAACGTCAAACGTCATTGTTTGACCTTGTGATAGAAGAGTCAAACCTCTGACGTAAGTGAACCAGTGATGACGATGGAGAATACTTTACCAGTGATAGTGAATGTACTAATGAGCAATTCAATTCGAAAATACTGCTAGTATGAATATAAGAATGGCATCTAATGCCATGAAATGATGCACAACCCTTCAGAAACGGAGCAGAGCAATCGATGTGAGAAATAATCAGAAGGTATTGGCAAAAACATTGAAGCAGAATCAATAGAAATTTTTAAGCATATTTGACATGGCTACGTATAAACTTTAAATGTCTTCATAGGATTCGAGCCAATGCTTTAATTGATAACGGGCCACTGTCATGTGGTGGGATAGTGTGAGGTCCAGACGCCTTATGGCTTTCGATTATTGTTACCTAGGAAGTGATGAAACACGATGCTATAACCCCGATCGAGTAAACAATAAAAAAATAATATTAATGGATGGAATAACAGAGATCTGAACTGATATATAGAACAGAATAGCACGAGCCCCTTGTGTTAAATATAACCATTTAATCAGTTATATAAACACAATCAAATGGAATATGTCAGTTTAATGATTTATTTTCTCCCAGAAAAATAGTCACACAATTTACGCTAAATACATTTCTGTTGGACAGATAAAACAAATTTGATAACAGATTCGAGAGACTGATCGAATTTAAATTGCCAGAATGTTATCATCACCTGGTTCCATCTGGTCTTTCTCCAAATCACTATTAGTGATAGGTCGGCGTTGCAGTATTTTGTTTCTATCTATCTATCTATCTCTCTCTCTCTAGTAAATTCGGCTCGTCAACTGTATTGGTTGTAGACTGTGCTCTTTTCCACTGTCCAGTGCATGTATTTAGTAATTTTTTCCCTTTAAATAAAATATAATACACAACCTAAATACGTGTCAGTTTTCACTTCTCCTAGGATGAAACAATATTCCCAATCTTTTCTCGTCAGATATCGTCTGCCGTAATTCAACATAACCATTCTATCTTCAATTCTTGGACTAATACACACTCACAATGTTGTTACTTTAAATTAACGTATTTTCTATATACGCGAATTCCTAACTGGAACATGACATAATTAGACATCCTGGATCACCATTACATCCCTCTGTGTCTATACATTGCTAGCTGAGCTGTCAGTTGACACACTTTCCCAATGATAACACCATCGATTTTTGTTTGCAAAATTCGCAACTTAATTACACAAATGAATTGATGGATACCACTCCTGGTGCTAACTACGTTACTTCAATAAGCAGCGATTCAATAGAATACATTTTAAGATATACAAATATAAATTCTAGGTAAACATGATGCAAACTTCTTAAGGCAGATAATTTGCTTCTTACAATTCTTATCAGAAGAAATGCACGATATCTTTAGGATCCGTCATTTCTATGATCTTAGAGACAAATAAATTAATACTCACAATGAGCGTCAGAGTAATATATGAAATTTTTACACTAAATGGTTTTTATTACATTCAAGAACGATTCATGCACGATTAATTAATATCTCAAGGAAAAGCGAAGAATTAATTTTAAAAAAAATAAATTCGACAAATAATTAACTATTTACATCAATGACGATATTGTATGCCAAAGAGACAATACCTTTATGCCAGAATTAAATCTCAACCCTACTACGCAGTTCTCTCTCTCTCTCTCTCTCTCTCTCTCTCTCTCTCTCTCTCTCTCTCTCTCTCTCTCTCTCTCTCTCTCTCTCTCTCTCTCTCTCTCTCTCTCTCTCTCTCTCTCTCTCTCTCTCTCTCTCTCTCTCTCTCTCTCTCTCTCTCTCTCTCTCTCTCTCTCTCTTCAACTTTCCGACACAAGTCCTTGAACAATCTAGAGAGACATACTTATTATTTCCAGGATATAAAATTCTGGCTGTCTTCAGAACTTTGACTAATTTCTTAACACCCTGAAGTCTGCCTGGGAGCCCTGGTTTAGCTTGTGAATCAAGATTACTTTCTCTAACATCCGAAACATTTTAATACTTCCATTTAAGTCAGAATAATCCTCTCCAGACCGCCTTAATTAATGACTACTCTGGTAAATATTATGTTAGGATACCTGTTTCAAATGGCATAAGATTTCCCAAAATTTGTGCTATGGTTTGTCTCTATCCTTTTTTTTCCGCTATTGATCTTACGTTAATATCTGCCTCTTCAATCTGTAAAGGTGTATTCCTCGGTGGAAGCAGTAACCAATCCGACAGAACGTGCCACTGCGAATTCTGTAAATCGCATTGGTTCAAATTACGTGTTGGTCCCGTTGCTTGACCATGGCACAAATATGTTATCGTAGTAAAATCTCGAAACGGGTTTGGCCGTCGAAGATTCATCGATCCTAAGAAAACAGAAACCTTGGCTGATGTCAACGGTCCAGAACTCATAGTTATAATAGTCAGAATTGACGCGATTGCATTTTCTTATCCTTGTGAAGTAAAAACAATACTTAAAGTTCTATCAATTAGACAATGTTTGTTTTTCTCCTATAATTTGGTTATAGGCGGACACGACCACGCTTTCCTATACAGTGTATCTGGTCTCTAACAATCTTCGGAAATGGAGGATGATGCTATGGCACATTTTAATATTTCATGCAGACATCTACTAGTCTGACAGTAATATAGATATCGGATACATGACATTGACGAGCTTCACAGCAGCCGGTGCCGTACAATTGTGATAAATAAAGCATATAGAATGTACATAGCTTATTCTAAACTGAGGCGTTAGAGTAATTAGAGCAACTAGGTTGTACACTTAAAGAATCGTAAATTTTATCTACGTTTGGGTATTTGTATATGCAACGTCAATCGAATGTTACAGTTTTGCCTCACGTATAGATGGCTCCCTACCTACATATCAAATTGCTCCTGCGTAAAATGGCAATCAACGAGTTTGAGAAAGACCTTACCAAACTTATGAATAAAGCTTTGTTCCGTAAACAATGGGAACCTAAACAAACGTTTTTATGTTGTCCGTATCCATTATTTGTGAGGAAGATAAACTTCGCGTGTTTGTTGATGACCCAGCATTTGAGTTTCCAAATAACATGGGAGGCCAACTCTTTGCCGTACAAAACAAAACTCGAAACTGATCTACATTGGCGTGTCAATGCTGGACTTATCCAAAACCGCTAATCCAAGAGTTATAGTATGATTATGTCAGACAACGGTACAGCTGAAATAACAGTATATTGTACACGGATGCAGTCTCGTTGTTGATGCATATCACAACCAATGATGTGAACAGGGACACGGGAGTGGAGTCCATGGTAAACAAATGTGATGTCAGTTGCTTTTCTAAACATGATCCGCTGTTCTTTAACACCCAAATGAAAGTCATAGGGAAATTAAAGGAAACGTGCTTAAGTAAATCTTTGGAAAAATTATCTGCACCGTGCCCAATTCAAACTTTGTTGGCAGTTCTAAAAGCACTAAAACGTCGAAAGGAGTTTCATAAATTGCTTGCCAATAGGACCTCAAGCACAATATTTATGTTTTCGTGATCATTGCTAAGCATTGTATTGTTCTGTACTGTTGCACTAAAGTTAAAATGGTCCCCACTTGGCATCATACGGTTCATCTACACTGTGCACCAGCCGGCGTAGATCCAGAAGGTAACCTTGGCGGTAGTTTAAACTTGCAATTCCTTTCACATGAATGTTCTGCTTTTTGGATGTCTTTTCGTCAGGTGGTGACGTGTTGGTTGCATCGGAGTAATTATCCGGACTGAGACTGGAAATTCATCGATGGACCTTTATCGTATCAGTAGCAGGACATTAAGAGCCTTATTATTATCCACAGTGCATACAAATACGGATCATATTTTCTCTAAGTGTGGTTAACGTTTGTGGTTATAAAATCATGCTGTAGGTAACTGTGACAATCTTATGTCGATTTGCCCCTACAGCTTTAAACTATCTTGTGCATGTGTTTAGCGCTGGCCTAACTATGATGTTTATCAACGATATACACACATACAATTGAGCAAGTTGCGGACACCACTGCCACAGATCTAATGACTTCTATGAATAATAATTTTAGCGGTGATTCGCGCAGTGTTGTAAATATCTTTATGTAGACTGATTGAGGTTTTCGTGTTCGAATACTTCCGAGTCTCATATTTTGGTTATATACAGATGTCCAAAACGTTGTTGTGGAGCTAACCACACAGTCACATTATGCCAGCATTGCATTTTGGTTTGATGAAACTCGCTTTTGGGAAAGTTATGTTACAACTTTAGCAATATGGATGCACATGTTATCGTGTATACGTTCTGGAACTGAGTCAAAACTGTCGCTTGTCGGGCACATTACAGACACTCACCAGGTAATATATTCAGTGATATTTCGGTAAATATGGAAGCGGTATTGTCGACATGTACTTTCATGAAAGTTGTTGGTGTTTCCCGTCGGCAATTACATAGACTTGACCTTTATCCTTTCTAACAAGACTCTGATGTTGAAACACGAAAATGGCTGCATGCAGTTTCTTGACACATTTGTTGGAAATCCATAAAGTAATAGTGAAGTAAGTAAACTTCTGACGCTTGTAAATAATAACGTCCTTTCACGAAGTTGATCTTGATCTTATCCCGAAGAAGCTGGTGAAAATAAAGAGCTCAGTGTGCCACCATTGCAGTGCCACAATGAGGATTTCTCTGTAAAAGTTAACGAAGTTGTGGTTGACCCAATCACACTGTAGCTTAATGTACCCGTCATGAGATAACATCTGGGTGACATTAAAATTGTCAAAGTCATAAGTGGCACAAACACAATAGACTGGTGGAATGTTTCCATTTCTCGCTGAGTTTATCAGCTGATATTTTAATGGATGCATTAGTTGCCGTGAGAACTGCATCTTATAATGTCTATACAGAAAGTCGTTCAGTGGAAAATGCCTTAGAAAACCCGGGAAAACTCGCTGAATCCCACCTGGCACAGATCTTCGATACCTGGGAAGTTTCACAGAATACTCTTAGGCAGAGGTCTTCGACTAACCGATAAGACTAGCAATTGATTAACCTTGACTTCCTATTGTTCTTATAGAGGGAATAAACGGCCTCTATGATGATATGCAAGTGAGAATCCAGGATCGTCAACATTTGACAACAGGCTCTGGAACTTAGTGTTGCATATGTGATGATACCCACACATCTTTTGTAATTTAATTCGAAATGGTTTGCACCAATTCTTGAAATCGTAATGATTTACAAAAACAACAAAATTGTCAACCACTACTTTATTTCACGGTGCCGTTGCAATCTCGGTTGTGTTGTCATCTCACCGTTAAAGTGTTCTTGCACTTGAGCGTTCATCAACTCCTCAAACGCTTGCTACGTTTACACTGACACTTTGAATAAACGCTCAATAATATGCGAAATGAATACTGATAATTATATCGTAAAAATATGGATCGGATAGCTTTGTTGCATAAGTGAACTTGAATGGGTTTAATTAGCCGAGGTCTTGTTGACATCGAACCATGAGAGGTTGTGGTTTTTGGCGATCAAACTTAAACATTTGAAACATCAAAAGCAAACATTCAAGATGATGATCTGAAACGGAAACTGCAAGGAGCCGTCGCAATGAATCAACGAAAGCGGCTGCATTAGAGACTCTAACATGTCGGCTGCATTTCTCAAAGATTACTTCGACACAAATACAGCGTTTTAAGTTATAAAGTCTGGCCATGAAATGAGCGAAGATCTTTTAAAGATTAAAAATCGAATTCAATGGATTCAAGACTTCATCAATGATGTAGATGATGAAACAAAAGACTGCAGAGATGTAAAGATTGCAGACCATGTAGCAACTTCAATGAGCTTAATTCAGTGAATATTAACCAAATAAGCAGTGGAGGAAAAAACTTATTTATTAATCTTAGCAAATGGTAGACTTGTTTTTCATTCTTTTGAAAATAGTTTTCATAAAACTAATCCTCACAAAGTAAATGTACGCGATTCTGGGATATTTTTCGCAAGCGGAATTAAAGGCTGGTTGAGTTATGTAATGATGCTCATAAACGATCAGGGACATCTTGGCTTTTTGATATAAATCAACTGTTGTTGATTTACTTTTCAAATAGGCAGCACCAGTAATATTGGTACCAGAAGTTGAAATTCAGTTCAGAGGACTCGAGATTAATCATGATGGATCCTTAACTCTCATTGGTTTTTGTCTTCATGATTAGATTTATCAATAGATATAAGTGATAGAGTCTGAGCTTGAGGAATATTGGATCAGATTCCCATTGATGCTAACATTAAAGAATGTGTTTGCCTCTTGTCGATCCATATTTACGTGTAGACAGTGTTTACAAACTTTAGCATGTACTAAAATATAATTTTATTCATGGTCAGATGGAAATTAACAGTCGTGAACAACCTGAAGTACCGATGTCAGCACGAACCCAGCTTGGAATCATATCACTTGCACATGAAAACATAATATCGTTGAAAGTATGGAGAGACTTGAAAACATGCAGGAATTGTTCTTCAATGATAACATGGAGCACACCGAGATCTCTACCTCTGCTGCATTCCACGATGACTGTTTTGCACAAACATTAACTCAACGAAAAGAGAATGATGTGGACTGTATTTTAACAAAGAATTACTTCTCTGTATACCAGTATTTGGGCAAAGAAGAGAAGGGATGGGTATTCAATAGTGTAATCAATATGCTTTTATTAAAATGTAATGCCAGGTTCCAAGAACACACTATCGACGGAAACACAAATATTTCCAGAAAGATATTTGATGTGACTGTCAAAAGGAATAATTACTTAAAAGTGCTTATTTCGCATGCAGATGACTTGCGAAATACAAAGACGTGTTTGGTCGTAGATGCTATTTGCGGGATAACCGCGGAATTTAAAGGCACACTAATCGAAATTGTTGTCCTAAATTTAGATGTAAACTTCATATGCATTCTGCTGGAATACTGTGCAATTATTTAGAGGACAAGGATGAAACTGTCTGATCACAGTTTTTATTTGCTGAAGTATACATGTCAAATGAATGTGTTGTTTGGCTCATCTGGAGTCAGGCATGCATGACATATTTAAATGTTAATCATTTCGAAGTGATAAATCTCTACTTTGTGTCAGCAAATATTTTTAATCTCCTTGTTTTGTTTATTTTGGACAAATCGACAGCTATATGTATGTCTCATATTATTTAATGTTTCCACATATTTGCTGTTTAAAAGAAAAGAAAAGAAACATTGGACTAATAAAACACAAAACAAAAGCAACAACAAAAGACAATTGTGGTTTGGGGCGAAAGACACTGATATACATGGGTATTGTTAAATACGTTACCATCGTAACACATGTAGAGGCAAAAAGGATTACAGACGGCACAATGGGAAAATTGTATTGTACAAAAAGGGAACTTTATGCAAGAGCTACCGGTGCTCTAAATCCGTTGAAAATATCTAGAAAATACTGTAATATTCTTCATGGTTCCTGCAGTATATAGCTTTAAATGCCCCTTACAAAAGAAATACAGAATTGTCTTTGAATTGGGTTAATTCTTGGTCTCTACATCTTATGTGAAAATGATGTAGTAAAAACATTGGACATTTATCCGATTTGAATAAACATTTGTGACCCAACATGAAGGACCATGATTCCACACCACCAAGTAAAATATAAGGAAGACGTAAACTTCATATGCATTTTATAAAACTATATGATTGATAACCCCACTGAAAACGTGATTATATTGCATATTGAACAGTCTTTAAAAATTATATTCATTTTTAACTTTTTGTTTTCTCCTTTGTGTGTGACACTGTAATACAAAATGGCAAATCGTGCCTGCAAAGAAATATCTATAACACAGGAAACATGGCTAGCTTTGGCATAGCCTAATTTTATTTGACATTTTAGGAAAAAAAATCTATTGAGGCAATTTTTCTTTTTAGAAAGCAGGACGTGACATTTCGTGCATATATTAGCAGAAAGCAAGGAGTAATTTCTTGTAAACGTACGCAGCTATGGAAGCAATATTTAGAAGGTTTACTGCATAAATGTCTTTCAATTTCGCTAATGTCATTTCAAAGTGGGACTAACCAATACGATAACCTGTTGTTCTACTGAAAGGGAAATAACTCTTAATTAAATGTCAGTACGAACTATAACTCTTGTTATTAACAAATCAGATATTACAACACTAAGAATATTGCTGTACGATTTCTGCACCTGAACGCCACTTGCAATAGCGTGCAAAAGACAATTACTGCAATCTATGTGAACAACATTAAGTTGCTGAGATAAATGTGGTAATGTTTCTAAAAGTACTCTAATGAAAAGTTATATTAATCTGCCATTTTACAATTAATATTCACCATTATTCATAATTCAGTGATTTTATTTTCTATTAAAGGGAAGTAGGTATAGAAACAGATTTTACTCAGTCATTTCTCCATACACCCTCTAAACCACGTGTTAACCCCTGCTTTCAACGAAATAGTAAACAGTATCCGGCATGATGGCGCTATAACTAATGAGTCAATATTCGAGTGAAAAAGAGCATGGTTACATCCTCGAATATTCGAATCAAGAAAACTTTGTTACACCCTCCAAAAGAGCTCTTGTACACTTGAATACAATAATCTGAATCGGATCCACATAAACATTTTACTGTCATTACCCGGTTAAATTAGAAGGTGGTTTCATGGACCATGTCAGGCAATATAAGAAATATTTTATTGGCCAATACTGGCCACCAGAGGAAAGAACATTAAATCGAACTATTAAAGTATTGCAAACATAAATAAACAAGAATATGATTTAGCTGAGGTATGAAAACACGGAGAAAACAAAGTTTCACCTGGGAATTTACAAGTCCAGCCACACTGGGCATTGGTTGTATATTGGACAAAGAAAATTACTATGTACTATATTTCCTTGTCATGATTTATAAACATGATTCATAAAACTTCAGTTTATATTTGCTAATTGATATAATTTGCTACTGTCATTGATTACTGATCGTCGTGAGGTGGTATTGCATAGTTTATTATAGTCACTTGAACCTGATAAAAGTTTTCACACATATAAAAGAAAAACTTTTACCCCCTTCATATTCTTGTTCATCATTTAAGGTCAAACATAATGTGACTAAGCGAACGGTTGATCGAGCCAATTTGTACACTGAAATGTCAAAGGCACAGGAGATACCACTTTCGTTTCCTTGAGCAATAGAAGAGGAACTGCAGTTGTATGATTTTTCTTTACTGCACTTCCTCCATGGGCCGCCCATCGCATCTGTAATGTTATCATCAGATGAATTTTGGTGCTTGGAATGACTGTCTGTGTGAGAATGTCGTGTCCTTACTTGTACAAGTTAATAGATGCATACTTTTTTCAATTGGGGTATAGTTACCTCAGTCCACATTGCCTGGAAGAGCTAAATAGATTTCAGTGTCATGTGTCTTTGTAAACTTTTGCTAGCATAGTGTACAGGAAGCAGGTTAATGCCTTTTCCTCGGTTTCAAGTCAGCATTGGAGGATTCGCGTCATATGTTGATTTCCACTTGGAACAGGCAATCATTTTTAAAGCTAATTGCTCACAGAATAATGTTGACTGAATATGCTGTTGAAGTGTTCTGTCCATCTTCGAAGTATCTTCAAAGTGGAGATTTTCCTGACGACAACTGTATCCATACATTTAGTCTAAAGAGCTCTATCATTATTTATTTCTAGTTGTTATATTAATATATAATTTTTCTGAATAAAATGTTAACAGATGCAGGATAGGAAAAAGGTATGAATTTCATTTAAAAGTTCTATAACTCTTTACAATCATTTGAGTAGAAATTCTCAAAGAAAATTCCATGCTATGACACATGTCCTAAATACATGCAACAAAACGCTACTTGACATTATTCGTGACTACATCCCTTAATTCTTCTCTGCATTTGTAATAAATTCCCCCTAATTAATCTCTCACATTTTGAAGAAAACAAATTCCAAAAGTCGCAAGGATCTAAATCTGAGCAGATTGGTGGAAGATTTAGGGTTTGAAAATCACGTTTTTATAAGGTCTGTATTCCATTTGTTCTTGCATAAAGATTATCATGCGGATTTAACATCCTTAAAATAATTTCCTGTTTTATTAAGCAATCTGTGCACCCAATGGGCGCATAACCTGTGCACTCCTTTGTCGGAATTTTCTCAGCATCTCTGTTTGAAATATTCGAATTGTCAGCAACCTTTTGTACAGTAACACACACATCCCTCGCACAAAATTCCACGGAATCGATTATTTTTTTTTAAAAAAGATTTCATTAACATTAACCAGCCTTCTCGTACAGCTTCTGTGAATGTCTCTCTAACATGACTGAGACGTTTCATTCATTTATTCGTTTAATGTTTAGCACGTGCCTTAGATCCATAAACTTCATACATTTCAGTATTCATTTGTGTAAAGGATTTTCCAATATTGCATAAATATTATAGTAACTCTGTTTGAAAAATGACTTATCTGCCATTTTGCCACCGGATCTACATCGACGACATAGACAATATTATATTACTAATCTGGACGGTTTCAACGGCTATCGAGCAAATCTGTATGAAGCAGAGTTGCTTTGTTTGAAAGATACTGCATTTCTTCTGGGACTTTTTCCATCAACCCTCTCGCAACTAAGTGAACTTACTATATGTTATCATGTGAGTTACTTTAATGTGAAAATTGAAAAAATCTTTGCAATTCTTTCTTTTATCTGATTTTATTATATTTTTGGTGACACACTAAACGCCATCGACACATAGAGCATAGTCATGTCATGGAACCTCTTGAAAATGACCAGAGTTACAATTACATGTAATCATGAATTATTGCAACTCACTTTGAAAATTTCTCTTCCAGCAGCTTAACAGTCTGCAAGTCACACTGCAAAGTAATGTAGACGTCTGTCCAAGAATGAAAAGAATTCATAGCACCTAGCATAACTTTAGACTTTGTAGCAAAAAGCATCCTTTTCCAAAACGTGGAACCTAAGAGTTTAAATGTACCCCATATGTCATCGGAGAGGACCTATTTGTCATGAAATTTAATATATGCACGTTTGTGTATTAGTTCATAATTCTGTTACGACTCTAGGTTCTTAAACTAAGTGACAAAAAAGATTGAAAACCAGCAACTTTTTGTAAAATTCAATAAAATATTTATTTCCTTAGAACACAACATGAACATTTAAAAAGAGCTTATATTATTTTTAATTAACGCACAAATATTCCTAAAAATTGTTTAGTCCAAAAGTATTCCTAATGAGTTTAAGCTGTCTTCCTAATCAATCCCAACTTTGAATGTACTGATGTATTAATAGCGTTGAATAGTATTGATTTACTAACAGTCTTGATGTATCACAATGATATGATCCAAAATGTGAATTCACGATAATCCCAAAATATTGATTTAGTCCGAAACCATTAATTAGCACTATGTAATTTCAATGAATAATTTCAATAAAAGATTAATTTTAAATTAAATCTGAACACAAATGAAGTTAAATATAGAAAAGAATACTTCTTATGCTAACATCCATAATATAGAACTTAAGACAAGAAGAAGACCATGAGGATGGTCAAAAGTTAATTTACAGTATATTCTAAGCTGTAAAAAAATCCCCGAGAGGACAACCAATGTCTTGACTTCAAGTCCATGTAAGCATGTTTACCTACGAGTAGCAATTATCGTAAAATATATGTACAACCATATACAAAATTAGCTACACAATATGTTGTTTCCAAAAAATGCCTTATTTGTAATGGACAAATTCCTACTCTCATTTATGGTCAATCAGTCAATCACACAATGCAAATTAAATGTACATAATAAATCCACTTGCCCATGGTTGCATGAGCACGAAAAAAAATCATGTATAAAAACAATGATGAATATTCACAAAGTTCGCCAGCCTAGTTTAGTCGATCCACTTTGTTCCACATCAATTCATAGCAAACAGTGTTTGAGCACGTACTTTGTTGTGAGTGAAAAGTTACAGTCCATAACAAGCAAAATCAATTTTCCAATAAGAGTTCTCAATACTTGACCGGTTAAGTTTACAATATGGTGAATTTCATGATGTACCCATGCCTTAACTCAAAGAAAACCGTATATGAAAGATTTGATCTGGAAAAATTTACATGTAACATTTATTGTTTTCTATGGTGTTCGCTATTGTTGTTCAAAATTAACTTCATAGGTAAATATAAAGAGGAATCTGACGGAATACATTTTATTCAGCTGCATACAATCGGATAATGAAAACGGGAGAGTGATTTGTTTAAGAGTGGAAACTGATAGGCGAATCCAGACTGGCAAACATGGACAAACGAAAGCTTTGTCAAACAGCATTTTGAAATTCTTATCGATTTCAATTCGGGTCATTTATAACATTCAATAAGTGATCTCGACCATATTGGGGAACTGAGGATAAATGGAATCCAGTGCCAAAGAGGTCTTGGCGCCCCAAGAATGGTGGTGCCCAGGGAAACCGTTCCGTCTGTACTTCCCCGTTAATATGCCACTGCTCGACTCAAAGTTTAAATGAAATTTATCAGACCTTTAAAGACCCAGGCTAAACAGAAAACGGATAGCCAACCATTAGAATAACACGCTCTAACAACCACACAACTGTCCAATCAAGTTGCAGCCTTTAATCGAGTCATTGAGAATGCATTATCATTAACAGTAAACATGTGTAATTGTGCTAGAACAAGATCCTCTCATTGTCGTCAGAGGTGACCAAAGGAGGCATCAGCAGCGGCAATCGGAACATCTCAAAGCCATTTCCGCTAAGTAGAGAAATAAACTTCGATGTTGTTGTAAGAATACACATAAATGTGATGGATCTGGTAATTCGCCTATGGTGGAGTGCACTACATATTTTGCAACAGAAAAGGCAGGCAATATTCCGAATGTGACATTTTCTCCTTTTGTCCGAAAATTGTGCCATGTGAAAAAAGTAGTTCCAAATATAATCCTCAATAGCGGAAAATTACATTCGAGGTTTCTGTCTCACCTTAACGTAAAATTATGAGTTTGTGTCGATTAGAGCAGCGGTCACAGTGTGATTAGCTTCCTGTCTTTGCGACCATTAATGTCACACCCAAGTGTCCTTTGAGTAAAGCTCTTTACTCCAAAAGTCTCGGTAGAAAATAACCTATTTGTGTTGAAGTGCCGTTAAATAAGAAACCAATGCATGCTTATTGGTTTCTCATATAAAGAAAACTTATTTAATGGTGTTCTGGCATTTGATCTACTCTTGCCGTTTTCTTTCTGGCTTGATTTCAAGTGTCGCCTTCTGATATCCATATTTGCAACGTTCAATAACCTTTTCAGTTAAAATTAATGATAATAGCATATCCCTGTATAGCATTCAAATTTAACGACCATTTGTTTGTAGAAAACTACATCAATCTGCGGTAAATAATAATCTTCTTTAATAAAAGGTTTTCACTGTTGTAAAGAACAAACGCTGAAAATTTACAAATGTATTAATTTATGTCACAACCACCTGCTAAATTGGATCTTAATACTAAATTTGATGGAAGTACATAATTAATTCTTGGATCTTATTAAATATGTATACATATGTTTATATTTTTTTCCCTTTGAAGAAGCAAAAATTACAACAACCTGTTCTTTGCTAGATACAGCGAACATAATCGTAAATGAAGCATCAAAGAGCCATATCTGACAGAACAAGTTCGAACTCCCGATTGGAACTACTCCTAAGATGGTTTCATGTAAATTATAATCTTACATATGATCTACGACATTTGGGACAGTTAATGGCGGAATGTACAGGCGAGGGCGTCCATACGGTCTAGGCAGCGACAGGCATCGGCATGCCCTAAGTCATAAACATTCAGGACTGTTCCATGAAGTTATGAGGGGTGTTGTGTTTTGAAACTTAACGGATTCAAAGTTAATTATGATTTGGAACACTTTAAGAATGTCTAGAAAGGTAATTAACTTTAAATGTGTCCTTTGTTTGTTTATCAGATATGCTACATGTTTATCCCATCTCTATTTGTGCATAATTCTAGAATACCGAATTAATACTATGTATGTATGTATGTATGTATGTATGTATGTATGTATGTATGTATGTATGTATGTATGTATGTATGTATGTATGTATGTATGCATGCATGCATGCATGCATGCATGCATGCATGCATGCATGCATGCATGCATGCATGTATGTATGTATGTATGTATGTATGTATGTATGTATGTATGTATGTATGTATGTATGTATGTATGTATGTATGTATGTATGTATGTATGTATGTATTCTCTCTCTCTCTCTCTCATCTCTGCATAAATCAAAGCGCATTACGAAGTTCAAGCGTATTTTTGTGTTTTATTTTAGATGTTTTTTTCGGGAAAAGGGAGAAAGGACTCAACAATGTAATTATGAAGTCTTTGCTCAACATAATTCGCAAGAACACCGTGCAAGTTGTCATTCCTCCTGATTACATAGAAAGCTACTTCCATCCATGCAAGATGACGTCATCAACATTAAATTTGTATTATAATTACGAGAAATTGTCACGTATGTTTCAAGAGAATACCTCTTCCAGCGCTATTTTGTGTCGTGATAGCAGGAAGATTAAACCAAAGAAATAACACCTCCTCGAATATTTACTTTTCTTGCATATTAGACGAATTGTTTCAGAGTGCGAAAGGTTAGACTTTATGACCTTGTTTAAAATTAGCACTACACAAAATTTAGTTGCCTCGAAGGATTTTATAATTGCAAAAAGGTATAATGCATTTATTTCAAAATTTATCTTCACAGTTCTGGTGGTTAAAAAATGCAAATCAATTGATTTTTTTTTCATTATAACTGTTTTCGTTTAATGCAATTATCCGATATGTATGTATGTATGTATGTATGTATGTATGTATGTATGTATGTATGTATGTATGTATGTATGTATGTATGTATGTATGTATGTATGTATGTATGTATGTATGTATGTATGTATGTATGTATGTATGTATGTATGTATGTATGTATACGATATACAATAGACCGGGATATGAAAAATCATTAAATCTACATATGTATTTTTAATATTTTGACGTCCAATGCCCTGACAGTTAACAGAGACTGATGGGTGACGGATAATACAAAATAATACTATCATACAGGTTAGAGAATTCTCTAAGCTGTATAATAGTATTATTTGTATTAAATATCACTTCTGCCAACTATTATGAAGCATTTTTATATAGAATCCAGGGATGACTTTCTGCTCTGTTGGGTATATATATATATATGTGTGTGTGTGTGTTTGTGTGTGTATGTATACGCGCGCGCGCGTGTGTTTGTGTGTGTGTGTGTGTGTGTGTGTGTGCGTGTGTGTGCAATAACATTCTTTAGTGACCATATGTCGACAGAAAAATTATCAAAAACCTAAAACAAAAAAAAGACTATGTTTGGGGTTTTGGGACTGCAGTAAGATACATTCAAACCGGTTCCATGTACACAGATATGCCAACAGAAGCAGAGTATGATTTGAATAATTGCAAGCTTCTGGTACTCTTGACGAAATTCAGATCAGTAAGAAGCAAGAGAAAAACTGGTTTTATACTTAGAAATAATACGTCTTATACATTGTGGAGTCTTTTTACATGTAAGCTTTTTTATGTATGATTGGTGCTACAATAACTACGATATATATCAAAGAGTCAAAGAGGCTGACTCTCTCAAAACATTTATAAATTCAATTACGTCTAATTCGTTCCCAGAGATTTTGTTTCAAACTTAGCGTAAAGACTAGACGGACATACAGAAGAATATCCTTTTATTTCCCACTTAGCAGAGACATAGCGACTGCTTCTGCAAAAGCAATATCAAATATTGCCGCTGCTACTACAACTGCTGCTCCTGATGCTGATGATGATGACGGTGGAATTTATATCCCGACTACTAAATTTCTTATATCGCCTTTAGTCACTAGACTTACACCCAATTATGTTTTTTGTCTCAATTTAACTTTTTTTTTAAAAATCAGATTGTAAGGAAAATGTAGAAAGTACAAACACTGTTTACAAATAAATACAATGTGAATATCAGTATCTGTCTCTATTAGATGCGATGTATCGAACGTAAAACTGGAAGAGTCTTTTTATTAGTCATTTATTTTATGTTCCAATCATGGCAAATTTAAAAGATGGATATAAACCTGTAAACTACGTGTGTTAGTTTGTAGGCTTCTAACGAAAGACTGATTATGATGGCAATTTCTTCAGAAAGTAATATTTAAATCTATTTTGCAGTCTTCTATCGCATTGCCAATTAGGGTGCAAGAAACAATTTGTATGCACAAATTTAATATTGCATACTCTTGCGTAATATATAACTCATTAGAAAAGATAAAATACGTGAATGAAGTCAAAAAGTCCATATTTTAGATAATGATAGACATAAGAATATCATTTATTTGACCTGACAAGTCAATGAGAATTCATAGAATAGAATACTTATTCACCCATCCTCCAAATTAACACATAAATTTTTCATGTCCGAATGCCATTTTTGAGAACACGAGATGCTCACAGTGCAAACAAAAGCCTTTTACCTAGGAGATAATCTTGTAAACCATTGTGTACCTAATAGCTTGGTACACTTCAAAATAGTTGTCATTCAGGCAATGTTTGAGATAGTCTACTTGCTTTGAACCAACATGTTTATTGTTATAATTAGCTAGCTCTGCTTCCTAGCCGACTATTTGTATTTCACTGGCTGCACTCTGTGCAGTGACTACATGAGCTGTACATGCCTCATATCAGCTACAAGAACATCCCAAGTCAGAAATGCCAAACTCATAAATATATCTTAAACTATTACACAATAATAGCTCAAAAAGTCACAACAAAGAGTTAAATTAACGGTCAATTTACGAAACAGTTCCCTGCCACCTTGGTAATGATATACTGGAATACAATGAATAGGAAGACAATTTTGCTGCTCTTAGATGCACGTTATTTTATTTATTCTCGTCGTTATCAACAGTTTTCCATGATACAATATCAGTGAACAATCCATTCTTTGTTTCTGACAAATGTTATGAAAAAAGTCGTGTACCAGCAGAATTGTTGTTGTTGTTGTTGTTGTTGTGGGTTTAACGCCATTTTTCAGCACAGGAAAGGCTATACATGGCGGCCAGTATTAATGGCGGAGGAAGAAACCGGAAAATCACCGGAAAGAACCACCGACCCACGAGAAGCTACTGGCAAGCTCTCTCACATATCCACATTCGCCGAATCTTAGACTCGAACCCACGCAGATAGAGGTGAGATGGCAGTGATCCGTAACGGACAGCGCTTTAGACCACTCGGCCACTCGGGGCCCCACCAGCAGAATTGAAGTGATACATAGGTATAAGAAATTGTGTATGCACTCGATTCAGGACGTTGTGACACGTAAATGTATGCAGCTCTTACCATACCAAATTGTAAATGTCAACTGTGTTGGAATATGTTAAAAGTCATTCTTGTATTTCAGCCTCCTGCTGCTTCAAGCGAAGTTTCAAGAAGAAAATACAAACATGTTTTACATAAAACTTCAAGATAAACACGTAAACACGTCTAAACATGAAGAACTCTGATATACAACATAAATGACAAAGCTGTGAAAATTCGGTAAAATATATATAAAATAAAATAGAAAGGTAACAAAGAAAATAAATTAATTTATATTATGAACCAATATTGATGTGCGTTTTAAATACAAATTTACATTAGGAAAGAAAATGTGGATTTTGACTTTTTAACTTACTTAGCATTAACAATTGTTCAGTTTTATCGCTATGAAGTCTGCAGTAACATTTTTTTTTAGTGATATCTAGCACTGGGGCATCATGCCGCAGACACGTAGCATTTTGGTCCACCCAGTCACATTATCCTGACACCTGGTCAGCCAGTCCTAAAACTGACCTATCAATGCTGAGCGCTAAACGCGGCAGCTGTTATTACCATTTTTGGTATAATTCGGCCTGGGATAGAATCCACAACCTCCCGCTTCCTACGCGGACGTTCTAATCTGAAAAATTCATGGATGAGTGGTCAAAACGTGTATATAGTGCTCCATATGGGTAAGAAATTGGGTCTTTGTTCCGATCAATACCATTTCTGTTTCGTTTTTTAAAACGAAATATAAGTACATGACTATCAATTTACCATCGGAATAAAGAGAAGCATAGACCGTTACAGTAGCCGATTTGAAAACTCGGATTCGTATCTTTACGAGAAAGCTAAATTTTAGGCAAACATTTCCGCCTCCCTTTATAATCAGATTGAGCAGTGGTACAAAGAATATTTGTTATGCAATTGGTGTCTGCTATTCTACAACAACAACAACAACAACAACAATAACAACAACAACAACAACAACAACAATAATAATAATAATAATAATAATAATAATAATAATAATAATAATAATAATAATAATAATAATAATAATAATAATAATAATAATAATAATAAATGATCCACTTTCTTAATCGAAAGATTTGTTTGTCATAGCAGGCCCAGAAAAAAATAATTTCAGTAGAGTGAAAAACAAATAAAAACAAAATGTACTTAGAAAAATATGTATCCGAATAAAGGAACAAAACTAATTTCAATTGCTACCTTAATTTTGTTAAGAAAATTAATAGATGCACTAGAAACATAATACGTAAATTAGTATCCTCAAGCCCAAACAATCTACCCATCATCCTCCACCCAGCACCCGCCCCCACTGATCAGGGTATATCCAGTCAAATTTAATTGGGCCAATAAAAAAAATGGCTTTGAGGTGATTGAACACATTGACCTATTTTACCATCTATGTCAAGGTATACTGACGTTATTTGAGTATTCTGAAAATTTGATTTTCATGTTTATTTATCAGATTTAGATGACACGCTTATTCCTGAAATAATTACTAAAATAAGAAAATGCCTACCCCACCCCTATTGCATGTTGATTTATATATAATAGACCCAGTATTCCAACAGCATGTCGTAAGAGACATCCTTTTGCATTTGGCAAGCTTGCCGTGATGATGCTCCAGTTTAGAATGTCTATTAGGATACCCAATTACTCTCGGCACTACATAGCCATGCCTGCTGATCCTATAAAAAGAAAAATACGTTTAAAAAAATGTCTCGACTTGCTAGAGCTTCATGTAGAATAACTGTACCATTTATCACCTGCACTCGATAACTTCAACCTAAATAACCCTTGCCTCAGTAATGGAACCATCCAGATATTCAAAAATGAAATGAGTGGCATTTATGGTTTTATGGCGAAATATAATCCACGGCCTCCTTTCTCCGCTGTGACCTGAACACTATCGAGGTAAGGGTGGAGTTTTTCACAAGTGTTTTATCTCGGTTTATTGCCCTTCTTCTGTCCTCTTATCAGATCCAAGTCAGTAAGGACATGTTCTAACTAAAACCCTGATTGTGTGTGTGTGTGTGTGTGTGTGTGTGTGTGTGTGTGTGTGTGTGTGTGTGTGTGTGTGAGAGAGAGAGAGAGAGAGAGAGAGAGAGAGAGAGAGAGAGAGAGAGAGAGAGAGAGAGAGAGAAATGTATGTTTTATTTATCAAAATAGAGTGCGCCCACAACAAGATTCTAACAAAATGGATTCTCAGTGGAATTTGATTATGGCAACTGTCAAATATTTACAATTAAGGGCTCTAATACAAACACGAGTTTCTAGTGGATTCTTATTACTCAAGTGATTTTTTTTTTTGTTTCTCAGAAAATAATCCACATGATCAACCCTTGAGCCCAAAGACAGACGGGTGCTTTCACTTCTGCTTCGCATACCGTCATACAATTGCGCTATATTCGCAAAATGAATAACTTTGAATAGATATTTGCAGAATGTATGCTTTATGTTGAACGAGTTTGAAAATATTGGCAATTAAATTCAATTTCCTGATAAATGCAACATTACAGTGGGTTTATAAGAATGCGCAAACTTGGTAAACGAGACACAGTGAAATTCTCGAGGACAGTCACTAATCCCAAGATCTACACACTGGTGGATTTCCTAAAATTTGCTACAAAATCCACGTCATTGTTTTTATGGCGTTTTGTCCTTAATCTGACAATAACATTGAAAGAGACGCCATTTCGTCATGCCCTTTAAATTACCAGTATTTATGAGCATGACAACCTTAATGCGGTTTAATAATGGTCTTCCCATTAAAATGTTAGATATACAAAATAAAAATCTACATCTGTGTTATATTTTACATTCAACACTAATTTTTTAAGCAAACTATTATATGATACCGATAAGTCAGAAAATAAAATACACATAATGCATGCATGTATCCGTGCATCCATGCATACATACACACGCACGCACATACATACATACATACATACATACATACATACATACATACATACATACATACATACATACATACATACATACATACATACATACATACATACATACATACATACATACATACATACATACATACATACATACGTGGGAAATTTATAAAATGACATCGACATGAACAGCCGAACAGACCAGCAGTGCTAATGAAAGTTCATTTTATACTGACACGATAATATCATATCTTTGATATTCCAAAGACAAATCTGTTTTCTTTAACTCATCAACTCATCTTTCCTTTAAGATTGGGACTTTTGACTGTATATTGCGGACAGACAACACAACATGCCGACGTCGTAAACAGTCTCTCCATTTGACATATTTAACACATCTTTCACGAGACCGCTTTAATCATTATTTTGGAGCAAATTCCTAATGTTCTGACAACTGTTATTAACTTGAGGAAAAAGTATGATTTATTGGTCTTTTTGTTGAAGATTCGGCACACACTCTTTTGCTTTGAAGTATTACCAAAGCTGGATAAAGAAATCCTCCTTTTATTGTAACAATCAATCTGTGAAAATGCATCTGAACACTACAGGCCTTATTTTGTGGGTTTGACTCGATTTTTCAGCGCATCAAAGACCGAGGTCACTCGCAAAAAATTTTTCCGACGGTCGGGTGGGGGATAAGCATGTAGTGGTCAGCTATTAAGCTTTACAGATGTTGACCAAAACATGGTGAAACTCATTGGGGTATGGTATGGGTACTTGTCCACCCACACCTATGCCCATATATGCGGGAGCCCATGTCAAAGGTTATACAAGGCCAGCCAGCACTTTTGGCGGAATAGAACTTAATGACACCACTGGCAAGTTTTCTCACATACCCACGTTGGCTGAGTCGAGACTCGAACTCAAGCGAAGAGATGTGAGATGTCGAAAGTCCGAAAAGGCTAACGCCTTCGACCACCCGGTCAACAGGGAACCCATCGTTTCCAAAAGACAATACGCAAATAACATGTGGTGAAGATATTAACTGTTATAGATATAGATACGTCTGCTAACTCTTCGCACAAAGAGAAGTCAGCAAATTTATTAAAGGGAGAAATCAGTAATGTTGTTGGCGACATTAATTATCACTGGATCTGGAATGCTGACCAGAAAAATTTAAAGCAAGTTGCCAATAATGTTTGCTCTCAGTGAATACAGTGTTGCTACCTGACTTACCAGACGCTCAGAAATGAAAAGGTCAAAGTTTATTTTATGTACTTCAGTTGGATAAGTGTATGGGGTTCTTCGTAGAAGAAAAGGAAATAATTTTCAGAATTTATTTGATCACCTTTGTCATTTTTGTTATGGGTATTTGTTTAGTCTTTGAAGTTTATATGCGGCGAATTTAACAGAAGGCATATGTTACTATATTCTTATATTCAATAACGATAAAATATATTTATTTTAATTTAATGTCCGATCATATTTGATTTTATGGACCGTTTTCTGACTACTAAGGTCAAAGCCTTACAAATGGCAAGGTATACTGACTTTTAGAGAATAATTTTATGGACCTTTAGTATTAAGGTAGCTTGATTTTTAGAATATAATTTTATGGACGATGACAGGTCAATGTATTTTCGCTCTGTGGTTAAAATCGAGGCCGTATAGACCCCAAGATGAGATCACTTTTCTATGTAATTTGTGTTTCATTATTTGATTGTACTATTCTGTCGCACAAATTATTATACAAATAGACCAATACACGTAGATAGTTAGATAAGAGAGAGAGAGAGAGGGAGAAAGAAGGAAACCATTAAATTAAATTGCATTATTCAAATGCTAACATATGCGTATCTTAAGACCGTTAACTATTCCGGCACATAATGCAAACTATTTTCTCTTTAGTATTAATATATCGTAAGAAATGGAATGCACATGAGGCGTACGAACAACCATCAATCTAAATGTGTTGAATTTTTTGGAATTATCGATATTAGACCTAAACGTTCATTTCATTTAACTGAGTGGTGGAAGCAAGATAGTGGATATTACATACGTATCACATTATATGATTCTTGATCTTCATCATGTTTTCATACAAGGTTTATAATTAAATTTTTTTATTAAGCGTGATAGCGTTTGCATATCTGGATACATGCAGTCCTATAACTATTTCAATACGGCACAAACAAATTTTATAAACTAATTATGAAGAAATCGATAGCTATAACTACCATTTGCAAAATATCCTAGATAAAGAAGAAAACGTTCTTTTCTAGAATATAAAATGTTTACATTAATTTCTGTCCTTTACATATTTTGTTCAGAACACAAACTTTTGAACAAGGTTTTATCGTTACCGTCAGTGAATGTAAGATTGTTAGTGTCTTTAAGATGCTTTTCTGTAGCTATCTATTAAGCTGACACTAATGGAAAACAATGTCCCAAAATAGGATGTATAAATTCAGGTTTATATATTTCCCCTAATATGGCAAGCAGTTGTAGGCACTAATGGACATTTTGTATGTATTAGAAATGTTTATCATTAAAAATTAGTCCCAGTTTCTAATATTAGAAAATGGCTTTCTAAAAACATAAAATGATTATCTACTATTGACATTGATTTTTCGATATAAAAACTGGGTACAATTTCTGGTTATTTAATAAATTGGTTATTGTGTCTAGATCCAATTTTCAGTAATACATTGTGGACACAAGTGGGAATACCTTAAATATTAGTATATGATTGAATCATTGCATTTTTAAAATGTGATAAAATGTGTTGGCTTTCTTATTTTAGTGGTTGAAATTCTTTTCATAGAAAAATCAGTTCTGATATTAAAATACAGTTGTTTAATATTTAAAAATCTGCCCATTTTCGAAATGTTGCAAAATTGTTTTCTGATGGATAAATATTTTGTAAATTCTTTTTATATGAAAAAAAAAATATTTAATAATCAAAAATCATTCTTTGCCAAAAAAGACAGCAATGTTTGCCAAAAAGGTCACAAACACTAAGTAAATACAAAAATGCATGTACATTGTGTGAGCGTTGATTTTTTTTTTGAGAAAAAAGAAGGCAAAACTTGGAACGGAATTTTCAAAATGCACTCCTTTACTGGTCCACTCATGAATCATTCTCATGACTGGACATGATATAGAAGTTTAAAACAGGTAAATAGGTGCAACCGATTTTAACTACTTTTTGCATCTTTATGGGTGGTTTATAGTACTTATTTCAGAAGTTAGTTGTCTTTTAAAGAGCAAAGACATTCTATGTAAAGAGCAAATATATTCTAGTTTAATCTCATGAATCGATGTCAAGTTTAATTCTTCTTTAAAAATGGTCAACTTTTGGTGTCTTCACCTTGGCAAAATCACGAGTTCATACACATTTAACCGGGCTAGAAGATACCCTATGGGTCTTTCAAATCAATTTAGGAGACAAAGAAATCCTGAAATTATTCATAATCCACAAGAATATATTTTAATTGTAGGATTCTACTTTGGTATAGAGAGAAAAGGAATGATGTCAATTTTACCGGGGATGAAGCTGTTTGCTGCAATTAGTATGTTGTTGTTTTGGTTTTTTTTTTAGCTTCGACCGGATAACATAGGTGCATTCATAAAATAAAACTTAAATGTGCCTGGCCACAGTGTCTCTCAAATTTAGTCCATCCCATTATTCCAGTAGCTGAAAACAGCTAGTTGTCTGATATTTCTCAAGACTCAATTGAATATGGCTGTCAAAAGTTAGATCCTGATAGTGTACCATCATTACAGAAAAACTACGCCATACATATTAAATTATGTGAATTTCATCTCTTCATTTTATTATGTAAATAGATTAGAGGTGAGAAAGAGGATTGGGCGAGGAGAGAAGGAATTATCGCTGATGAAAGTTCTTATTTTAAGTATAGAAAACTGAGTTTCCAACATATTTTCTTACATGACCTAAGGTTGATAGCGATGTTTAGTACAACTGCAAGTTATCTGCTTAAATTTGTTGTTGTTATTTATGATAATTTGTAGACCAATGAGAATAATTGTTACATGGAAAGCTGTTTATATAGTTCTTAAGTAGACAAAAAAGGAGTCGGTTTTGCTTGCTCGATGTGTATCTGCTAGTAACAACAATGAATAACACAATTGCAGAATTAGCATAAAAAAGGTTAGATATATGGGTACTAAACTATTTTTGTTATAAATTTTCCTGCTGTTTTTGATGGACACTAAACTATTTTTTGGTATCATTTTCTAGCCATTTCTGAACGTTGACCATTTCACACTGAGTGACATCTGCCCAGTAAAATTCTTATAAGCGCACCTAATATGTTTTGCCATGACGATGACACTTCGTCAATTCCTATTTCTCCCCATATATTTGTTACTGGAGGCTGACGAGTGACATCACAGAATGTACTTCTAACCCTAAAGTCATTTGAACACTATTTAGAGTTGCACCATATATCAATGGTTTGTCATTAAAATTGTACGGTTTGTAACAAACGGAAAACAGGCATCTAAATCCAGCACGGACATTTAGATTAAAATTGTGGGAATATGGTAAAATCCAAATAAAAGATTAAACACCATTTAGGGGTGGGTGGTAAAATACACTGTAAGAATGTGTAAGATCTTATCAAACGCTATTTACATTCAGATCTTGTTTGAATTTAGCACATATAATTTAACTGAATCTTTGTCTTAGGCTAGGGAAATTGACCTATACATACGACCTATGAGCATGCAAATGTTAGACAGAAATTAATGACATACTATTCAGCCCCCAAAGATGTGTAGGCGTATGGAGCATGTTGAAAACAAATAGGATTTGTTTTGTATATTAGCCATTATATAAATCCCTAGAATCAGGGGATTTTCCAGACGGTTCTCAAGCCCGAGCACATGACTGGACCTTGCATGATATTGGATAGAATCCAAAATAGCTTTGCATTCAACAAACATATTTTGCAGATCTTTTGCCACTATTGTATGATGCGATATATTTTGCTTCTAATATGTTATGCGAGATATATTGCCAGTGTTGTATGATGCCAAATATTTTACCACTAATGTATTTTGCCACTATATAATGATGCTATGTGTTTTGCCACCTTTGTACGATGCGATATATGTTACCACTATAGGATGATGCTAGACATTTTGCCATTATTGTATGATATTAGCGATTATATATCTCAAACTCGAAAAATGAAACAAGTACTCAGACCGAAGCCCTTGCCGATAGTGCACGTAATTCATTCCATTCAGCGTGAACCAATAGATGTCGGCCCTGTCGATCAGATCTTCAGTTTTCCCTCGTTTAAGTGGGTAAACAATAGATTTTTCTAGTGTTGTCATACCATGACTAGTACATACAGTAACTGTACTGGTGACTATCAGCACCATTTGCAAAACTAAATTCTGACATTCTGGAACAAGAGTGCCATGAACGGATCAGAGCATATTTAATAGTACCCACAGTATATAACTGTAATGTATGGCATTAATCAGTTTGTTCTTTCAGTCAGAGTCACTTTCCATGTTGACACCAAAATATATAGGTTTCTTTCATATCCCAAGCGTAAACTATCCACAACGTGAGGTAATTATAGATGATGGAGATGTTGAGTTATTTTGCAGACTATTTTCTCTACACATTCATATTGATTTTGACCTTTGAGGTTCTGAGCCGAAACTTGGTAGAGTTCTTCCTTATCCTACGTGTAGCCATCCATAATATTTGATGACTGTAGAAGGTGAGCAAATCAAATTATTTTGTGTTATGTATATTTAATTTAATTGTTTGTTTGTTAGTTTAATTTTTTTAATCCATTACATGTTTTTGTGCTGAAACTTTATTTACTGGATTTGACGTAAGTCCAGAAATTTAGATCAGTTCTTTTTTTATCTGACTGTGACTTTTTAATTATTTCATTGGTAAATAACTAATAATAGAAACATTGTGTCTACTTCTTGACCATGCTTAGAATTCAGTTAAGATTTTGGTAAACAACATTTATTATTATTTTTTAAATCTTTCTCAGAGTAAAAATCATTAAGTCAAGGTCAAACCTGGACTACGTGACAAGTAGCCATATATTAATCGATAACAAACTTCTATTTGTTCCAGAATAATGAACTTTCGAACCTGATCCAGGAATCTGTTTTGCGTCTTAATTAGCATATAACCGCTGTTTTTGATAAAGGGTTGTTAGTTTGGCTCCAGACAATTGACATGTTAAGTTGCATTATGTTGTGACCAATTTGGATTGGAATTTTCTTTTTTTCCAAATTATTGAATTCATGTGATACTTTTCCCTAAAAATACATACCTGCTCTGATATAATTCTTAGATAAAGATATTCATTTGGAGTTATACTGAATTTAGAACTGGAATAATAATTTATGTGAGTCAACAAACGACTGTTGACACAGCTGCACTTCGCTGACCACAACAAACATCACGCCTTCCATTCTGGATTTCATTGGGACTCGACCTTAGTTTCATTAATGACTTTTTATTACTAGGACTTCTATTTTTAATTCTTGGATTATTCCGGATTTAATTCGTAAAACCGTAAGTTCTTTTTTCTTAATTTTTCATTTTTTATTCTATGAAATTAGATTATTTGTTAAATTTTACAAGGTTGTAGGCTTTTTCTTTTCTGTTATTTATTTTAAGAGCATAGAGGCATAACACTTGTCGAAATTAAATTTGTGACAGACAAATAGCCGGATGGTCGACATAACATAATCCGGAACCTTATAGAGAACGTGTAAAAATCGCTCGAACGTGAACTCCTTTAGCCATCCTCTCATTCCAGACCTGGTGGGCTGCTTGGATGTCTTTGGTAAAGGCACAAAATCTGCATATCCTCAGCATGATAGAGTGAATAATCTGTGAAACTCGAAAAAAAAAAAAAAAAAAAAAAACAGACGCCTTTAGCTGCTCTTAGTCATTGTTACCGTAATATCTCGCAACTGCCTAGATACCATTATGAAAATACAGAAATGGGAAAAACCAGATATCTTAGCAGTATTTTTTTTGCGTGCTTGTATTGATAATTTCTACATACGGGCTACTACAGGCTTCACTTCCGTTTTCGGTAGGTGAAAACAGTTGGTTTATTTAAGTATAATCCTTCATCTTTCAATGCAGATATTTAATTTTGTCATCATGAAATTTCTAAATAGGAATAGCAGAAATCTTGGGAATACATTTAAACATGTTATTGAATATAAACATTTAATTGTAATTAAAATAATAGCAGGCTAGAATGATTTCTTTCTGCATCAATGACAAATGTCTTAAAGGATAAAAACAAAGACAATCACCTGCTCAAATGAGTCAGATAATGGTGTTAGTTTAGTTGAATGAGAGGAATGATGCCATGGCGAAATTATCTAAAAGTTAATCGCTGGACTGAGTACACTAGATAATAGTCAACCTATGGAAACACCATTATATTAAAACATCAGTATTTGTAAATTTGTGATGATCGTTATCAGACTCATATTTAGAAGTATAGATCCATTCTTGATGCATAGGATTATTTGGATTTATTTCTCAATACTGTCATTTTAAAAATTTACATTTTTGAGTTAGATAATTAAATAATTTGTTCAATTTTGCAAAGCTTGTAGGTTTTGCTCATTTTTGCTGCTTAGTTTAATACCAAGGAATCGGAACAAATGTTATGAATATACTGAGAGAGAGAGAGAGAGAGAGAGAGAGAGAGAGAGAGAGAGAGAGAGAGAGAGAGAGAGAGAGAGAGAGAGAGAGAGAGAGAGAGAGAGAGAGAGAGAGAGAGAGAGACAGACAGACAGACAGACAGACAGACAGACAGACAGACAGACAGACAGACAGACAGACAGAGAGAATATACATGGTAAAGTAGACAGATCGGTAGATATTTTAATCTGCCGATTACGAAGATAAACTCTGATTAAAAAGAAATACTTATTAATTTATTAATATCCTGGAAATTTCGTCGTCTTTTAAGTCTCCTCTGAAACGTATTTAAATCATGATTATCTTATTAGGTCACTTAGTTGGTGGTTATACTTTTATTGTGTGTGTGTGTGTGTGTGTGTGTGTGTTTGTGTGTCGATGAGTATATGATTAGAACCGTATTGTATGTTTATGGTGCATTGTATTCATCCCCGATTTTCCCCCAGAAAGAAAAGAAATATAATGAAGTATATATATATATATATATATATATATATATATATATATATATATATATATATATATATATATATATATATATATATATATATATATATATATATATATATATATATGTATATATATATATATATATATATATATATATATATATATATATATATATATATATATATGTATATATATATATATATATATATATATATATATATATATATATATATATATATATATATATATATATATATATATATATATATATATATATATATATATATATAATTTTGAGGATAATTGACATTTTCAGTGAAAGCAAACAATAGAAGACTTTCTACAAAAAAAAAACTAACCAGTTTCAGCAAATGTGTTATACTGTATACATCTCAAGCCATACAGGTGTTCCTGATATCTTTGATTCTTAGTATTACTGAATCATTCGCTGGTTCCCTATTTGTATATACCATATATAGGGTCAATTCGGACAGAACAGTAAGTGATAAACTGCAGTTATTACAGTCGGCCGTCTAACTGCCTGAACATCAATTGGTGGCTATCTTAATAACTGGTCTAAAGCCGCGTGGTTAGTGTATATCTCTTTGTACAGAAAGACACAGTATCAGTTCTGGTACTGTATTATATTCTCGTTTGCCTTTGAAAACGCCAGACTACATCGGTACACAGTCAAACATCGAATGAAAAATGAGACGGTTTCCCTTAACAGGTAAACATTTTTTGCCATCAATAATAGAACACTTATCATCCTACAAGTCTGTTGTATACCAGCAGGGAGCGGACGGTATCTTTAAAACCTCAAAAGCGTCAAGACTGGTTTGGATCCAGTGGGCTTGACTATATTGTTTACATGTAACATTAACAAACTGGACAGGATCCTTGAACTCAAAGGTTTCCACATAGTTGCCGTTTGTCTGTGTTTGGTCAAAGTAACAGAAACATATGCCACACGTTTGATTTTGAAATTTTCTTCCGTTTCTTCTTCACTTCATTTACATGTAGTAACATCTAGAATTTGGTTATTTTTCGTCATAGGTAAAGACTAAATATTAGACAGACATATAAATTAAAAATCCTCATTTCTAACACATCTGTTTGCGAATATAGCGGAGTCTTGACATGGTTGTTTTATCCATGGGCGTCTCCTTCATTTCACCTCTAAATATATTTTGGCATACATCAGCAAAACATAATAACTGACCAATAGATGTTTGTCACCCAACACCACCCGAAAACAGCCTCAGCGGGTGCTCCTGATTTTGTGGCTGAGTATATTCGTTTGTTTATTTACGGAACCTTGGGAATAATGACGTACGATTACGAACAAAAGAACAGTTAGCAAATATAAAATAAATTGTTTTTTTTTAAATAATTTCTCTCTCTCTGTCTGTCTCTCTCTGTCTGTCTGTCTGTCTCTCTCTCTGTCTCTCTCTCTGTCTCTGTCTCTGTCTCTGTCTCTGTCTCTCTCTCTCTCTCTCTCTCTCTCTCTCTCTCTCTCTCTCTCTCTCTCTCTCTCTCTCTCTCTCTCTCTCTCTCTCTCTCTCTCTCTCTCTCTCTCTCTCTCTCTCTGGATCTCAAGGCTGCATGAGAATCGAGACCATTTGTTTCATTATCATTACATGACCGTCATTAATTTTAATGAAATGGACCATGAGTAATGGTAAATTATTCAGGTGCAGATCATTTTGTAACCGAGATGTTTCGTACCCAGTATTTCGAAGCACCCGTTTGCATTTTTCGTACCATTAATTGCATAATTGAGAACTTTCACAATTAGTTATATTATTGTTAAATTGTTAAAAGTAAAAAAGAATTTCAATTTTAAAATTGCCTAAAGAACAACAAACACTAAAATCATATATATATATATATATATATATATATATATATATATATATATATATATATATATATATATATATATATATATATATATATATATAATGAGTCTAAAATAAATCTTAAAAGAACAATTTGTATACAAAATTTTTACAGCGTACAAAATCAAACGAAATTTGTACATAGTGTTTAGGACTATGAAAGAACAGTCGTATGTACAGGTTGTAAGACAGCAAAAAGGTATTTACATAAAAATCATTCAGATTTACACGATAAAATACCGTACATGGAGAAAGCAAGCAAAGGAAATTAACTTTTTATCAAATCATTGAAGGAGTCATTAGAATAATATTTAAGTGATATTTCTTGTAGATTTTGTTCCAGTTAAAACATTACAAGCAAATGTGTGAAATTAACTTTCACAAAAGCCTTGGAAACTGCCAAATAAAAATCACGGTTACGAAATGATCAGGTTACGAAACATAAAGTTTACAAAACTACTAACATTATTCTATTATATCAACACAGTATCAAGCGACGAAGAGATTTAGATCCATAATCGCTTGAATATAATTAGTCAAAATTCAATTCCTGGGGGTGGGGGTGTACGGAGGGAATCAGTAGGCTTTACATCATCGACTCAACTTTCACTTTATAAACAAATGCACAAATAGATAACAATATCTTCAACACGAAAAAACAATATCAACAATATTTAGATTAATCGTAACAGAATTATAGATTTAGAAAAACATTTTTCTTTTAAAACAAAATTAAATAATATTTTTTTTAAAATGCACTTATATCTAAATAAACCAACGATCGTGTAATCGATCATGGTTTTTGAAGTCTTATCCAATCGTTGAGGAAATTGACTTAAATAAGGACAGATAAACATCGATCACAATACAATCTACTATCAATATAGAAAGTGGAGAAACCAGTCTAATTTTCTGTTTTTTATACCTCCTTCCCATAACCTATCCGAAGCTTTAAAGGATGTTACGTCCTTCTTCTGTAAATGTAATTTATAGGTAACGGTTATATGTATAACCGAGGACTGACTCTGTCTTTGTCTCTCACACTCCACCCTCTCAAAACATAATAAAAACACATACGCATCATAAACCTAAATAAAAGACAACTGTGATGGAATTTATATTCTTCACCTCGAAAATGAATATATTTGCAATGGATATCGACTTTCGTTTGCAGCCAAAATAATTTCATTTGCATTTCAAAATGCTATTTTCTGCTAAATGAAAATATTTTTCAACTTAGATATTTGTTTAATTGCAACCAGTATGCAGTTTTATCAGCGAGGAAAGCTATTTTTTTATGGTGAAATTATGATAGTTTTGAGAAGACTCAAAGAAATATAATATTTCAGAGACGTGTTGTAAATATGTACCGAAGTTATCTTATTCTGTTTGGGGAAAAATTAATATGTAATATTAATCTAAATATAATTTGTGAATAAAGCTATATTTCCAATTCTAATAACTACTCATATTTGCCGTGCAGATTTTTATTGCGGTATACTGAAAGAGGTATGTTGTTGCTTATCACCAATAACAGTGACTAACCAAACCACTGAAAAATAGCCTCTTATTATTTTTGGAAAACATGTACCTAAAAGATACTATTGAGGAAAAGTATATTCATTTGTCCATCTACTGAAATTTGGAAATAATTATATAATATTCCAAGAAAATGGACATTTTTATATGACTTCCAAATTCACTTCTTAAAAGAATTATTTTCTTTCCAAAGAATGTATGTATGTATGTATGTATGTATGTATGTATGTATGTATGTATGTATGTATGTATGTATGTATGTATGTATGTATGTATGTATGTATGTATGTATGTATGTATGTATGTATGTATGTATGTATGTATGTATGTATGTATGTATGTATGTATGTATGTATGTATGTATGTATGTATGTATGTATGTATGTATATGTGTGTGTATGTATGTATGTATGTATGTATGTATGTATGTATGTATGTATGTATGTATGTATGTATGTATGTATGTATGTATGTATGTATGTATGTATGTATGTATGTATGTAAGTATGTATGTATGGATGGATGGATGGATGGATGGATGGATGGATGGATGGATGGATGGATGTATGTATGTATGTATGTATGTATGGATGGTTGGGTGGATGCATGCATGCATGCTTGCATGCATGTATGTATGTATGTATGTATATATGTATGTATGTATGCATGTATGTATGTGCATGTGTGCTTTCGTGCGTGTTTGTGTTTATGTTTGATATAATATTGGTAGAGCTAGGAAACATTTTCTTTCTTCTAGTTTTACTTAATTATTTTCTGAACCTATAATTCTACAAAGGTGCCACGAGTGAACATATGAAGAGTAAGTCTTAAGTGCTACAGAATTTGCTGAAAAAACCACTACTTTTCAGAAGTTTGTGTTTCTATTAATGTTTGGAATCAGCGCAAACATAGTTCTCTCGGAATAATTTATTTAATTTGTAGTTTCAATATTCCAGTGCTCCAGTAAATACCATCAAACATTTATTTTCAATAAACTTTACACAGGAATGGGTTTCTTAGATTTCCCTACGTTGTATTGATAGTCTTTATAAAAGTTTCGATTAATCTTCCAAAAGCAGATTATAACAGCATCATATATTAAAAATTCGGACTATTTAAATTCAAATTGTTAATTAAATCACAGTTTAAGGGATCATTTGATGATGATCTTGAAGAAAATAATTTTTTTCAAGACTAGAAACGTACGAACAAATATCTCATGTAGTTTAGCATTCTGCTTTTTCACCCATGAGTAATGTAAATATATTTTCCTCACCTGCAATGTTCCAAGAAGAAACATTTGAGTTAACTTTTCATGAGAAAAAAAAATCGAAAGTGAAATATAAAGAGGTGGCAAACATTTTTATCTCATTGAAATCCAATGGTACATACATTATTTTATTTTAAAGACTAAATTATAATCAGATAATTTTGTTTTAAGGAAATCAATGGTACATAAATAATTGTTATAATTTTAAATAACTAAATGGTCATCCGAATGACCAATGGATACAAAGTCAGCTGCAAATATTCCATTATATAAACGTTTTATACTGTCACACATATATATTCCATTATATAAACGTTTTGGACTGTCACACATATATTCCATTGTACAAACGTTTTGGATTGTCACACATATATTCCAATGTAAAACCGTTTTCGGACTATCACACAATTATCCCATTGTAAAATCTTTTCCGACTCTCATACAGATATTTGTTCAAATTTTGTCTACAAAGAGAAAACCATTATTATTTCTAAATACATTTAAAGACAGTTTATTTGTAACTGTACGGGAAACAGTTATACAACTTTAAGTGATTTACGTGTATGCTTCCTGTCAGTTATAACATATTAGCTGCACTTCATTCAGATTTGAATTTGGTATTCCTCAGTTTTATTTTAAATTTATAAAATAACCTACGGCTTCTTTATTTACGCAATGCCTAAAGACAGCAAGTATTTACATCCGCTTTTGGCATGACTTACATGTGAAAGGTCCTAAAAGGGGCTTTATGTATCGCCAACGAATAGTCCTTGATTTACTTCAAAAAGGGCTTTTATGTATCGCCAACGAATAGTCCTTGATTTACTTCAAAAGTGGCTATTATGTATCGCTAACGACTAGTCAATGATTTACTTCAAAAAAGGCTACTATTTATCGCCAACGACTAGTCATTGATTTACTTCAAACGGGGCTTTTATGTATCGCCGACGAATAGTCATTGATTTACTTCAAAAAAAGCTTTTATGTATCGCCAACGAATAGTCATTGATTTACTTCAAAAGGGGCTATTATATATCTTCAATGAATAGTCATATTAGTGGATTTAATTCAAAACTTATAATTAGTGTGGCAGGAATAGTAGAAAATTGTTGTAGTAAAGCTGTTACAATACCACTTTGAATACACTGTATACTATCATTAATCTGCAATGAAAGAGTGCATATTTTCATGAATTTGTCTTCAATATGCTATCGTGAATCTGTCTTCAATACACGGTATACGTTCATGAATCTGTCTTCAATACGCTGTATATTGTCATGAATCTGTCTTCAATCCACAGTATACAATCACGAATATGTCTTCAGTGCTGTCATGAATCTGTTATCAATATACTGTATGTCATGAATATGTATTCAATGCACTGTATGCTGTCATGACACTGTCTTGAATATAATGTATGCTATCATGAATCTGTCTTCCATACACTGTATGATATTATGAATCTGTCTTTAATACGCTGTATATTATCATGAATCTGTCTTCAATACATGAGTCTATATTATCTTGAAACTGTCTTCAATATACTGTATACTATGATAGCACTAGTTTATGGCACTACATGCAATGCACTCTATACTGTTTTGGCACTACCTACAATACACTATGCTGTCATGAAATTGGCCTCAGTCAACTAGTCTATAATATCAAGAAACGCTGCTATATCTTCTTTACTATCACAAAACTGGCTGCAATACACTCTATATTTTCATAAAATTGGCTGCAGTCCACTCTATACTGTCATGAAACTAGCTTCAGTACTCTAGCCTAAACTATCATAAAACTGGCTGCAATACACTATATTATCATACTATTGACTGCAGTACACTGTTTACTATATTAAACCTGTCTGCAATTCACTTTATACTGTGATAAAACTAGGTGCAATACACTCTATAATGTCATTAAACTGGCTAAAATACACTCTATACTATCATGGCATTAGCTTTAGAACACTCTATACTATCATGGCACTAGCTTCAATACACTCTATACTATCATGGCACTAGCTTCAATACACTCTATACTATCATGGCACTAGCTTCAATACACTGTATACTATCATGGAACTAGCTTCAACACACTATTATATCGTGGCACTAGCTGCAATACACTATACTATCATACGTCTGGCTACGATACACTCTATACTATCATGGAACTAGCTTCAACACGCTATTATATCGTGGCACTAGCTGTAATACTCTCTATACTATCATACGTCTGGCTACAATACACTATATAATATCATGACACTAGATTCAATACACTCTGTACTATCATGGCACTAGCTTCAACACACTATTACATCGTGGTACTAGCTGCAATACCCTCTATACTATCATGGCACTAGCTTCAGTGCACTTTATACTATCATGGCATTAACTTCATTAAACGCTATACTATCATGGCACTAGCTTCAATACACTCTATACTATCATGGAACTAGCTTCAATACACTCTATACTATCGTGAACTAGCTGTAATTCTCTCTATACTATCATACGTCTGGCTACAATACACTCTATAATATCATGGCACTAGATTCAATACACTCTGTACTATCATGGCACTAGCTTCAACACACTATTATATCGTGGTACTAGCTGCAACACCTTCTACACTATCATGGCACTAGCTTCAATGCACTCTATACTATCATGGCATTAACTTTAATACACTCTATACTATCATGGCACTAGCTTCAATACACTCCAAACTATAATGGCACTAGCTTCGATACACTATACTATCATGGCACTAGCTTCAATACACTCTATACTATCATGGCACTAGCTTCGATAGACTATACTATCATGGCACTAGTTTCAATACACTCTATACTATCATGGCACTAGCTTCAATACACTCTATTCTATCATGACTCTAGCTTTTAATACACTCTATAATATCATGGCACTAGCTTCTATACATTCTATACTATCATGGCACTAGCTTCCATACACTCTATACTATCATGGCACTAGCTTCAATACACTCCAAACTATAATGACACTAGCTTCGATACACTATACTATCATGGCACTAGCTTCAATACACTCTATACTATCATGGCACTAGCTTCGATAGACTATACTATCATGGCACTAGTTTCAATACACTCTATACTATCATGGCACTAGCTTCAATACACTCTATTCTATCATGACTCTAGCTTTTAATACACTCTATAATATCATGGCACTAGCTTCTATACATTCTATACTATCATGGCACTAGCTTCCATACACTCTATACTATCATGGCACTAGCTTCAATACACTCTATACTATCATGGAACTAGCTTCAATACACTCTATACTATCATGGCACTAGCTTCTATACACTCTATACTATCATGGAACTAGCTTCTATACATTCTATACTATCATGGCACTAGCTTCCATACACTCTATACTATCATGGCACTAGCTTCAATACACTCTATACTATCATGGAACTGGCTTCAATACACTCTATACTATCATGGCACTAGCTTCTATACACTCTATACTATCATGGAACTAGCTTCTATACATTCTATACTATCATGGCACTAGCTTCCATACACTCTATACTATCATGGCACTAGCTTCAATACACTCTATACTATCATGGCACTAGCTTCCATACACTCTATACTATCATGGCACTAGCTTCAATACACTCTATACTATCATGGCACTAGCTTCCATACACTCTATACTATCATGGCACTAGCTTCAATACACTCTATACTATCATGGCACTAGCTTCCATACACTCTATACTATCATGGCACTAGCTTCAATACACTCTATACTATCATGGCACTAGCTTCCATACACTCTATACTATCATGGCACTAGCTTCCATACACTCTATAATATCATGGCACTAGCTTCAATACACTCTATAATATCATGGCACTATCTTCAATACACTCTATACTATCATGGCACTAGCTTCCATACACTCTATACTATCATGGCACTAGCTTCCATACACTCTATAATATCATGGCACTAGCTTCAATACACTCTATACTATCATGGAACTAGCTTCAATACACTCTATACTATCATGGCACTAGCTTCAATACACTCTATACTATCATGGCACTAGCTTCAATACACTCTATACTATCATGGCACTAGCTTCCATACACTCTATACTATCATGGCACTAGCTTCCATACACTCTATAATATCATGACACTAGCTTCAATACACTCTATACTATCATTTAACTGGCTGCAATACACTGAACTATCATACAACTGGCAGCAGTATACACTGAAATATTATGAACTAATTTCAAAACAATCAAAATGTTCGAGCGTATGGAAACGTTTACTTCTGATTTAGAAATTTTGATTCATCAATATGTATGCAAAACCAGTATTCATACTAGCTTAATATCACTTATGCGTACATGAACTTACCATATTTATAAATTTCATCTTTGTAGTCTCTCTACCCATTTATAGAATTTCCACCAAGTAAAGATGATACGGTATTGATGTATCAAACTTACTGAAAATGTATTGCTTTTCAACTCACAATAATACAAAATTGTTATGCATACATAATTGTTGTAATTAATATCAATCATAATAAATTAGGTGGACACATTTAGTAAATACAAGCCTACAAAATCAATCTGATCAAAGTAGACTTGAATAAAAGCTATTATTACCAATCAGCTGAGACGAAGGAAAGATAGGCAACGGTGTTAATTCAGCTAGTGTCTGAGTACAAAGATAAAATTAACATTTCGCTGTCATGTGATCATTTCATTTAGATATATATCTTAAATAAACAACTTATGCTTTCATATACATGAAGTGGTTGATTTAATTTGAAAATCACTCCTAAGTCATTTTTTGCCTTATTTCATACATTACGCTTTTTTCATACATTACGCACATATATCTTTACAAATTACACACTATTCTTTCACATTTTGAATTTCTATAATTTCTATAATGTTTGTTTTCTTCATATTTGTTTTTAAATATGTTCTAGTAATAAGCAATTAGGATTTGACTATTTCTGTAAACATTATCAAAGTGTCAATTACTTAGATATGGCAATTGATTGCCACGTTAATCAATTAAAGCAGGAGTAACTTGACTATGGAATTCAAGGTGTTTTATATTAATCTTTCCATTATTTCTTCTTACGAACCTTATATACACCATTATACAGTCATGGTTGCAAGGATCAAACTTCAACTAACCGTTGACAGATAAGTCTTGCGATTGTATAAATTTGTTCTGTACATTGACGAAGGAAGTAACACAATTGTCTACGAAATATGGTTATTTCAATGAATTTCCTTCCTAACTTACATCTTATTGTTATCGCCCAAAACAGCTGTCAGTGATGTCATACCAGATCTTCTTCAAACAACTGGCCAATTTCTGACGACGATGGCAACAACGACAACCATACTGATGGAGGAGACCCCGGCCTCTCTTAAACAAGGAGAATGTAAAAGAAGACAACGATGATAAAGAAGAAGAAAGTGGTACTAATATTGCAACTGATAGATCTTAATATTGATAAGAACTTCAAGAATTAAAACTGATGATATTATTGGTACAGTTTTCTTTATACGAAATTAGATTGAAGAAAGGAAATGTAGAAATGCAAGTCACTGTGATAAGAATATACATGTATGACACATCAGGTAAACGCCTGAATTCTTGCAAGCAACATTGTTTCCATCTTTTTCGAGAGGGACGCAGTATTACAAAAAGTTATAAATTTTGTTTTTAAAGTGTTTCTATCTTCATCTTTATGACACGAGTAAATCACGCGTCAAGTACTTTCTAAGCAAACACTATTTCGAACCAGCGGACTTAAAGAAGGTTTAGGTATTTCGGATTCATAAGATGTTTCAATAAAACACACGGCAGGTTTGGGCTTGCAAAATTTTCATTTATGTCATCACATTCTAAGGTGTTAATAATGAAACCTAGAATGGCAGAGTCCAAAACTGGGTAGCAAGAGCGAAAACGACGAAATTCCCAAGGTAAGATAATGTTTAATTTTAAGAAATTAGAAACTGACTTGATTTAAAACTGATTAGTTTATTTCAATTTTTTTAAAATCTATTTTACTTCATTTCGTCTTGTTTTATTTTTAGAGGTTTTTTTACTGTTTCAATATTTAAGTTTCTTTAACTGTTTTAACTTAACTGCTTTAAAAAAATTATATTTCGTCCACAAAAGAATAATTTGAGTTTAACATGAAAGCATTGCTATCGGTACCTAAAGAAAACGTATAATTGTTTGCAGTTTTGGATGGTAAAATTGTTTGATCAATGCTAGGTATGTTATAAAATAACATTCAAGAGAATAAAGTGTTAATTTGCTGATAAAAACATTTAAAATATACACTGCAATGCATTACAAAAGCGTAAAATTTGCATATTATATTTAATAATGATAAACGGTGCAGCAACAGCTTTGAAAGCGCATTGGTTAAATTAGTACAGTATGAGGAACTAATACATTAGGTAGGTAAATAGTTAATGTAAATCTACGATACACCTTGTAGATCTAGTAAACTTTACATGATCAATTTACAATGATACAGATACGGAAGCAATACATGGTGATTCAGTACTTGAAATAACTCGCAAAATCTCAAGTTTGATTTGAGCGAAAAAAAAACGTTGTATAACAGTTGTATAATGTTCATAAAGTGCATGTTTTAAAAGGTTGTCCTGTTCGCTGTTGATAAAATAAAACACACATTTGTCAGGTACAATCTATTCTTTAAATGTTTGTATTTCGGTTTACTTGATCAAACATTTATGTATGTATTGCTATAATCAATCATAAGATACATACTGTTTGTATTAACGTTTCCAGTCACAGCTTTGTTAGGTTGTTTTTGGTAATTATTTGTTGCTTATGTGGATTCGGTGTTAGGAACACGTTTCTCGAACCAAACAATCTGCAGATTTCCAGGATCAGACGTCATAATGTACAGTATTAAAGATCCTTTGTTATGGTACGAATTAGAGCCTCTCTAATTTCTTAACATGAATAATTATCATGATATTATACTGTATAAGTATCTAGTAATTTGAAATAGGAAAAATGTATTAAGTATTTTTTTTTATTGTGTTTCGAGCTGCATTGTGAAATGTACCAATCTTCCGCTTGGACAAACTTACTGATGAGTCATACAAAAAAGAGCAAGTTTTGAAAAAACAACCATACAAGTTTGAAATATTAGAGTTTCGTGATGTAATTATTAGGTGATTAGAGAAAATTTACAAGTTCAAGAACCTTGCAGTTATCATCCTTTGTTGTGTTGAGGTCCTTGGAGTAGGTAAACAATGGACATTAATCAACGCTCATGTAGGTATTTCATTCGTTCGGTTCTTAAGATCCCTTCCTTGCACCTGCTTGCATATATGTATGAACGTATGTATGCATGTATGTATTTATGCACTTTTGTGTATGCATGTATCGACGTATTCAGTCATCTGGGGATGCAACTTACATTAGGCTATCAAAAAAGTTTAAAATCATGTTAATGTAGGTACTATTACAGCACAAATGAAACTGTAGCAGAATTGAAACCGAATGTGATCTCTCTATTTGGCTGAAATAAATAACAACAAACACAAAGCGATGAATGATTGGAATTTATAAAATGAAATACTATATATATATATATATATATATATATATATATATATATATATATATATATATATATATATATATATATATATATATATATATATATATATATATTAAACAAATACCCTGATTCTCACACTCAATCATACAATTAATGCAATTTATCCTACATGCACTCATGAAATGATAAAGAAACAAAATACAAAAGTATGATTCCCTCTAGCCTAAAATAAGAGGCACAAATATAATATGCATCATGTTAAATGAGATTCACGCAATTTAAGCTTCGAAATTCACGAAATCTCTTGAAATAAAACAGAAAAAGGAAAATAAGCAATACTCATAATGTTATTAATATTCTTTCGACTAAACAATACTGCGTTCAACTAAACACACAAATAGATGAACACAAGTTACTGTAAACTGGAATAGTCATTCACTTGACAAACTGTCACTCTATAGTTTATTCACTATACGAACTGGAACTCTGCAGTTTCACCAGATCCCTTTCTTATTGATCCAAGTTCATATACATCACGGATCCCTTATATCTATTCATTATGTATTCATATACACAGACGTAGACGGCATGCTGCAATACAGATAGCTACATCCAATCCCACCACAGATAGCTATTGTCAGCTCTTATCGGACACTGAATCTCCCATAAGGCATTGTCAGTTCCAATAAGACTCCGTGAGCCCAATAATGTCAAATAATGTCCACTAAGCTCCTATAATGTCCACTATCCAGAAGGCTACAATAGGCTAAAACAAAACAAAACTATATATTACTAAAATGGTAATAACAAAGCAAGAAGTGTAACAAAGCTTTATCACCCGACATAACAAAACCGAGAAAAGGTTTCACAAATCAAATAACACAAAACTTGGACACTTACTCCTATCGCCTGAGACGATGGTGAAAAGTGCGCCCACCACTGATAAAATCCAAATGACTTGTGTCTCAGTACAAAATGTGTCAAGCTTAAATCCATAGGAGTGAATAATAGTATGGTCAAATGTTCATTTATACTTTGCTTTCCAGTGACTTTCCGCATGCATGTAATTTTGAAATCACTTTACCTGGTGGCAAGTGATTCACACCAGGTAACGTTGTACGTCTGCAAAACGAATCAAAGTGGAAAATACATTCAAGGCGAAACAAGTTATTTATAGCCTTTTTCTGTGACAGAGACAAGAAAATGCGATTCAATTGTCAACAATGCAAGCATTGCATCTGATGCATATTTTCACTTCAGCTGAACAGCGGATATAATAAATAAAATATAAACAACCTGTATGATTGTCAATATAACGGTGTAGTGCCAGATGTATAAACAACTTGCATGATTGTTAATATAAAGGCATAGTGCTGAATGTAAATATAATAGGATATGTTTGAACAAAACATCTTACGCTAGTATGGTCAGCTTGACACACCTTGTCTGACCACCAAGTTGATAATGCCTCAAAATACATGAAAAATCTAAAATTGTGAAATTTTCTTGGATTGAATATTCAATGTAAACTTTACATGCGTTACAGTTTTTATACGTAATTTTTAAGAAAACTTTATATACGGCTGGTTGGTGCAATTGCTAAGGCCAATACAGCTTACAATCAAGTCGTGGCAATCAACATCTGATGGCATCCAATCACTTCATTTAATTGTCCCGTTAAATCTATCGGGAAATTTATTTATAAAGTCAGCACAAGGAATGCAAAAGGAATGTAGATATTTTGTTCATTTTAAGTGCTAAAGTTCATAGTATTTCGAATGAGATCAGTGTGGCTTCGTTTGGGATATAATTTTATAATCTACGCCTATCGCTTCAGCAGCAAATACAAATTTAAGAAGGAACACAAACAAACGAAATCAACGAAAATTAAGTTTCCTTGGTCATTTCATGATTTTAAATCAATGTTCAATGTTCAGGGAATACATTCCACGAACCTCAGCAACACTTCTCTGCTGCCGCGAATAATGCACATGTGACCTGCTCAAAACATTTTCAGAATATCATGTAATAGTGTGGGCGATTTTCCACATGTGTTCATTTGATTCAATTTTCAGAAACATTTAGTCAGGACATGCGATTTATTTCAGACAAAACACACACCCTAAGCTGAATAGGTTTCTAAGGTTTTTCGGGTTGGCCTATTTCTTTTTTTTTAAACGAACTTTTATTCCTGACAAAGATAATCCAGAGAAATGTACTTTGAACAAATATTTTTAGGTGTAGTAAAGTTATATTGAGCAAAAGCTCATCATCTTCTCTTGAAAATTGCCCTAGATTTCCAGGCCGTTCTCTTCGGCTGATGGCTTGTACAATTTCTGCTCGCAGAGTTGTTAATCATAACGTCATTCGATCAGCATATGCGTCATTCACAAAATTGCAAGTTTGGAAAATCCCCCATCAAATGATTTGATTGGTTAGCAGTGTCACATTGAAGCCGTGCATGATGAGAAAGAGTAAAAAAAGTTTTGTTATTTGCTCAAAGATGGCAGATGATAGTTATCTGAATTTCAACGACCACGTGATCATGACATTAATCCATATGATGAAATAAAATCTGTCTTGTCCTACAATAGAAGACATTTGAAGGGTATGGTACATTTTTATAACATACTTCATAACAATTTCTCATACCGTGCTAAACAAAATTGTCGGGATTTCTAGTTTCACTGTTATTTTCCGGTCCTTATCAGTTTTCCATATGAGCCCCAACGCTGCTATTATAGCCAAACAAAACTGTTCATTTTATCCCTTTACTTCAAAGTTCTAAGTGTTATGTACAATTTGTGTCTACGGAAGACAAATACCCGACTTTGTACTACAATTTTCGTGAATTACTTGTGTGGAAGAAAGGTCACAATGAGTTTGAAAAGACAGTGTACAGATAAATCTAAAATATGAGAGAATTTTACATGTGCATTTTCCTTTATACTCAAAGTTCAAAGCAATAATGATGATGGAGTTATGAAACTTGTTTGTGGCTAAACTAGGCTTCCTTAATCATTTCAATCATTCTTAGACAAATTGAGGTTTTTCATAACTTTGTTGTAGCGTGGATTGTAATTTTCCTTTTTTCTCCTAACTTGAAGCAGGTATCAAGGTTTGTAATACAGTCACACTATCCTGCGCCTGAAATCTTACGAAAATAGTCTTGCTTATTTCTGAAGAAAAGTTAAAGGATTTCTTAACTTAAATTTAAAGACAAAAAGGACGAGTGTGGAATTTTGAAATGAAAGTAATATGAATAAGATCTTGTAACACACGCTACATCTCTCTCTCTCTCTCTCTCTCTCTCTCTCTCTCTCTCTCTCTCTCTCTCTCTCTCTCTCTCTCACACACACACACACACACACACACACACACACACATTATATGCCCATATTGTGGCAAAAGTTGAATTTTCCATGGCATAATCACACATAGAATTGCGAGAAAAAGAAATGATGTCATAAGGATTTTACAAATTCCAAAAGTATTTCCTGTGTAACAGACTATATTCAATCGTCTGTAATGCCAGTATTGACGTTGGTTTCTAGACTTGTCTATGCGTATACATACGTACACATGCTAATTTCATCCAATATTATTTTGAAGCCGTCCTACACTTATGATGAAACGATTGAGCCCTGTTCGAGTTACCTCCAAAGCAAGAAAGAGAGAGAGAGAGAGAGAGAGAGAGAGAGAGAGAGAGAGAGAGAGAGAGAGAGAGAGAGAGAGAGAGAGAGAGAGAGAGAGAGAATATGCAGATAACATCCTACAGTATTCCCATCCAAGTAGTTTCATCGTTATCTGATTTGTAACTTTATAAAAGAAGAAAAAATTTGTTGTAAACAAATGTGTGATTACAGTAACTGCAACCTTTGACCACGTAAGATTTTGGTGTCAGACTGCAGGTATCATAGCGACTAAATCCACCTCTCTATCCTAATGGAATAGCCATACAAAACGATCGAAATACGAAATACACGCATGTTTAGTGATGTGACAATCTTTGGTCACGTGATCCTTTCGATAACGGACCATTCGAGTTTTGCTTGTTCCAGGAGGGTTATGGAAAACACTAGATATATGGCATTTTGATCATTTCCGACTAGTAGTTTTCAGCTTTCATGATTTAAACGTCAAGCAAATTCATGTTGGAGTTAATTATTCTGTCAACACCAAACGTCCTGAACAGCAGCTCAGTCTCTCTTTTCGACTCCATTCTTTGCTGTAGTATTAATATGAATTAAATCATGAGACAATATGAGAACCGGAAAAGAAACTAAGATGACTTTGACGGGACCAATAGGTAAATGACACGTGATACATCCCTGTTCACTTGTGTTTATTGTATTTCGCCTTGCAGTATTTCATTCTATATGGATAAAATTCTGAGTTTAGATAAAGAACCAGTAATAATTAATATGTCTTTGTAAAAGGCAATAACTTCGTTAGTATATTGCACAAATTAAACCGCCTTTTAATTGTTTTATTTTGTTATATCACAATCTGAAAATGCTTTATTACAGTTGTAAATTTTTAGGTCACTTAAGTGGCGATCGACTGGATTTGCACAATAGACTATAGACTCCATATTTGAAAATAATCGGCTATATCCTCAAAACAGAGAAGCAGACAGGTGAACTGTTTTCGTAGGATGTGCATTTAAGGCACAAATGACAATTAGAGCTCGTTTTCCTTAAAGAAAGGTTGATACTTTAATTTTGTACTTGCATAAGGTTAGATTATTAAAGAAAAAAGAATTTCCCAATGTTTTCCTCATTAGTTATACTGGCAATAGTAAAGAAGGCATTGTATAGATTGGGTATTTTGTTTTAAAACCTTTTAATTTCCTTTATTTTGGTAAATGATTCATGGGTGAAATGTGTGTAATAGAGTATTCTGGATTTACTTCAAATGAGCATCTCTCAAAAAATGGCTTGCTCCTCTATGTCATTTTCACTTATTTGACTTAAAGGTAATGTGCAATAAAAATTCCGATAACTTAGTTTAACTTTTTATATTGTTTGTAATTGATTCGTTTCATTTTCAGAAGCTTTTATTATGTCTGGCAAAATCTATTTTCTCTGATTTGATAATTATGTTGTTTTTTATACTCCTTCGAACAGTTTTTTTTTTCAAGCAAGTGGGTGCATCTATTTGTGTGCTTAGATTTTGTAAAATTTTCACAAATATCCAAAGAAATATCAGCCACATTTCATGAAAATAATACAAAGGTGTGCCAACATTATCTCCACTGTTAATGCTGCAAATGAAATCAACTTCACAATATACATGTCACTCAGCAAGAAGTTCCTAATATCTGTACAGTGCACCCACAATGACTGTACATTTTGGTCACACTCAGCGATCTCCTCCGAGCGTTTAAATGATTTAGAATTTGCATTATATTATCACAAACGTCATGTAAAAATAGCTAAACTGTTCGTGGAAAAATAACTAGATTATTTATGGAAAAATATATATAGAATGTTCAGGAATATAGGCTGATTGCAATGTTCATTTGAAAACACCTAGCATTTTTTTTTTACTTATTTGTGAAAAACAAGGAAGCTAACATTATAATCCCAACATTTTCCAAGATTAATTTTGAGACCTCTAATTGTATAAAATTTGCAAATTTTAAAGACAAATGAACCATTAATTCCGAGCACACCGAAAGTTTCAACTTCTGTAGACAGGCCGTTTGACAGTATGCTAATGAGTAAGATAAACCGCTCCTAAAATGCTTTATTCATTTCATTTTAGACACTGCGTCATGTTTTGAATAACATGATGAAAAGTTAAGTAAATTATTGTCTCCATGCAGCGCTGTTTCTCTTCTGAAATCATTTTGTCATGCTCAATGATGAATGCTACATAATTTGAGTTCGCACGATTTACAATGAATACAGATTATTATATTAAATTACTATTAATTGGATCAGAAATTAATTGATACGAAAGTACCTGATTCTAACCACCAATAGTCATAGTGTACCTCAGCATTTTGCTGGGAATATTTAGATACACGTAAACGTTGTTTTATATTTATATATATATATATATATATATATATATATATATATATATATATATATATATATATATATATATATATATATATATATATATATATATATATATATATCGCTGTTTATGAACCACGTTCACCAATCAAATCGTTTTCTCATACAATGTCGGAATAAAGCAGCAGAAGTTATATATGCATTTTTCCTATTCGTGCATTTTATTTGTTCTCTTTAAACAGTGAGCATATGTTCCACTTAAGAATTTACCAAGGAGAAATTGTGGGGTTTGAAAGTTTATAGCCCATTTAAGTTCTGGGGCAAATTCAATGATGCTATTTGCATTTGAAGTTTCAGGCTACCCTTTGGCTGTCAAACGGAATGCGTCGTTAATGTTTAGTTGACGTAGATTTTCATGTTCAACGTATTCAGCAAAGTTTAGCACAACACCATAATGTAGCTAGTTTATGGCCTATGTCTCCAGACAAGAGATTTTTATGAGTTTTGTGTAAGAGAATAGCTTGCCTCGAGACCTGTTTAATTGGCTTCGTCATGGTCACGTGATCTGAGGCGGTGATGTTCAGAAGAAAAATAAAGCTTCCATCAGTGAGGATAGGATAATGTGTTCAGCGGGTTGGCTTTGAATTGTGATAAATTTCTTTCTTTAAAATCGAATTCGTTACATGGTTCGCTTAGTGTTTGTTTTTCACCAGTTACATGGAGATGTTTTTCATTCGGGGCGTCTTTGGATATTACGCTATGGTTTATGGGTTACGAATGAAAGCAAGGTCACATCACATCCTGGTAAGTGCTTTGTTTCTAAACAAACTGTTGTGATCAATAGCTTGATGAAAGAAAACAAAATATAAATATTTCAATAATTCTCTTCCTATAACTGCCATCAGCACATATTCTTCCACGTTTGCGTTGACTCCTTCCCCCCCCACCCGTTTAATCTTTGGAACTTACTTTCACCCTTTCAGTGACAAAACTCCCACAGTGCCTTTAACTTTATTAAGTTTATTAGAAATTCTTCCTTATACAACTTTAAGATTCTTGCCACGAAACGGGTACTTTGTCCTTGAAATGGATTCTTTTGAACAATGAATGTTGATATCTATCAATCATTGTCTATTCTGAATTTTGAATTTGAAATTTGTATCTATACTCTGGAACGAAAAACGATTCTTTCAAAAATTAACCAATAAGTGATCAGGATTTTAATTATATGCAAGTTTAAGATGAACTCGGAATATTCGAGTCTTATAAGAAATATACAGATGAATATATTTCTCGAAACGAATAGCACTTGGTGGGAAAACAGAGTTGACAGTAAAAGCTGATAATTCCTGGTTGAACAAAATAGCTGACAGCAAAAACTGGTTACTCCTTTTTGGACAGAATAGTTGACAATAGGCACTGGAAACTCCTGGTGAGACAGTATAGTTGATGGTAGAGATTAATAAACTCTGAACATAATACGATCTATTTTGCGATAATTATAGATGAATATATAGTTCTCTAAATCTAATTTCAAAGTTTTTATGTCTAACAGACGTTATCACCCCAACCAAATGACATGTAAGCACAATTGACCATAAATAGTCACTGAAAGCCCATCATCAAATACAATGAAAGACATTATTATTATTATTATTATTATTATTATTATTATTATTATTATTATTATTATTATCATTATTATTATTATTATTATTATTAGTAGTAGTAGTAGTAGTAGTAGTAGTAGTAGTAGTAGTAGTAGTATTATATCTCACGAAATCACAAGAAAAGATTCATAACAGAGAGAAAGGTAAAAATCTGTTGTGATGAAGCATACACAGAAACGCATACACACCTAAATAAATTACGTGCATACCGTCGTACGTCCATTCATAGATGAATACACTTATACATGTACATATCGAAGCACTTTACATGTATATCTTCCATCCAGCCATTCATTCATCCATTCATCGATCCTTTAATTATTGCAACCATACATACATACCTACATACATACATACCTACCTACCTACATACATACCTACATACATACATACATACATACCTACATACATACATACATACATACATACATACATACATACATACCTACCTACATACATACATACATACATACATACATACATACATACATACCTACCTACATACATACATACATACATACATACATACATACATACATACATACATACATACCTACATACATACATACATACATACATACATACATACATACATACATACATACATACATACATACATACATACATACATACATACATACATACATACATACATACATACATACATACATACATACATACATACATACATACATACATACATACATGCATACATACATACATACATACATACATACATACATACATACATACATACATACATACATACATACATACATACATACATACATACATACATACATACATGCATGCATGCATGCATGCATGCATGCATGCATGCATGCATGCATGCATGCATGCATACATCCATCCATCCATCCATCCATCCATCCATCCATCCATACATACATACATACATACATACATACATACATACATACATACATACATACATACATACATACATACATACATACATACATACATACATACATACATACATACATACATACTTACATACTTACATACATACATACATAAAGACAAACAGACATACATACATACATGCATACATACATACATACATACATACATACATACATACATACATACATACATACATACATACATACATACATACATACATACATACATACATACATACATACATACATACATACATACATACATACATACATACATACATACATACATTTTAAATCAGGGACATCTGCAGTAGTCGTAATAAAAATATGTGTGTTTTGCATGAATATCGAATTTCGTCAGGATTGCTGACCTCTAAAATATATATCACCCTAAGATTAAAATATGGCGGACCTGTGTCAGCGTGAGACAAACGCCTTACAGTTAATTTATTTGATAATTATACAGATGAAAAAATTCTGGACAATATATTATATGCGGTGAAGGTTACACACAAATGAGCCATGATATATGGAAAATTAGTCCATAAAATATCACTGCGATATTTAATAGTCCGACGTTTGTATAGACATATCGTGTGACTATTATTTCCTTGCCAGCAACTAATCAACTGTTTTTCATCTATAAGAATCTGGCTCTCGGATCACTTGACTCCTGTTTGAAGGTCTTCTGTCATTGCTTAAATTTCTGGTGATGCATTTTGTGGAATATATATGCATGTAATATAATTTACCTTTGTAGGTAAGACGATATTTTGTATATGTCTCATAATATTTCTACTTCTTTCTTTCTCTCATTCTCTTATTCGAAATATCATCAGCATGTATAATGTATGTTACTGCTGTAGACGAGTTGGTGAATTTTGAAACTTGTCGCCTTTTAAATTGGCCCACCAGGTACACTCCAAGTACGTGCAAGTCTGCTGCCGCCAGAAATGGAAATAAACATGCAATAGCATACATTGTTCCTGACTGGTATGATTAAGAATGCATTTTGATTAGGACAAAAAAATAGTGTAGATAGATTCAGAATTATTTCCGTATTCCTTCACGAGTCAAATCTTAAAAAGTTACATTTACTCATCTTTTTTGTGTGTTCTGAATATATTTACACATTGCTCGTATTATGGAATGCAATTTATTTTCCCATATTTATTCTGTGGTTGTCCGATGCACTTCTAAACTAGTAGTGCATGAGTTGTGAAAATACTATTGTTGGGATAAATGATGGCCCATTCTATTTTTTTTATCTTCGAACCCGAAACACCATTAACCTACAGCGAAGACTAAAATACTCGCCCATTCACTTAATTTCGCTCACAGCTTCGCCATGCTAATAAAAGCTTGGGCGTAAAGGTGATTTATTTTCCGCTATATAAATGCTTGGAGAAGAACATATGCTGCACAAGATAACAATTGCTCCACCGGTGTTAACAGCCTTTCTCATCTCAACAACTGTGTGATGATAAATGCTATAGTCGTCTTGTTGGGCCGGTGTTACATTCATTCTTTAAGTAGTAATAGACTATTGTCGGCCAGAACTTGGATGCTTGGTGGTATACGACCACATTGCCACGATAAAATCTTAATGGCACATTACGCGGTTGATAAAACTTAATATGTACAGGCACAAGGAGGGATTGCACTGCAAGGATGAATGACTGAGAACGTACTTGAGTAAGAAAAGACGCATTTTCTTTAGTATTTTGACCATCTGAGTAAAGCGTACTTATCTTGATAGTTATATCCCAGAGGAGAGCGTTGAAAAGAGGCAGCTTATTCTACTCCCAAATTCGAACCTTGGTTGAGCAACTTGAAAAATTTTTGTATATATGCTGAATTTCTCGATCCAACACCTGTGGTCAGGACTAAGTTTTTCGTCTCATTTTCACTTTGGTTCCTTTTTTTCTACCCCACTCCGTGAAAATACTTGACATACCCTTCAGCCGCCCCACCCCCACCCCGACTTTTTTCCACGATGTTTATTCTGTAGAATGTTTTATTGGATGTCATTTTTTTATTTGTATCACATCCGTGGCCTTTTAACTTTTTAGGTATTTATTTATGTATATATATATATATATATATATATATATATATATATATATATATATATTTATATATATATATATATATATATATATATATATATATATATATATATATATATATATATATATAAACACATACACACATTTTAAATGCAAGGTTCATCAATGACGAGACACATATTACTACCAACTAAACTCAGAAAATGAGTGGTTATGGCTTTCTACCAGTCCATAAAAAGGAGCATCTGCTTATTTTTCGTGTCTGAATACGAAAATATCAGGCATCATTCGATGCCGTTCATTGAATATGCTTTACCAAAGTCATTAACTAAATATTACATTTTCACATACGTTCAATGCCTAAGGTGCCGATATTTGTGTACGGATACCAGAACTGGAATCTTAGTGGAGTCTTAGTTTCAATATTTTTAATCTCAGAACAATATTCTTTCTGCCAGTAAAATACCAAAACGAACTGTGATCGTTTTTTTTTTCTCACTCGAAATGTTGTTTCTACATATTCGTCTGAGCTCATTTTATCTCGTTTTTATGACTTACTTACGGCAAAGTGGACATTATCAAATACAAGAGATATGTCATCTATATTATAAATTGCTTTTGTAAATGGCATTAGGGTCACATAAACCATCACAGGTGTTAAGCCACCTGGTGTACAAAGGAACAATGTCCTTATAGACTTCTTCACTTACTAGTACAAGAAAAGGACAAGTTTGCACTCTGGGCACCTTCGAGAAATAGATCAATCAGCTGCCCGGATGTCTATTTAGCACAAGTGATTATTAACAGAACCATATTAGTCGCTGTGATCTTCGTGTGGTCACTTTGAAATGTTTGTAACCAAGCTTGAGGCGAGCGGTAATAGATACATTAATTCCGATAACCATCGTTACTGTCTATTGACAAATATTCAAATCCCTAATCTTGAATATTCACAGCAAAGGCTGTCAAAAAGTGGGCAATATGAAAAGATATATGGCCGTGACGGCTTGAATTTGTCAACAGACCATAGCTTCAAAGCCGTGAATAAATAGAGACAAACCATCCGATCGGCCATTTAGAGTTGAAATAACTCTATAAGTGCACGTATTGCACCTGCCTTATTTGGCACCGGAAAAGGAAACCTTCATTTAAAATATATTTTATGGTCACAAGTACCAACCTAGGTTATCCATCTACCTGCATGATATAAGTATTGCAACATATTTCAATACGACAAGAGTATAGCAAAGGTAACAGGAGAGATAGAGACAGAGGGGGGCACAATGACAGCATTCGATATTTGAGAAAGTTATCAGTTATATATTTGCATATATGTTCTAGATTTCTGCAGTTGTCATTTGCATCACCCTTTCCCAAAAGTGTCAGATCTAAGGTAACAGCTGGGTATGGCACCGAGAGTAGCTTCTTCATCAACTCATTCCGTTGCTGACTATACTTCGAAACGAACATGAAGAAATGCACGGGTGGTTGCTATTCCGTTGCAGGAAGAAATATGGGTGTTAGCAAGTAAAAATCAAGTTTTGATGAGCTTACGTTGAAAGTGCAGTCCAGTGAGGACACAGTCAAGGGTTCGATGACTAAATCAATGCGTTTTACTGGAGTCGATATTTGGAACTAAACACTGTTTCAAGGCATTGTAAGACATGTTACATTGTGTTTTGTTTCACAAAGCACCGTAAGATGATTTATTAGAATTTAGCTTAAATTTGCAAATGCAAGGTTGCAATTTGCTTGATCTAACACGGCAGGGGTGAGCAATTTAATGAAGTTACCCCGTTTTTGCCTTTTTTTCCATTTGATAGGGTTAGAAATTCATGTCAATTTCATCTAGTTTGCAGACTTATCCGCCAAGTTGCAAAATAGAGATTGTCTATTCATGTATTTTGGAAGACATGTGACTATTGTTGCCGCTTCAGCTGTGTTTGTTTAGGATTTTTTAAATATGTCAACGAGAATCTACCCTAGACAACAATGGAATATTCCGAGATGGGCCTGATTTAAGTTATATATGTCTAGATTTGATTCAAATTACTTGCCAATATTGGCATCAAGTGATGTTGTTGTTTTAAAGATGATATCATTATGACGGGTCCATTTTATATTTGATGAAATTGCTATCCCAGGATTACAATAAAAATCTACATCACAAGTTCAAGAATATTACTTACTGTCTTGTTCGTGAAATCAACCACTATAGTCTGGATTAAGCTTTAAAAGTCAATGATTTAACCATTCACGCAGTTTTATTATATCATTATTAATGACTAGTTTCATATTAGCCGATGAATACTGCAGAAATCAGCGATCTGCAAAGTAACAGGAGACATAGCTAATGCTCTCGGCGATTACGTTTACGTGGATTAGAAACAAAAACTGTCTAAGTTGGGATCATTGTGATACACCGACATTTATATAAAAAATTGTGAATAAGTATCCTGCAGAACGGTCATTTGTTTACCATTAGATTGTTGTTTTTATATCATTTATCAGATTGCCAGAATTCGTTGCGTTTATCTAATAAACTTTTGATGCATTATATTATAAAAGAAAATTGCGATTGTTCGAAAAATATTATCTATAATTTCCTTTCTCAGATTGTCTTCTCCTTCGCGTTATGAAAGAATCTTTTGTAAAACAATGGACGAAAACATTGCAATCATCATTAATTGAAATCAAAATGTACTAATCGTTTAATAAGTTAGCGTTTTCGTTATTTGTCTCTTTGGAAAGTGTTATTGCTGTTTTAGGATCTGTGATCCTTTTGCCATTGACAAGCACGTAAAGACAATAGTATACTTTCTTTCATCAGCAAAGAACTACAAACATTTTATTTCAATCTTGAAAGAAAGATGTTCTCTGCTTATTACTTTTGTGGATGTTCACGTGGTCAATAGGTAATTATAAAGGAATAAATGTGAGCAGATTTATAAAATCCTTGAATGTAATGGAAGAAGGTCTTCTACGTGTCACATTTGCAATGCAAAATCGTATGTAACGAAGATGGTTAATGGATAATTCTTGAACTAGTGCACTAATATTTAAATAGCTATACAAATCTACAACTGTTATACACAAGTGGATACTTATTTTGATGTGGATGATTCATGGGCATTGTTACAAGTATGCACGTTTAAAAGAAAATTTGTCAAATAACGTAATGGTATAAATACTGAATTTACACGAATTTAAAAGGAATCATCTCACATTTCTAAAAATCATAATGTCGATAAAATGCATGCATGTATCTACATATATCTGACTTTTTCAATGAAATACAAGTCCCGACTTACTAGTTTCTTCCAATATATTTGAACCTTTTAACCTGATGTTAATCATGTCAATGGATGACTCTGATTTATATACAAAGAAACATACTTCATACATATATCACTTACATATTCGTCAGCTATTTAGAATATGCTTTAAAAAAATAAACTGAAGCGCAGAAAGGTTTGTACAAGATGGGTTTCTCATTTATTTACCACTGATTAAAAACATTCACGGATTGTGTCGCCATATATTAAAAGAGGGAAAGGGGTACGTTTGAATGAAATTCACACAGGTGATGAAGCATAGATAATCGTTTTGTCACCAGACATAAGAACAATTTAATAAAATTTGGAATGGATGGAGAAAAGTAGGGGGAGACAATAAATCGCTCGACATAGTCGAAATGTCAAGAGAGTATAAGAAGCATTATTTATTATTGGAAATATGCCAGGTAGTCCAGGTACCTGTGCCTGACCGAGCTAGTATCAGTGGGCAATTATTATGCCTATAACTTCTTGCCACAAGTTGTGGAGCACTACCAAACCAAATATCGTGCGTGGAACCTGAGGTGTTCATTTTACTTCATGACAATGAACCGGGGCATGAATCCTCCATCGTGACAGATATCTTGAATGTGAACCAGGATCAATATATTATTAATCCTCCAAACAATTCTGCATTAGCTTCAAACGATTTTTGGTTCTCTCCCGTTCTGAAGAATTTGCAAATAAATGGGTAATCAGATTGCGAACCTGTATAGAGATGCATGTGGAACTATTTGAAGGGGATGCTGTTCACTACATAAAGAGCTTTGTTGTAGATGGCACTAATATTCACAACTTTTTATCTTCCCCTCGTATCAGTTAATATTATTGTATAGGTATTATTTGTAACATTATCGAAACTACTTCCTATTTCTGTTGGATAAAATATTTTAACTGTAGGTGATCCAGACAGCTACATATAAGCAAATATCAATGCACTCAAACTTATCTTATAATTATGTATATGCCTATGCAGGCAGCTGTTTTGCCTAAACCATATGCACACAAGATGGCTTGACTATAAACTATATACAAGTAACACATTTTACTCCAGACGATAGTCTTCTTTTGGACATAATCACTATATGTCTCTACCTGTTGTAGTTGTAAATTTAACTGAAGTTCCCCACATGGCATTTGCAATGAAAATTTGCCTTATTTCTATATATGTGTGTGTAATAAACTTCTTAAATGATGAATTTTCAAGAACTTTATTTGCAGTCGACCTCGTTTCTTTGCCTCAAGTACAATCACAAGTAGCAATACTTTGTTTACCTGAGAGCATTGTCGCGCCAAAGACATTGTTCGGGACAGGAATGCACTGTTGAGTGTCTCTTGAAGTCTCTCCAATGCACACGAAGAAATCGAGAAAATTTATTATAAATTTAATATACTGCATACTCAATGTGTGATAAATCTGACGAGTGACTTCTGATAATCGGGACGGAAGGTATAGTTGGTTTAATTTGCCTTCTGAGAATAATTGTGATTAGAACGTGTTTTAACGTTGTGAGATGTGGTTTATCTGAACGACAGAATAGAGATATTAACAGGTGAGTTAATCAATTGATTTGGCTGAATTATGTAGACGCGTCTTCAGAGAAATAAGTTTAGTAAAATGGTATCCAAAATAAAAGTACATTCTGTATATAATTATCGAGCTTTATGTTCTTATATGTTGATATATTGATTGATTTATTTATTGATTAATTTATTGATTTGGCACATAAATATAATTCCAATTCTCTAAAATTACCAATAAGCCAAAACGAACAACAACAAAAATCCCAGTAAATGGCATTATCTTAAATAACCAATATGAAGTTGTTGTTCCTAAGTCGAGAGCTATCTATAGATAGTGCACCACCCACCGCAGCGTGTACTTTACAATATTTTCCATTACATGCCATTTGGATCGCCCCGGTGATTATTTTCGATTTCTTGATTTCAATCACATTTGTCACTTGGATATTATTTGAATGCCTTCTTTGTCTTTTCATATTGATTTTTTGGATATCTACTTCAAATTAAAACGTGATAGAGCTATGCAAGTATAATGTTCACCTCTATATGCAATCTTACACTGAAATGATTACAATGCAGATTTCCATGCAGAAGTAGGGTAGTTTACCGTTTCGTGTCACACAGTAATAATTCACGGGGGTCAACAACAATCTTCTTATCGGAAGGTATTTCGCCTTTTGTCTTCCTCCAAAGAGGCACAAAGCTGACATATATATAGTGCTTGGCTTTTGATATTTCCAGGTATTTTCAGTTTAAAAGTCTTTGTGAAGAAACACAGTGGTGCACTCCCTTAAATTGCTTGCAGGTATAAAGGACAATTAAGTATACAACCACAAGCCTGAGTCGCCTTCTTCATTTAAGTTCGGAAACTTATGCAATGAACACTTTTTAATGTGAGTATATATTTACTATCCTATATATTACTTTTTATTTCTAATACACACGGACAAAAGCACGCATGAGACGCCGTTTACAGTACTCCTTCTTTACCTACTAGTGAATTGGCATTTGTACTAAAAATTCATATTAGTATATGGGCCAAAATGTATACATCTCAGTCTCAATTGGACAAGCAGATTAAATACGTTGCATATAAACTTAAAACACGGTCGGAAAAATAGTAATATAACTATTGTTCAGAAGCTTTGTGTAATATTATTGGTCTAATACTCATCCAGGTCGGACAAAGTTGGCCGTCTACGCGTGTTCATGGGAAAGTCACATAACTCGTATTGATTCGTCATAACATAAATAGTGCCGTGTTGAAAGTTCGGTTACAATACCAACCGACCAGTGTACCCTCTCAATGGATCTGATTGTTGATTGATATAAATATGATAAATAGTCACCTTACTCATTTTGTTTTAGTGAATACGAAGTCAGTAAGAACAACATCTTAATTAGTGTCGTCTGCGTGTCTTTATATATGCAAGATACATCGATAATTTTCGCTTTCCATTTAAAATTTTTCATCTTGAAATAAATTGACGTTGTTGTTTTGGCATGAATATTGAATCCTAAAGACCCTGTATTGTATTCATCTGTCCGACGTAAAACCTGTATTTCCTATTGCCTTTAATATGGCTTATAAGGTACCACAACGTGAAAACATTAATTTATAACATTAGAGGTAATGCCGATACATCATCACACGGGCACCATAACACGGACATGACTAATAAACGAAGAGACAACCTTAATATCCTCGCTAATAAATTCACGGTATTTTTAGAAAATAGTTTTTGCAAGTATTTCTTTGTTGGACAGTCAAGCAGATAGACTACTAACATATTCAAAACTCAAGATCTGACGTGTAATCAGCTTCAGTGCTCCAATTAAGCAGATGATAATTATTATTAACAATTGTTCACAAAACCGATCACAAAAGTATTGTTGTATTTAAGCAATATTACCGAATAGCGTGTCTTCAAAAAAAGAATACAAATCACCGATTTTCGTTTCTATATGTTCTTGCAAACAGTATTAAACGTATTTCTACTTGTTTTACAACTTTGTTCCCTCATCACTTTATTGCAAGAAAAGCGTGTCAAACGCTCTCCTAGATTTGAAAAGTCGTTGAATTGACTTAGCAATGATAAAAAGTTTATCAAAACAACGTTTAAAGTTACAGCACAGTACCGTGGACTAGAGCATGTGATTTGTGAATTCCGGTCCCATTTAATGATCACATAAGAGCTAGACCATTGTTAACAGATAATAACACCGTAAACGGATATAGTTTAGCAGTAGGTAAATGTGTTTTAGTCACCGTCTTCTCAGCACGCACGAGGTAAATTATGTCCTTTACTTGAATTCAAATATAAAAATATAGAAATTCCATCAATATAGTTCAAAAGAAAAATATTAATGATGGTAATTCCATGCACCTCCGAAATTTGTTAGATATTTTTACGATAGAATATTTAATAAACTGTCCTTCCTGTATAGTAGATAACTTGATCTACACCGTATTCCACCATGCATAACGCCCACTCGACTGCGATTTGAATATATGAAGACCGACCGTTTCGTCAAGGGACGTCTGATTAGGAGTGTCTCAGTTCATTTTGCTAGTCGCTCCAATCTTTCGGAATTTATTCCAAACCTTGTTTCGTTTTGTGTTTTTGTCTGAAAAGTTTACATGGATTGATTGAGTTTTCTGCCTGTAAACGTTTGCAAAACCAACAAACGTTCATATGTGTGCTTGAACATACACGAGACTGTCATTGACATAGGAACTCCCTGTTCTAATATATATATATATATATATATATATATATATATATATATATATATATATATATATATATATATATATATAAATATATATATATATATATATAAATATATATATAAATATATATATATATATATATATATATATATATATATATATATATATATATATATATATATATATATATATATATATATATATATATATAAATATATATATATATATATATATATATATATATATATATATATATATATATATATATATATATATATATATATATATATATATATATATATATATATATATATATATATATATACTGAATGTGGAATTGCTACAGTAGAAAAAAAAACCCGATGTTATCAAAAAAGGGCTTTAGTGCATTATTACACAAAAATAAAAGTCCCCTTGGTTTGGTGATACTAATGACAAAAATTTTTTAAACTAACATATATACCTTTAATTGACATATTTGTTTTCGGATCCTTACGCAACAAAATTTTGTTTTTAAGAAAGACTTTTTTAATAGTTGTAAGCAGCGACATAATTTCCTAGTCATTATAGCTCCTACAAGGATATCCATGCGCATTTCCAGGCAGTACGTCCGGTTCAATCATCGACGTGGCCGTCATGTACATATATGTAACAATACTAAACAATATTAGTACAATCATAGGGAGAACGCTCGCTTGGTCAATGTGGTTAGAGCATTTGCATGCGATGTTGGAGGACGCATGTTAGAATCCCGACTGAGTCATATCAAAAGCATAAAAATGGTGCTTGCAGCTACTACGCTCGGTTCTCAGCATTAAGATGTTAGTGTTAGGACAGGTGGGCATCGTGTCAGGATAATGTTACTGATGTTAATGATGCTTCATGTCTGCGGCATGATGCCCCAGCGCTAGACATCATTACAACCTGTTATATTGCAGACATCGTAGTAATATGGCTGAAAAAGTTTTAAAGCTAGGTTCAAAACCCAAATAACAGAGGCACATACATATACACAATCCTAGATGTTTTACTTAAACCGTAAAATGTATTAACGAACATCACCCCATAAACTGAATTCCGTCAAATCCAGAGAAAGTGTACGTACATTAATGAAACACTTTCATATCGAGAAATGTAATTCATGAAAAGAATCGCGTGTCGAAATACGATGCATGCACATTAAAATAACTGTTTTGCAAGCTTAGAGGATTGTTGGATGGAAAAGTTGATGTTTTTGATTGTTTCAATTTAACGGTTTTTTGTAAACCGTGTACATGTTTAGATATTTTTAACCTTTGTTGCCTTCGTTGACTACAGCTGTGTACCAGGTATCAAAACTTATAAAACTACATATTATTTCATAACTATTATTACTGATTTTAAATAAAGGAATTATCCATTTTAGAGCACACAGATAACATAGTGTATGGGAGTTTTAATTTACATAAAAGAGATTGAACATGCAGAATGATCAATATATACGTTATAGATAAATTTCAGACTATCTATTGTTTGATTATATTTTTAAAACTTCGGTTATCTCATACAGTCCACCGTAGGTAAACACATTTGTATGATTACTGGTTGACTTCTCTAAGTGCATTATTTTAACTGTATCTTCCGCTTGAACATTCTTAAAAAAAAAACAGTATGGACTACCCAGTATTTCAAAGGAAATTAAATAATGCCCATAATTGCACAGCTGGACCTTGTTGTTTTTCATCATCTAAAAAATAATGCAAATATCAAAAGGCGCGGCCGCACTAGATTTGGAACAAAAACGTGCATATATAGTGAATGTTATTAGAATTTGTTTGTTTTTTTTTCTTTGTTTTTGTTTTGTTTTTTGTCAAATCGCACTAATGACTATAACAATAAATTGCAGCTAATCTCTTTTCTTTTCTTAGTTTCTTTAACTGTTATATTCATGGTATCGAATTTCTAATATTACCCAATTCCATATAAGGAAATGGCCGCAGTGCCATCCCAGTTTTAGAGGTTATAACTTCTAGGATAACGTGATCACTTTGTGATAGTAAACGTAAGAATACGTAGGATAACTTAAATTGACATTTGTTATGTATAGTGCCTTTGTAAGCGGTGTACAAATTACAATACCAGAAATTTTAAAGATATAAATAGTTTATTTTACACGGAAGACATTAGGAATCCCACAGTACATAAGCGTAAGTTATATCTCTTTTTCTTGAAAAACGTGTATTTTAATCAAAAGGTCATACTTTTGTGCAAAACGAAACCAACCAAATGCCATCCAATGTTATGCTTTTTCTTATCATGAATATAGCAACATCGAGACGAATCCTTCAATCGCTGGTAAACAAGTCTACTAATCAATATCACATTTATATTTGAAAATTATATTTACCATTATAAACACATTTTTATATTTCATTCAATGTACAAATCACCAGTTATTATTTACTAAAATGTTTTAAGGTTATGTTTAAAATCATACATAATCAGAACAGTTTATATATAGAATAAAACGTTGTCTGTATTTTGTGCTTGTTTTCGTCTTCGTCTTCGTTGTACATACTGAGACCGTATTTAATTTAGTAGTATCTTCGTTTGAATTGCGTTTTAATTTTTTTCCACAGTACCGACTTTATTTTGAAGGGGAGGTAACCTTTGCAATTTCCTGTTTTATTGAAGCTGGAATCGAATTCTTTAACAGCAGTATAGTGTCCTCAAATATTCAATTCATTCATTTCATCATTTCTCATTAAAATATTTTTGACGTTATTAATATTTGCCCATTCTCTTTTAGTCTTTGTTTCTAGTTTAAACTTGAATGAAGGAACAAAATTACCTTTCTTAATATACTCTCTCTCTCTCTCTCTCTCTCTCTCTCTCTCTCTCTCTCTCTCTCTCTCTCTCTCTCTCTCTCTCTCTCTCTCTCTCTCTCTCTCTCAAAAAAAAAAAAAAATATGCAAGTCATTGTCAGTTTTTAGAGTTTAAACAAATATTTCGGAAAGTGACAGGTTTTCCAACAAAACCTCTTGGTATGCATACTAAGTAAGTATCACCTGGCGAACCTCCCGCGGCTATGTATTCAAGCATGGAACTTAGCACCTTAAAATCTACATAAACACCTGCTCATCATATACAATATACATCGACCAGGTGTAGTTATCACAAGATAAAACCCAACGTGTATCCGAAAAACATGTCGGTTTCAACTCCTCGTGTCAAACAGGCCTAACCCATTTGAGTACCAGTTATCATCAAGTTATAACTTAAACAAGGAAATTTACACAGGTCTTATTAAAAAAAAAACGAATTATGGTCTTCTTTAGAACTGTGTTATTTAAATAGTTACATCTTTCAACAAAAGAACATACTATTAAACTTTATGACATTACAGAATATATTTGTAACAACAGGCTTGATAAATTATCTTTATGGATTTTAAATACTGTCACCACGGATTGTCAAAAAAAAAACTGTCAAGCATAAAACTTTAAAATCTAGAGTTAGTGTTTCCAAAAGAAGTTATGCTGACAGGTTTAAAATGGATGCTAAAAACTATATATATATATATATATATATATATATATATATATATATATATATATATATATATATATATATATATATATATATATATATATATATATATATATATATATATATATATATGACGGAGATATGAAATTGTTGACTTTATGACATTAGAATTATACTTTTTTTTAGTTACTAATCTTGTTATTTCCAAGTTTATAGAAAGACTACTTTTATAAGAACATAAGTCATTAGTCATAGCAAGACCATTATTTTCATCGGTATAAAAATTCTTAAAAATCCTAAACATACATCGTTTAAGAGGTCACATCGGGGATGCTTGACACCATTTAATTGTTCCTTTGGTAAAATTCCCAAAAGAAGATATTATAGCTATTTGACCTCAACTATTGGGCCAACAGCGATACCAACAAAATATACTGACTAAAAATCATTCTCTAATAAACGTAGTATGATAATTTTTTTATGGCTTGTAGCGTGGACAGCTTACAAGAAAACCCTGGATATAATATTACAGTGTAAGGTGAGCGACTTTCCATCCAGATACAAATCCTTGGAACTCAAGGGGATTGTAGCTTGATCACAGTATCAGATACAACAGAATAGGGTCTGGTTTGTTCTTGAAATATCATGCATCAAGGTGTTGGGATTTTATATCAGATCTTACAAAGCTTTCCTTGCACGATAACGTTCTTTCGTAATTCAATCAGTAAATCAACGATTGCTGTTGAAATTCGACAATATCATTTAGGCAAAACTTGTTTACCCGGGTCCTTTAATTTTTACTAATTAGAAGGTGATTTTAAAATGCTTTGTCTACCTATTCGTTCGTCTAACTATGCTAATGACATCTGCACAAATTATGTTGCAATCGCGAAAAATTCGTGACTATTTCGGGTTTACACCAAAAAGAGATATTTTTATGGATTTATCAGAAATGTATGGCACATTTTGCAGGCATTACTTGTTACGGTTCTTCTCAGTTCATTATAATATTCAAATGCTTTTGATATGAATTAATTTTCCTTAGTAAGTATTTTTGTAAATTTAAAATAGATGCTAAAAATTCAAATACCAAGTTACAAAGAAATTAACTGGTGAATACGCTAAAATAACATTTCCATATATTCATTTAGGCAATGAACATATTATCCTCACGCTAAACTGTTGTTCTTTTGCTGTAGTATTTGTTGGTTTCATTTTGTTTTATGGGGGTTTATTTGATTTTTGTTTGTAAAAGAAGAAAACATAAGCAAGAAAAAAACCAGAAAAGATATCAAGGGGTAACTCTGTATATAGTTATCTGATGCAAATAATTTCCAGAACTTTATTCATGTATAATTATATTGATATTGGAATGACTAAAATATTTTAACAAAATTAATATCAATAGCTTTGTTTGCCTACATTTTTATTTTAATAATTGGTTCAACTTATCCTAACAGTGCTAGTGGCATGTCGTGTTAATGTGGTCCTTCGTCCCTCTGACAGGGTGTATTTCGTTTTATTTTGATACGTCGTCTCTCCTTCAGGGGCTATTTCGTGTTAATATGGTCTTTCGTATCTCCCTCAGAAGAGATTTCATGTTAGCCTGGTCCTTCGTCCATCTGTCAGGAGGTATTCCGTGTTTATACATACTTACATACATACATACATACATACATACATACATACATACATACATACATACATACATACATACATACATACATACATACATACATACATACATACATACATACATACATACATACATACATACATACATACATACATACATACATACAGACAGACAGACAGACATACATACATACATACATACATACATACATACATACATACATACATACATACATACATACATACATACATACATACATACATACATACATTACATACATACATACATACATACATACATGCTTACATACAAACAAGCATGCATGCATGCATCCATGCATGCACGCACGCACATACATACATACATACATACATACATACATACATACATACATACATACATACATACATACATACATACATACATACATACATACATACATACATACATACATACATACATACATACATACATACATACAGACAGACAGACAGACAGACAGACAGACAGACAGACAGGCAGGCAGGCAGGCAGGCAGGCATGCATGCATGCATGCATGCATGCATGCATGCATGCATGCATGCATGCATACATACATACATACATACATACATACATACATACATACATACATACATACATACATACATACATACATACATACATACATACATACATACATATTTGGCTGTAGCTAATTTGCGTTATTAGCTTATATCGAAAATCGATCTCATTTGTTCTTTCATCCAACACGTTCTCGCATGTAAATATTAAAACGAAACTACCTATCGAAACCTAAATGAAATTTAGACCTAGCGTACAATGTATACCATTAGGGTTATCGCGTTTGCTTGAATAGAGCTAAAGAATTATTTGCCTTAACAATATTGTTCTCGAAATTCTTTTTATTACGACACTAAATAAATTTAATATCCGTACCGTGGATTTATTTCAAGTCCTGCTTGATTCGATTTAAATATCTCTCAATAATTGCGGTCATCGTCGTCGTCGTCATTACCATCATCATAATCATCATCAGCATTTGGTCGTCACTAATATTATATAAATTTAACATCATGTTCATTATCCTTTCTTTACTCTATATTATTTCTGTTAATTTCATAAGATACTGATTTTCTTTTACATATATAAGTTCATAGTATATCATAAGTCATCTATGTTATGACATTGCATTGGAAAGAAATGTTATAAGTTATTTCACATACAAGTGGGGTCTAAAACACGAGGCTTTGCTTCAATGTTGATCTTTGCTTATTATTACTAGCCAATTAAAAGCCATATTTGATCTGTCTGAACTGTGAAATTTAAACAGAACATATCAAAGACTTTAAACCCATTTATAATTTCCTCATGTCCTTCAGAAATGCGTATGTTATCTCTATCCTTTTAAAATAAAGATTTCGCGACCATTTATCTTTTCTACTTGGTTTGTTTTCAAACCATTACAAGACAGTTTAGCATAATGCGGTTAATTGGCATTTCAAATAAATCGCTCTTATTTCCTTCTAATAATGTTTGAAGACGTAACAATGTTCAGAAAGTATCTCATTCTTTCCTGATAATGTAACCTGTGAGCACATTTGCCATATCCGCAATTTCTTCATTGATGTTACATTTTCATAACATGATAAAATAGCCTGCTTGTCTCCTCTTTAGCAATACCCGAAATATTTTGTTAATAGGCATCGATAATAAACCCAATGCTGGTATGTTTCTTTGGCCTTAATTACACAAGAATATGACAAAACTTAACATGGCAAATCAGAGGTTAAAATATTCACAAGAAATTTCAACCAGTTCTCATATCGGAGAGAATTTCAGCAAAGTTTTACTTGCTCCTTTTGTAAAAACTTTCCTGAAAACTAAAATTATGTATTACATATTTGTGTAAGGTCGTGTCCCAAATTTGTTCAATTTTGATTTTTTTTAAGGGGGGGGAGATACGGGTGGGGATATTTCTATTTTATATTTGCTTTGTATATCTTTATCATCTCAATGTGAGTACATGGTTGCGCAACGTTTTACTTTTTTATCGTTAAGTACCATTTATTATCGCTTTTATCATAATGTCCTCGCGTACCCCTTACTACTGATATTTCATATGAAAGCATAAGAAAGTCCTATGACCTATCGAGCACTGTTATTACAAAGTGCAAAGATTTTATTGCTTGAAACTTCAGAGACCTGTGTGCCAGACCTGCAAACAGAACGGTCCAGATTAGAATCCTGGACTAGACCGGTCCCGCTGCTATGGTGTGTGCCTCTGGGCAAAACACATCTTACCCATTACTTCTGTACGATGCTACCTTTCACGTGTGAAGTGCGTTTGAACACCAATCGAATAGCCCTCAATCGCTTTTCTCTCCTATTTGGTATGAATGAAAATGGTATGAATTGCTTGAATAAAGGTGAAGCGTTTGTAGCTTGCCATCTACCAGCTGTAGTACAGAACTGAAAGTCAGAAAATGAAACTATAGGCCGAAACTTCCCTTTGTCTCATTCATTCCTCCCACTCCCATATTATTTTAGATAGTGTGTTCCGCATAGTTCCCATCTGGTACCCAGTCATAAACTTCGGGCATTTTGAGTTTAAATATCTAATTGTTTATTTGTTACCGTTATATAACATCATTGGATAAACATGAGTGTCTGTAAAAGTGTTAGTCGTAATGGTCTCTAATCGTGCCCCTGGGATCATATTAGACACAAAATAAAGGTGAGAAACCTGGGATGATCTATTATGGCCGTCGTCGTCTGAGATATTCATCCAGTCATATACTAAGAATTTTCAAAAAATGACACACACTGATGAACCGCTAGACTTCAATAATGCTCCCTAACGGGCGGCTTTCTGGGAACAAGCACCATCGTATAAGAAATTTCAAACACCGCGTCTGTCTGATTAATATGCATCCATTATAGACTTTCATTACGTATAGGTAGGACAGGTTCCTCATCATTTGGGGTTAATCATTTTTCAGTACAAGACAGGCTGTACATTGAGGTCAGGATATTTGATGGAAGAAGAACCCGGAAATATTCTGGGAAGAACTCCTCCACGGGAAGCTACTTGCGGCTTTCTCACATACCCTCGCTGAGACTGGAAACCGCGAAGATCTGTACAGGCGAGCGCCTTGGGCTTCTCAGCCACCCGGCAAGGGGATGGGGACTCGGAGTTTGTCATTTTTGACGAAACTATCGGTCAACAGATTACAGCTGGTAAGATCGAAAAAGACAATCGGGCCATCGGCATGTAAGACAGTTCAATGATTGTAATTGAGAATCAATATAACACGGTCTAAAGCTGTTCGAAAGAAACCAATTTATTTCTCTAGAATGGACTTATTATAGAAATAACCAAGGTTGTCAAAATATAATTCTTCTCCACAAGTGTAGGGTATATACTTTACGTACGTCTGCTTATGGAAATATAATTTTATTCAGATTTTCCAAAATGATTTTATTTGTTATATTCGTTGTTGTAATCGTCATCGTCAACATAGTCAACACTGGTCATCTGGTTTTTGTAATGGTTACGGCTGAAGACATTATTATTGCACTCCTGAATGTCGTTTTTCTCTATTTTTTCATCATCATCGTCGTCCTTATTATTATTATTATTATTATTATTATTATTATTATTATTATTATTATTATTATTATTATTATTATTATTATTATTATTATTATTATTATTATTATTATCTCCACTGCCACACCATAAAAATCGTCTTCGCCTTGTTGATGATCTTTAGCGGTAGCAGCAATTTTATTTAAAGCCAACATAGACAATATTATTAATATTTTTTTCAGGGAAATTCTGGATTGAAAACTCGCGCTTGATTTTAAAATAGTGATATTGCAAAGTAAGGAATTTATTCTTGTTACAAGCTTGATGTTTGTTAATTGTGTGTTTCAGAGCATATATAGTCTAGTCTCCTTGCAAAGACGTTAATCACAGCGAACAAAATAACATTGATGGAAATAAACATATACAGTAATCAATTTTATCTTTATAACGGATTATTTTTCTTTCCTTGATTTACTGGGCTATTTGGTTTGCAGTTTTCAATTCTCAACTAAACGAGATATAATTTTTAGTTGGAAATCAATAGAAATGAAGATTTCCGAATAAACCATTTTCCTAGATTGTCAAATTAAATACGAAACAAAACACGTCGTCTCTACTCTAAAATATCAGATAAATTTGAAGTAAAAAGGCAAAAACAAATATACGTCGTTATAATTTCCCGCAATTTTCAAAACGTTGCAGACCACCACTGGATCACTATTAATTTAACACCATAAGAATGAGAGGCCAGGGTTGAAAATTGAAGGTCATTTCAGCATTACAAAAGTAGCGCTTTAATTTACTCACGTCACGCAGTTCCACTCTTTGCATCTGTGCAATAACCCGCCGAAAAGAAAACGATGGAGAAATAAATGTGTTTTTTGCGTGCGAAGGTTTTATAGGAAATTAATTGGGCTTTTATAATTCCAAACACTATCTACGCTTAATGTGTGAATACTTTGATGTTTATAGGTGTTGAAAGGTGGGGTTAATTGTAAAAGATACACTTAAATTGATTAGTTGATCTCTACCCTTCATTAAGGTCTTTAGTTATATATAAATCATAGGTAGATATTTTTCAAGAAAAACGCAATACAATAAGCAGGTCGAAGCGCAAGGTTTATTTCACGACACTGACGGAAAATGCAATAGAAAAGTTTACAATAGAAGTTGCATTATTTTTATACAGTGATATAAGTTTAAATTCTATGATTATTTGGTTGCTTTGTTAGATCCCTATCGGCTGTCGAGATTAGCGTAAATTTATGTTTTCTTAATTAGTTTCCTAACAATACATATTTTTATCTACCGGCATGCGAACATAACTTGGTAGGGTGGTTGTGTAAACATTGGTATATTTCTATCGAGCTAGCTCAGCTCTCGCGACAAATACCAGAAAATAAATTTTGGTTGAGCTATTGTTTTGGAAAATTGTGAAATTTAGTACCAAAAAAATTTATTTAAGATATTTACATATTCTCTTCACACATTTTTTTGTTTTTCAAAACCCAGAGTAAAAGGGCTAATGTTGGCTGATAAATAACGTACCAATACACACAACTACATTCGTGTTTTCTTCAGTGTGTCCAAAAAAATGTATACGTCCAGGTCGCCAGGGAAAGACGTATTCTTGTGCCATATCAATCTGAATACTAAGCCTAACATTGAACAAAACACGGATGTGGTTTTCTATTTAATACCTGCCCAATGTTTTACGCTTTCAATTTTGTTTCTTTCAGCTGTACGGTGTGAATGAAATTCAAAATAAATTGGGATATATAAAAGTTCGATTCTATGCATCAACACTCGAACTTAGTAAAAGTTTTTACATAGTTCCAGTGTGAGTGTGCACGATACAGATTCAGCATCCATATCGAAGGCCAGTGCGATCTTGTGATAATTAATGGGTATGTACGTAAATAATAATGCATGAATAAGTAGAACATATCTAGCATTGTGACCGATTCTATATTTCCTTTTTAATCCATCCTTTTTTGTAATTTTTTCCACCTTCATGATATTCCACGAGTTATGCTGCAGTATTAACCAAAATATGAAATTAAACAAGTTCCCATCTTCTTGATCTAGTGAAATGATAACGTTTAAGCAGACAGGACAACACAAAATACTAAACACGTTTTCAAGAAAGGATACATTTTTAGGTTGTACAGAGTTTAGACTATTCGAATAAATTGTCCAAGGACGTACTACTTTCGTCGACCTGGATTGATCCGATAATAGGATTACAACATTCATCCTTCCTATATGCTATATTTGAACCACCGTGGCTTATAATATAAATATTTCATTGTTATTTGTTTGACTCGAATTTAAAATTTGCCATGGAACCACTAAAAAAGGCACTTATTATGGAGACAACAAATACCCTTTTGAATCATATACATTTAAAAATCGAAAAATAACTTTTTCAAAATATTTCGGAGTATCGTCAGCTATTTCTTTTACAAAAACATAATGACAGCAATAGACAATCTTAATGACAAGATACAAACTTAATGACAACGAGATACAAACTTAATGACAACAAGATACAAACTTAATGACAACGAGATACAAACTTAATGACAACAAGATACAAACTTAATGACAACAATAGACAAACTTAATGACAACAAGTCAACCTGACTACATTTGATTCAATGTGTGCCTTAGTGATATTGTCATGGTGGAGAAGAAATAAATTGCTTATCAATAATGACTTAAAAGGTATTTTATTTTATTATTATTAAAACATTGGATGAAATACTCCATACAATATTGATGTGAGAAAAGAAAGCAAATACGTCTCAAAACCGTCTTATAGAATTCTAACCATCTCTCATTTTTCTTCCAGTAGTCAAAACACTAACAAGACAATAATTTTTCTGAAGCAAACTTAAATCTACTTAACAAATGGTTGAGTAATCATTCGTTCCTATATACCTAAATTGTTCAAAACGTAACTACATATGCGTTGAATTTTATTTTTTTTAAATACAGTTACAATATATTTAAATTTTTATTTCTCTAACTGTACAACAACCATAATTGTACCGAGAAAAGGTGAATTTCTGAATTTTAAGGCAAACATATTGAATATTCTTAAGGCAAAACAGAAATAGAGAGAGCTGTGTGTTCATTTTTGCCATTATTTCAAATATGTCAATCAATAATCTCTTAATCAGATAGATGTAGGAGAAATGTGAAATTTAAACAGCGTCTGAACCTAGTTAAGCTTTTGTTTATATCAAATGTATTACAATAATGTTGTGATAAATGTAGTATGAGTAATATTTTATAATTCCCATAAGAAATCATTTTAATTTACCCTACATATATAATAGTGTCATTTCTGTTCGAGACGTTAATCTTAAATGTAACATACACATATACAAAAAGCCTGGAATATTTCCTTCAGCTGAATTCATACCAAACGGAAAATACAATCGACTTGAACTTACTGGTCTCACAAATTATAAACAGTGAACATTATTGCCATGCATGCGTACATTTTACATATTATTTGCAAATTTGACTGAATTTAATTTTCATCTGAATTTAAGTTGTAAATAATTTGAGCGTTATAATATTCAAATCGGCGAGATAATCAGGTTCGCCTATCTCCAACGTTATGTTTGTCTTTTTCTTTATTTAGTTATCAATTTGACAACATATATGTAAGCCATACAGTTCTAAGTCCTAATCTGTGTAGTACTTTACTGAAATTTTAAACATTTAAGAAGAAAAAAGAATATTACATCTGTAATATATTACACCATATATATATATATATATATATATATATATATATATATATATCTATATATATATAGATATATATATATATATATATATATATATATATATATATATATATATATATATTAAAAACTCTAATTTAACGATTGTAGATTGATGAACTTTTAAAGGAAAGAAATTTTAACATCGTGGCAGCAACCCAACCCTCGTCTCTATGACAGAAAAGTGCCTAGCTACCCTGCTGTAAAATCTAATATTTTATATTTAAAACAAATCAAACTTGAGACAGATTAGCTGTTTATATCAATATTAAAATACAAAACATTTCTTCAAAGGAACAATATCTTTCGCAGATTTTGTTCAAATCTATATCCTAAAAGACTTAATATGAAATATTTGTCAAATATAGTAAAAACTGGTTTTTTTTTTAAATATAGAATATACTTTACATGTCTGTAATTTATATTATTTTACCTTTAAAAAAGATAATGGCCATAACGGCAAAACATTTTTTTAGTAGAATATAATTTGGATTATTGAGTAAGATATACAAAGCACAATGACCTCAACATTTGAGTTAGATGTGTGGTTGTAATATCTAGCTATCAACAAACGATAAATGTTATTTATATCCTTAAGCGCCTTTACACCTCTCTCTCTCTCTCTCTCTCTCTCTCTCTCTCTCTCTCTCTCTCTCTCTCTCTCTCTCTCTCTCTCTCTCTCTCTCTCTCTCTCTCTCTCTCTCTCTCTCTCTCCCTCCATCCCTCCCTCTCTCTCTCTCTCTCTCTCTCTCTCTCTCTCTCTCTCTCTCTCTCTCTCTCTCTCTCGTTAAACAATTAAACAAGTTTAACGGAAATTGGAAAATAAGTATTATCCATTTAGGTAATAAGTAGGTAAGCATTTAGGTATGAAAACACTTAGATCACTAATAGGTATGGTGGGTCGGTAGATAGTCAGTAATGCGTCTCTGTGAGCATATGTATACATACAGACGTACAAATAAATTATGTTTCAATGGATACATCAGTTCTAATACCACTGTTGCTGTTTAAATTTCAATTTCACAACCATCTCCTAATTTCCTGTTTGAGTAGTTGCTTGTTTTATGTAAAATTGTATGATCAAGAATTCACATCGTTTACTAGTTCTTAATTAAGAATGAAAGTTTTTCGACAACTAAGTACTTTTATGCATCTGCATGGATGACCTATCTTCTTTCATTCTTCTGACCTCAACCGGTGTTGCTTCAATCTTTCTGTCATAGACCTGGATAAGTTTCAAACGGATGTATTTGTAAGGTATTTAATGTAACATGAGCACCTTGTGGGTTCTCGGCTCATGAGGAGTCGTGTTTTAAATTCTTTACATCTTAGATGTCTTCGAAAACACAATTTGTAGAATTCCTACGTATCAAATTAAACTAATTCAAAATGTCTTGTGAAATGCTCTGCACTTGCAATGGTTTGAGAACTTTTTTCACCACAACCACGTATTGGTACTCAGATCTATTTCCCAATTTGAGTAAATGTATTGTTTTCGAAAGTATTTACATGACACAAAAGTCAGTATATCGTAGTAGATTTGTACATTCACACAAGAAAAAAACAGGGATGTGCAGGAAAGAGTTTTGAGAATCGCGGACAGAAATAACGATAAGAAAGAAAAGAGAGGAGGGAGACGGGTGAAAATGAGATGTGTGTGGACAAAATATAGAGGTGATAAGAAGAACGAAATTAATTACAATTCATAAGAAAATAACAGAGAGATGGTTTGATATTAAAATCAACAAAAAGTAGGAAAGAAAAAAGTATATTGATGTTTTTGAACAAAAATAAAACATTTTAAAACTGTCTAAGAAGTTACTTGCCTTTATATTAAATAATATAAAAAACGTGGAAACATAAGGACATTTTTCATTAAAAATATACGTGTAATTTTTGAAACACAAACTCAGCAGGTCATTCAATGCTTTGTCTTTTTCCATCGTTTTTATATATTGTTATATCGCACGGATTATGTTTTAATATCGTTAGATTAAAAACCTACCTACCTACCTACCTATCTACCTAATCTACCTACCTACCTACCTACCTACCTATATACATACATGCATACATACATACATACATACATACATACATACATACATACATACATACATACATACATACATACATACATACATACATACATACATACATACATACATACATACATACATACATACATACATACATACATACATACATACATATACACACACGCACGCACGTAAGAACACATACACACACAAACACACATATATACATACATACATACATACATACATACATACATATATACATACACACATATTTGCTTATTTGCAAAGATGACGCAATGATGGTAAGATAACTTGATTGAAGTGTACATTTATTTATTTAATTTTTTATTTATTTGTTTGTTTATTAATTTATGCATTTATCGATTTATTCCCAAATATAATATTTATAAAATTAATAATATGTCGACGTCGATACATGCTAAAGTACATAAGAATTCATTGATTGCATTATATATATATATATATATATATATATATATATATATATATATATATATATATATATATATATATATATATATATATATATATATAGAGAGAGAGAGAGAGAGAGAGAGAGAGAGAGAGAGAGAGAGAGAGATCGTAAAAGACAATGCACACTATATAAGGATAGTAAACTGAATATATATAATCCTTTTTATGCATTAACCTTGAAAATGTCCCTTTAAATTAACATCATTTAACAGGCAGTTTTTTTGAAAACGTTATTTGTTTCGATATTCGACTTCAAATTACTAAAAAAAGGTAAAAGTTATGACAGATAATTTTAGATTCAATTGTACAAAAATTGTACAAAAATTATTTTTTTTATATTATAGTGTTGAAATTTTGAAATATTTTCATTTCCGAACTTCAAAGTTTTGGTTTCAACAGTTTCATAATATATTTAAATGTAGATTTAGTTTGTTGTAAGATGATGTGTTGTTTATGCACTTCATTTTCAATATTAAAATACACCCTTTGTAAGAAGGTAATAATAGGTATAAGATGATGATGATGATGATGATGATGATGATGATGATGATGATGATGATGATGATAATAATAATAATAATAATAATAATAATAATAATGATAATGATGGTAATAATAATAATAATAATAATAATAATAATAATAATAATAATAATAATAATAATAATAATAATAATAATAATAATAATAATAATA
>JAEAOA010000663.1:1645000-1712500 GCA_016746295.1 Potamilus streckersoni | reverse complement strand
AACAGTTAAAAGATAAATTTTAAATTCTTCTTTTCATATTTACCTTTGATCAACGTGTATAAAATTTTACAGCTTTAGTCCTTTTGACGCTATATAACTAAATGGTTTTAAATGGTTGGTTGACGCCTTGAACAATTCATTCATTGGCTGTATCTAACCCAGGAGCTGGTAGTTGAGTGTCTTTTTCAAGGGTGCACCCATTCAGGCGACCTAGAATGACCTAGGCGTGTACCTCTTGGTACTCAACTCGCCAATCATGGATTAGGAGTCTAAAGTTTCCCCAAGTTACAGCACCTTTCAAAACAATTTTAGAAAACTTCAAATTTAAGAACAGTACAAGACGCACTCCAAAACAATAGACAAAGTTACATGAGAAAAAGTAAATGTGCTTTATCTCTAATGTACTTTAACGTTTAAATTAGCCGCAATTGGATTGACTTTATTGGTAAATAGCCATGAAAACAAAATTTGTTTTTATTTAAATTTCTATAATAAAAGCAACATAGCTTAGTGAAGATTTTTGCTGTGACAATTATGATGTTATGACTCCTCTCCGTGCCAATTTAAGAATTGACGACTCAGTCTTCAAAATCACTTGAAGAATCCTAACATTTCCAAACTGGATCTATAAACAAATTACTGATAATCCTTGTCATTTCTATCGCTCTCTTTATCTTCTATTACATCTTAAATACTGGATATATTTAATGCCCAGTCATTAAGCATTTATTCCAGATATCACGTTTCAGAATAATTCTCCTTCGTTAGGAAATCCCCACTGGAAAATTCCTGAATTTAGTTATTTGTTACCAATTAATAACACTGATAGAGACATTTTGACAATGGCATATTCATATGGTCCCCAAACTCCGAAATGGTTAAAACTAATTTTGGTAGCATTTTCTGAAATCGGAAACAGAGTTATGTCTATTAAAGAAGACTTAACTTTATTGTTTTATATCCCTATAAGATATTACTAGAATGTTTTCCAATGAATATTCATCAGCCTTTTCCTTCATTGTACTCCATACACTTCTTAAAAGATGCAAATCAGGAATGAGAATAAATAAGAACCAGTTTTCGTGTGATTAAGTTGTTGAAAATCCTTGAATAGATTTGGATTTATTTTGCGATTGCAAAGAAACAAAAAATACTCAAAAGATTGATTATACAGGCAAAATGTATACAAGAAAAAATATCTTTCTCTTTGTCGATTCAGTCTGAAGTTAGGTTTTATTTTATCAAGGTTGTATTGTATCAAGGTTTTTGTTTTATCAAGGTTTTATTTTATCAACAAGTTTGCGTTTGTATTATTGTCTATCTTACGTTTTATTATTTCTATAAATTTGACCGGCACTAAATTCTGATTTTGGAATAACCTGTCATGCAAAAACAAAATGCATGTAAAGTAGTACAATCAAAATACATATAAATAAATACAACCAAAATGCATGTAAAGTAGTACAACCAAAATACATCTAAATAAATACAACCAAGATGCATGTGAAGTAGTACATCCAAAATACATATAAATAAATACAACCAAGATGCATGTAAAGTAGTACATCCAAAATAAATATAAATAAATTTAACCAATGTGCATGTACAATAAATGCAGCCAATGACACAAGTACATTAGTATAGCCAAGTACCTGTAAATTTGAACTACCAAAATACATATAAATAAATACAACCAAAGTGGATGTACAACCAAAATAAATATAAATAATTATCAAACAAAATGCATGTAAAATAGTACAACCAAAATACATATGAATAAATGCAAACCAAAGTGCATATAATGTAGTACAAAATACATATAAATAAATACAACCAATGTGCATGTACAATAAATGCAACCAAAGTCACAATGTAGAGCCAAGTACATGTAAATTTGTACAACCAAAGTACATGTAAAATAAATACAACCAAAGTAGATGTTATTTTGAGGTCGCAACGAAAAATAATACTCTAAAGATTGACTATACAGGAAAAATGTACAACCCATGTACATGTAGTGTACTATAAAGTACATGTACAATAAATGTAACCCAAGTACATGCAAATTAGTACAACCGAAGTACATGTAAATTAGTACAAACAAAGTACATGTACAATAAATACAACCAAAGTACATGTAATTTACTACAATCAAAGTATATGTACAATAAATACAAACAAACTGCATGTAAATTAGTATAAGTGAAGTACATGAAAATTAGTGCAACCGAAGTACATGTACATTAGTACCAAGCACATGTAAATTGTTACAATCAAAGTAAGTGTAAATTATTACAATCAAAGTACGTGTAAATTACTACAAAGCACATGTAAATTAGTACAACCAAAGTACATGTAAATTAGTACATCCAAAGTACGTGTAATTTAAAACAACCAAAGCATACTTAAATTATTACAACTAACGTACATGTAACTTAGCACATGTACAACTAAAGTACATGTAAATAAATAAAATCAAAGTACATGTAAATTAATACAGCCAAAATGCATTTAAATTAGTTCAACTAATGTAAATATAAATTAGCACAAGCAAAATACATGTACATAAATACAACCAAAGTACATGTAAGCAAATACAACTAAAGTACATGTAAATAAATACAACCAAAGTACATGTAAGTAAATACAATTAAAGTACATGTAAATAAATACAACCAAAAATCAAATGTGAATTTATTTAGTTTTATAACATTTCTAAGGCGATGAAATCCATTTTAAGCAATGATTCAAGCGCGCTTATATTTTTTTGCATGCATCAACATTCAGTTTAGTTTTAAATCATTTGCTATTTCTACCAATGGCACAGATTAAACACGACGTACTTTCTGAAGAATTTATTCATTTGTTTATTTGCTTTTTTATTTATTTATTTGCTTTTTTATTTATTTATTTATTTATTTATTTATTTATTTATTTATTTATTTATTTATTTATTTATTTATTTATTTATTTATTTATTTATTTATTTATCTATTTATTTGTTTATTTAATCTAGGTTACTAAAACAATCATTTATTTTAAATCTTTACCTGTTATAAATCATTTCTTATTTTGTTTTGTCTATTGCATTGTTTTTTTTGGGGGGGGGCGTGCAAATCATTCCAATTTGGATAGTTACAATTCCTGTTAAAATACAAGTTCAATATTGTCTTTTATTTTATTTCATTTATTTATTTATTTATTTATTTATTTATTTATTTATTTATTTATTTATTTATTTATTTATTTATTTATTTATTTATTTATTTATTTATTTATTATGTATTTATTTATTCATTTATTTTGATTTACATGAAGATGCAATGAAATTCTTCTATGAATTCGTTAAGAGAATGGTTATTTACTTAAAAGTGTATGAAAAGTCAAATCATGAGAAGAACATTGACGAGATATCTGTTTAATATTTTTCTTATTCGCTTGTTCTGTTAAATTAAAGATTTCTAGCTTAATTAGTGATACAATGTATCTCCTCTCGACATATAATAATAATTTGGTAATTTAAATGCAAGCTGTGTTATTATCTATTTGTAAACATATTAAATAACTTATATTGTGTATATGCCATATAATAGACAAAATCTGTAGTATATTTAGACAATTTAAAAAAAACCAATCTGTTCGTTTTATTTTGTTGTAGAGCTACAAATAAAAACAATAATAAAATGTCCATTTCGTATAAATTAGTAGTGTTTCATTTACATGCTTTCTTTAATGGTCTTACTTTCAGGCGTTGTATTTGAAACCAAACAGATGGTATGCGTATAGCGTTTAACGTTTCCTTGGCAACAACGATTGAATGCATGAAAACAGCTTTCAGTATTTTTTTTTTTTAAAACGAAGATGGATTAGTGATAGGAGTGGGATTATATAGCTTCCTCACACAGAGAGGCCATAAAATCTAACTGGTTCTCCACTTCAATTATAGCAAATATGCGGGTGAAAAAAAAAATCCTAGGTCACGAATAAGTGTGTAAAATGATAAACCTGAAACCACATATATTAAATCCACACATATGACTAATAATATGACTAAAATTGTTATCAATATTTTTTTTTTCTTCTCTTATTTGGAAATTTCAAAAACATCCACATACCCTATGCATCCACCACAAATCTCCACGCCTGTAGATACAAATATGGCAGGAAAACAAAGAAGTACAAACATGAACAGGATAATAGAATGATAGAGATAGAAATTAATGAGGCCTAGAATGTAATGATAATATGATTCTCATAAAACATATATTTTATAAAATGTTTTCATCAATTGAAATTTAAGACAAAATTACTGATACGCTAAACTAACAAAGTATGATGTGAATAATTAGAAGCATTATATGTTTCGTCCTTCAAGATTCGAGATTAAAATTTTACCAAAACGTGATTCGTCATTGGTTATTTATTGCTTTATATATTTATTTCACTCCATGCTTTGTTTCAATGAACGCAATCTTTTAATTTTAAGTCGAAATAAATAAATAAATAAATAAAATCCAAATTGGAGAAATAGTGTATCATATTATATATATTGTTCTGTCATTTATTTTATTTATTTACATGTGTTTGTAGTAGAAAGTCACTAGTTACTTTTTATTTTTTATTTTCATTTGATAAGAAATAACTCTTGGCACGCTATCTGGTTAATTTGGCGATTTCTTATCTTCCATACAAACATACTCCGATAGCGATCAGCTGCACACGTTTTTCACTTTAGAAAAAACACAAAACACTGGCGTTGTAACTAATTTACAGAGGAAAATGAAACGCAAGAAGTACACGGATGAACATCTTGTAAAAACAGTCCAAGCTTGGATTGATGTGTACAAACTGCATTCAATTCCCCCAGATTTTCTTAATTGTTAATATCTTATTACAGTTTTGGGTTTTAAAAAATAGCCACGGATTTTTTTTGTGTATGCATGTGTTTTTAAATCTTGTTATCTACAAAATAAATAATGCTGAAAAAATATTTATCTTTTTATTCAATAAACGCAATAGTCATTAGCTATTGCAATATCGGACCCAAATCGAATTACGAATGAAAAAACAAACAAAACAAACAAAATAACATCATTAATGTAAATATCCAGAATATTAATTTTTTTATTTAAGTTTAATTTGTAGGAAAATACATAAGATAAAAAAGAGCAATGTTGATAACTTTTATTCTTTTTTTCCTGTCGGTTTTCCATCTAATAATACTCGTTTCTTCTACTATTATATGGGTCTAAATTTGAAAGGATATTTGTAGGAAAATAACCATCCACGCCCCTGTAATTCCCCATTCGGTTAGATTCCGCCAGATCAAAAGTTCAGCTTTGTAAACAAACTAGCTCATAAATATTCCCTTCCACGGCTTGAATACAGAATATCTTTTGAACTTCATTCCGTGTGTGCGGTAAATGGGAAAATGTACGGCAGAAGTGAGCTGAATTTCTAACCTGTTGGTTAATGTTATTGCCCCACATACTAGTTAATGCGTGTGGGAAAAATCTAAAACTATCTTCCTCCGCCGCACTTTTTTCAAGATGGCCGCCCCCTTAGAACGTGGACTACTTTCTACATTCATTGTACGCTACTATTCCATATATTTGCTCATTTATCCTTCGTGACAGTTGCATGTAAGTAATTATGATTTCACTCTTTCGAAAAGAAATTATTATAAATGACATATCAAGTGAGTAAATGAAAGCGTTTCATTGTTGTTGCACGTGTGGTATACATTTATATTGGTTTGTGTTATTGCAAATATCTTTTGTACACACTCCGACAGGGTCAATCGTTTTTCTTTCGATTTGAAATGATAATACCGAGATGATGTGAGGGTAAACAAAGGATAAACTTGGCAATGTCATTCCCGAGGGAAACCCAGTCGTTTCATAAATACAAATATATATATATATATATATATATATATATATATATATATATATATATATATATATATATATATATATATATATATATATATATATATATATATATATATATATATATATATATACCTACATAAGCATTCCTTCTCAATCCTGACGAACAAATCTTAAAAGAAAATGGCATCAAAAACGCATTTTCTAAACTTTGAAAGAATGAATTTTGCACAAATGAGAAAGTAAATTTCAAGTAAAATGTGCATAGCAAATATTCAATGAGAATGTTTAATTTTACTATGTACTTTGAGCATGGTGTATATATATATATATATATATATATATATATATATATATATATATATATATATATATATATATATATATATATATATATATATATGTGTGTGTGTGTGTGTGTGTGTGTGTAACGAGGAAAAGTGTTCATTTTTGAAGATAAAGGAAACATTTATTTTCTTTAAATTCGGAATTATATTGTTGGGGTGCAGGTAAACTTATACACAAATACTACAGCGGGAGATATATATATATATATATATATATATATATATATATATATATATATATATATATATATATATATATATATATATATATATATATATATATATATATATATATATATATATATATATATATATATATATATATAAACAACCAAATAAATAAATACAATTAAAGAAAATATATTTAAATGCTCATATCAGTTATTTAGAAATATTTTAAAACAATACCGAAATTTCAGAAAATCTCAAGAGCAACATTTTTGTATTGACAGTAGCAAAGAGTTGGAGGATTTCTATTTATAATTGTGCATCTCGTGTGGAGTAAAGGTTGCTTTTCATAATGAGATAGTTACGTACAGCTTAGATGATGATGCCTTTAAGATATGAATGATCCAAACCTACTTTTATCTTTTCTCTATCTCTCTTGAGCGCATATGTTCTACAAAGCTTAGCGATGACATAGCAAAATGCAAGTTACGACCATTAATTTTAATAAAAATTAAGAAACTTTTCGACATAAATCAAAGATCTCCTTTGTAGGTAAATGTTTTCTTGCGAACGTTAGGATAATTTATGATAATGGTAGTTTGATAAAAAGATGGCTGAATAGGACAGCCGTCAAGTGAGATTCAAATGCCAATGGATATGATCAATTTACAAGATAAATATTGATGCAGACATCTATGTAATCCATTAAAATGTTCCTCAAATACTTAGACATTCACCTCAGTAAAAATTATCTGCCATTATATAAGCAAAAGTGAGAAAGTCTACCCCTGCTCTTAACTGTGAGTGTACAAACGAGCATTATTATTATTTTGACGCCTGTACAGTATTCAAAGAATTATGAAGATAACGTGGATGGAATGAAAAAAGAAGAAAAAAAAAATTGAAATATGGCATGATATGGAAAGAATATTCACGGCTTTGATGATGAGTTCTGTGGAAATAATAATAATAATAATAATAATAATAATAATAATAATAATAATAATAATAATAATAATAATAATAATAATAATAATAATAATAATAATAATAATAATAATAATAATAATAATAACAATAATGGTAGTAGTGGTAATTGTAGCATCTTAATCATCAAGAATAGTTACAATATTATAAATTATAATTAAAATTGATGTTTTTAGAATTATATTAGGACAAGATACATGTTTAAATATCAGGCTGTTGAAGCAGTACTTTCCATTATTTATTAGTATTAACCAACAAATTAACCTATATAAGAATAAGAAAGAGCAAAATTGATGCACATATATTGCTGATAAAAAAATATAATTATTATCATTCTTCTTCTTCTTCTTCTTCTTCTTCTTCTTCTTCTTCTTCTTCTTCTTCTTCTTCTTCTTCTTCTTCTTCACCATTATTATTATTATTATTATTATTATTATTATTATTATTATTATTATTATTATTATTATTATTATTATTATTATTATTATTATTATTATTATTATTATTATCTTGAATAAGGCTTTGTCATGTTTACCCTGTAGAACCGAGCGAGTGTTGTTTCTAATCACTGTTCGTTTCTCAGGGTCAGTAAGGCATCGTCACTGTCGTCGTAAATAATAATAATAATAATAATAATAATAATAATAATAATAATAATAATAATAATAATAATAATAATAATAATAATAATAATAATAATAATAATAATCGTCATCATTAAATCGAAATAAAAATGCAAAGGCACAAGCCAAAAGATCCAATACGGGCAAGTGAAATAGGTTTGAAGAAAAGATAGTAATAAAAAAAATAGAAAATTTATTTACCAGAATTTTTTTAAAAATAAAAGTCAAATAATTAAATAACTTGCATAATATTTATTCTTAAGCTGAATGAGGGCAAATACTTCTAAAGCGGTTCACATCTGAATCTATCAAATATGGAGACACATAAGAAAGCTATACGCGATTTGGAAATACAAATGAGATTTTTCTTTCCTGTGCTTGAGTTCTTTTCAATGTTTCAATCAAACACCACGCCCTTTTCGGCTGGCTCTTAATTCGAAGCATCTCAATTTTACATATTTTATATATTTGTTTTGGTTCGGTTCCCCGTGTTGACAAACTCAGTCTTGTAATCCCGTTCGACCGTATGATGCCGTTTCCCAAAGCTAGTGACTGAATAACTAAAACAGATTTTAATGTGCAATGTTTGTATTTGGCATAAGGCCACCCAATAAATGGAAAGGAATTGTAGAAATATTAATTCAATGGAAGAAAAAAAAAGAAGTCAATAGCAGAATAACACTTTAAGACTGATAAGATACAACATTCTCATCAATCGATAAAGACGAAAAATTAAAAAGATAATTAATGTAAGAAATATGAAGATAAACGGAAAAAGAGTATAGGTAAAGAAAGAGGAAAAAAACACAGACAAATAAATAACATTAATAAATTAATGCCCAAACGAAGACAAATTAATTTCATTGGAATAATAATGATAATAATAATAATAATAATAATAATAATAATAATAATAATAATAATAATAATAATAATAATAATAATAATAATAATAATAATAATAATAAATGATCCAGAATATCAGTTGCTGATCACTAAAGACAATTGCACTAAAAAATGTAAAGATAAAATTACTACTGTAGGCCTCTTTATACACACACACACACACACACACACACATATATATATATATATATATATATATATATATATATATATATATATATATATATATATATATATATATATATACGTGTGAGTGAAGAATGGATTCATGTATATATCATTGGAGATATCATTCAGATAAACAGAAAGTAGGAGCAAGAGAAAAGAAAGGAAAATTGAGAGTGTATCAACAAAGATTTTAGTATCTCGAACCGCCCACCTACAGCGAAGCTTCAAACAATAAGAATTAGAGAAACACATCCCATCATTTTGGTGCAGATTTCAAATTTTTCTCTCACGATATTCAGGCCCTGAAATTCGTTATAGCATACCATGTTTTTCATTAATTCCGTTGTCTTCTGTTTCCTCACTGTGTCTGTTTGGTCTGTAAGAACAGCCCTCGAGATTCGAGCGTGCCTAACCTATCATGAAGTATTGATTCTGTTGACCAGGCAGCTTAGGGTGAAGGGGTTCTCGGTGGGGTATTAGTATTGTACATCGTAGGGCACAACACAGTATATCATTAAATACACCACGAGTAAGAAAACAGTTGATGAAATATGCTTATTTTCTCTATTTCTGTCTTTTATTCTTTTCTTCCTTTCATCATATAATGTTTATATTTTTTTACGGTAGAAATATGAAACTCAAACTTACACTGACGAAATAGCACGTTATCTAACACTGCCATATAAACAATTTTGATCTAGCAGAGAGAAAGGAAGACACTTAAGCGTATATATCCATAAAAATATTTCCGTACAAGACGTCGTACGAATATACATAGGTGAATACACGCATGCCTGCATATATCTATGCATAAGTAGGTATGCACTTTATACATTCATGTTCCATCCATCCATTAATTTATCCATTCATTGATATCCGTTAATCATTGCAACCATACATACATACATACATACATACATACATACATACATACATACATACATACATACATACATACATACATACATACATACATACATACATACATACATACATACATACATACATACAGACAGACAGACAGACAGACAGACAGACAGACAGACAGACAGACAGGCAGACAGACAGACAGACAGAATACAGACTTACAGACAGACAGACAGACAGAAATACATAAGTAAATTACTTAGGTAAATATAATTTGAATAAAAGATTTGAAACATTGCTAAATATTCAAGAATAATTACACTCTTTTATAGGAAAGGAAGGACATATTATTCTGAGTTGCAAAACAAAACAATCTTGAGTGTATATAAAATATAGTCTCCCATCTGTCTCCTCTTTCTTCTGTATTGGTCTAAATAGAAGAGATAATGATACGACAGTCAATTTGTGCAATAAGTGAAGATGATTCTATACTAGTCTTAATATAGTTCCTTCGTGAAAGCACGGTCATAATACCCAGGCAATTTGAGATAGCTTTCACGGGCGCTCTCAAAATGTTCCCCGACTACTATCTATATTATTAAATTTGACTTTCCTTGAACGTTTGCTTAGGATGGTTTCTACAAATTACATTCTTCTAACTGAAATAGCCACGTGAATATAGTCTACCTTAATGTGCCAGATATAGAGGCTTCTTTTAATTTTTTAAGTAAACATCTACAGGACCAATTGGCGATTTATTTTATTGGTATAAAATATTTATTTATTTATTTATTTATTTATTTATTTATTTATTTATTTATTTATTTATTTATTTATTTATTTATTTATTTATTTATTTTGTATTACTATCTTGGATCAATTTCAATTATTGCCACGTGTTACCAATTTGACCCTTAATTTCTATGTTTTAGGTGCTTAGTTTATATTTTGAAGATGATCCTGTAACGCATTAAACAATAACAAAATAATTGAAGACAAAGGAAAATTAAAATTTTAAATGACCTCATCTTGAAATAAGAATAATCTACCTTATAAAATGGTACTCATTCATGTAAAACCTCTTTTAGAATACATTTTTAAAGCAAAGTAAAGATTTTAGTGTTTATGTTGTTTAGGTAGGTGGTAGGGATAGAAGTCGTGGCGTAACGTTATTATCACTTGAGGGAAAATAAAAGCCGGACATATATTATACTGGAAGACATCTAACGGCTTTATTAGGCAAGCTGACAGTGTTATTTATGGGTACTTATTATTTATATTTATAAAAAGGGCATTTTTGATGACACGCGTTACATCACGTTATATACCTGTCAATAATTATATATCCTTGTTTGATAATTTTATTTTCCTGTTGACATACGCTATCGCTAAGCTGTAGAATATTTAATCTAGTGTTTTAGATATAAAAACATAAAAATGATCACAAGCACAATGACTTCAGTGTTAATAACAGTTGGAACGGTGGCAAACACGATGATAGTACCTACAGCAACAAAAATAGCAACAATAATTTTTTTCATTATACTCTCAGTTACTTCTGTTTCTTTGAAACAAATAAAACTATTCATGTATAATGAAGTTGCACTGCAATGTTACCACTATTTTTAATAATAATAATAATAATAATAATAATAATAATAATAATAATAATAATAATAATAATAATAATAATAATAATAATGATGATGATGATGATGATGATGATGATGATGATGATGATGATGATGATGATGATGATGATGATGATGATGATGATGATGATGATGATGATGATAATAATAATAATAATAATAATAATAATAATAATAATAATAATAATAATAATAATAATAATAACAATAATAATAATAATAATAACAATAATAATAATAATAATGAAATCATGCCTGTATGTAGAAGCTAACATGTAAATCACATATACTTCTCTTTGTAATATTGTTGTTTTTATTTAAAAATATGTAGATAAAAAATTTCAACATTTCTAAAGAAATTGTCAGAAATATTGCCAAAAAAATATCACGCGGCACTTGATATAGTAATAAACCCTTTTGATAAAACTGGTCTGACTTTTATTAGAAAATAACGAATCTGTTTCAACTCAACGGTTTTAATATTCAACTAGATTGACTGGGAACGATAAAGTTTTAAGTACCCTGCACTGAATATATCTGACACGGTAAACAGTTACTAGATATGACATTTGAACAGGAAATAACAAGACCGGAGATGCAACTATTCTCCTCTCTATGAATGAAGACGACATAAAACAGACTGGATAAAACGAAGAAAAAAAAAGCAAACCACGATATCTAGTCGCCGAGGTATAAAATTTGCTGTACTGTTACGTTCTTACTAAACCCAATAACTACACAAAAATTATCAAAATTGTACACGCTGATACCTTGTTGTCATTTGCCTATAATGGAAACAAAGCAACTATCATCTTAAATTTCATTATCATTTTTTGTTGACTATAACTTTTTTCTTCCTGACATCATGATCTTTACCAATAATAGCAGATCGTTTCTTTTACCGTTTGTAGTTTTATAAATGTTTTGTTATTGTTGCTATTATTATTATTATTATTATTATTATTATTATTATTATTATTATTATTATTATTATTATTATTATTATTATTATTATTATTACCAAAATAATACTTTAATTTTTTTCGTTTCTATAAATAGTGTTTTATTTTAGTCCTTCCTCATATCAACAAAATGACTTAAACTGATTTAACATTATATATAGATGCAGAATATATGGAACATTTAAAATATACATTCAAAACTAAACATGACATTTTTGGGACATATTTAATGAAACAAAATATGCATTTATACAAAAACTTTGTATATCATCAATTTAGTAATAAATACAGTATTAAGAGCAAAATAGATAAATAATAATAATAATAATAATAATAATAATAATAATAATAATAATAATAATAATAATAATAATAATAATAATAATAATAATAGTAGTAGTAGTAGTAATAGTAGAAGGTAGAATTAGTAGCAGTAGACACTTGTATTCAAATAAAAGAAACTTAAGTCCAAATAATATTTTAGATATTGCAAAGCTCCCTGCCTCAAATATAAATTTTAATAAATTTAAGACACTGATTTTAGTTATTTATTTATAGTTTTTTTATTTATACACAATGTTATACTTATTAAAAAATAATAATAACCACAATCAGTAAAATACCATCATTAAATGTTCTTAAAATAATAATATTATCTTGTAATTTTCTTTATATAATAATGTCTTTTCCATGACATTATTTTTTTATTTTTTTTGGACGGAGAATCGAGTTTTTAATCTCCAAAATCGGATTTTTTTTTTGATTGCCCTAGAACTGAATCCCAAGCGTTATTTCTTATCCTAAATTGTACTATCATTTCTCTGAAAAGAGGATAGAATGACTACCGTCCTGAGAAACTTGAAAATAAATCACGTAAAGTGTTTGAAGTCAATTTTTCTCTAACAGTCACCGTCTGGTTTCAACATAATATCCGCTACATTAACATCAGTTTGGCACATAAATGCTTAAATCCTGAGAGATTTAATTCAATTTCCTTTCCGTAAAGAATAAATTTTTGTTGAAGATCCATGAAGTAGGGCTATATATTTCCCCGTGTCCATTTTTCCGGTATTTCTTGGAAGGTATTAACAGATATATAACACCAGAGAGACAAATATTTCCTTAGATAACGAGAAATCTTTTTAATTGGAAGCCATTTTCAAGATTGATTCTAGCGCATATATGATGGAAAATTGCTTCTTCATTCATTTAATTCCTCGTAAAATTGATTAATTTTCACCGACAATGTCCTCTTGTGCATTAAAAGTGAATTCAAATTTGACATTACGAAAATCAGCACTCTGTCGATTGGAAAATAGCGTTGTTTACTTCCTATGGCGAATTTATGTGGGAAAGTAGGGTTGTGATTCGGTCAACAAAGCGCTACCGACTGATCCTTGTGAGGCGCGCTGCCATTGGACAAGACGTCATGGTTGTGATTTGTATGCAAATGATTTATTTTGGCTGACTGTAGGCAGAGAGTCACAAATCACAGGTTTTAGTGCTTGCAAGTATAGGTCATGTATAGCCCGAAAATTGAAACTTATTGTAAATTTATAGGGGAAAAATGAACTCGTACTATCCATCGTTATTTGCACAATATTCTACGGATAATCCACACATGAGCCACAATGTGGGCTACGGGACCAGTAATTATGGAATTTTCGCCTCGCGTTTTGCGGACCAAATCGGATATCATAATGGAAGTTTTAATCCTGACCATCATCAGAGACTGACCAACGGCTACCCAGCGCATCAAAATTCACATGAATCTCTATATAGTCGCGAAAATGGAGTGCATGGACCCGGGCGTATTCCCAACTACCCACCGGCAACCCACGAAGATAATATCCAGAGGCCGTACAGTGCTTGTAGCAGCTCCGAGGGTTGGAATTCAGGTCACACCCACGGGAATCCGTCTCACTCACCTGACTCTGTGCATAACAACAATAATAGCAGTCCTTATTCATCTTCTGTGGATGGACAGAACGGTGGTAGCTGCACTCTTCTTCAAAAAGATTTGAAAGACTCAAGTTCTCCGAATGCAGAAACACAGTCTACTCCCTACTACCCTTGGATGGGAATTGTCGGTAAGTGCACATGTTTTTAGATAACCCCCCCCCTCCATTCTTAAGCCAGTTTCACTAGATTATGGGGTAATTCGAGCGATTTACGATTAGGCACATAAAATTCCCGTTCATGCTTTCCAACCTCTGCAATACGAAGCCGTAAACCCATTTAATGGCCGCACTTATTTGTCAGCCGCCGCTGTTCTTTATATTATTGTACATAGACAAGGCTGTATTATAGGAATATATAAAACACGCATTTTCAATGCATTATCAGATCCCGTATTACTGCTTGTGATTTCTGACATTCGAATCATCTTTTGGTAACTACAAATCAAGCGCATTTCTGAAATTGATGTATTGAAGTTAAAGAGCATAATCACGTGAAACATTCACGCTGGGACTATAAACTATAATGAAACAGCCATAAAGAATAAAAGCATCATTATAAACGACTGAAGTCGAATTAAGACTCATTCTATTGTTGAAACAACTATTTGCTGGCAAATAGCTCGTAATAAGGACCGAATGCTGGCACATAACGTGAATCTGATTCATTATGGAATATGCTAGGTGACATTCAAGTTGTAGTCTCAATTATACAGCATAAGGACTGTAAGTATTATCAGTTACCTTGCCTTTGTAACCGTGAACTCTTGACCGTCACCAGGTGATAAATAGTTTGCCGTAATCCCAACCAACCCACCTAGACTTTTATATTATTACGATAATGGTAGTATCTTACCTGCAGTATTTACTAATTAATTATTAGTATTTACATTGTGATAATGTAATAGAAATGCTTGCCGTAGATATAACTGCTCTGAAGAAGGGACACCCTCCTCTACAATAACCAATGTTCAATATTTCTAAGTTATCTTAGTCAGATTAATGTTCACAATTCAAATGAAGTTTTATTAAATATTAAGATGTGTCCTTGATTCGATTGCACCAGGAAATTTACGGTTTTAAAACGGTTATTTGTGTAGGTAAGACAATTTGACACAAAAATAGTTTATCGCATATCAGTCTATAAAATGGTAGTATATAACAATTATCACAAAAGTAAAGGACAGGTGAGAGTTAAATACTTACACACATTTTACGTTAAAAAGTCGTTGTGTGTATCCTGCAGGAAGACTAATGTTATATTAGTATTTGATATAGCTAGGGTAGTGCATACTGTATTAGTATATTTTGAAATAAAATAACCCGAAGATGGATTGAAAAGAATAGTATGTATGTATGTATGTATGTATGTATGTATGTATGTATGTATGTATGTATGTATGTATGTATGTATGTATGTATGTATGTATGTATGTATGTATGTATGTATGTATGTATGTATGTATGTATGTATGTATGTATGTATGTATGTATGTATGTATGTATGTATGTATGTATGTATGTATGTATGTATGTATGATATATATACAAGTTTTTCGACACGTGTGTAAGCACCTGCAAAGCACGTGCATATATTAGAGACCCTTCTGTAATAAAACAGATTAGATTCAAATAAGATAGTCTCAACTGGGAATACTTATTAGAGTAATTTACTTGTACACAATATTTAGTAATGTGCACTCGACCGATTAAAACAGGCTAATATATGATTCTGCATTAAATTTTCATATTTGCATATCCAGTGGCACTGATAAATGCAAACAAGAACCCATTTTATATCCTTCAAGCATGATTTTATAATATATATTGTACAGTTGAGGAAATAAAAACTAGCTGTAACAAAACAATCCGTTTTCCAGCATAAAATATCATAAAGTAATCCCATTACAAATACATACATATATTGCAAAGATATGTATAAAATTCATATTTACTTCCACTTCATGCCCAATTATTACAACATGTGAATTGAACAACATTGTCTAAACAATACACACATTTTGGGTGGAAAACGCATTGCAAATGAAGCGTCTAATACAATAATTACTTTTAGGGTTGAGTTGCCATACAATTATTAAAAAACTAATGTATTTTTTAACAAATGAAACTTTATCAACGTTTTGAAATACAAAACCACTCTTTGCTCCTTTACAGTGGGTTTTTTCCTCTGCAAAGCGGAGCAGGTAATCAATTTGAATACAACGAATGATGCAGAATCTTTTAATATTTGTTTAATAACAAATAAGTATTTCTAAGTTCACCGAATTTGATAATTTGCTAACTACATGCAAGGAGTATTCCAGAACAGGTTTAACCTTACAAAATTTGAAGAAACTCCTATCCCATTCCTTCCATTATTATTTCTCTTCCTCTTCATATCATCATTATTTACATTTCTTTTACTTCGTAGTCATCTCAGTTATCACCATCGTCATTGTCACGAATAGTATAGTTTATGTTTTAGTTCTTAAAATACAACCAGCAGTAGGAATAAAAATTGCAAGTGCGACTTACATGATCTAGCATAAAATGTTAATAATTATTTTGATATTTACAGTTATATTTCGTTATTCTTAAGTTTTGTAATAACTCCATGACTTGGTAATATAGAACATGACTAATGGAAACTACCAATTTGGATATATGTGAAATGAAAGAAAAATACAAATATTATGAAAATAAAATATGTACATATTTGAAATACAATAAATCAGCCAAATATAGAGGATAAATGCAAATTAAAAGACGCTTCATTCTTGTAAATACACACATCAACGCAATAAAATATGAGTGATTTGTAGTACAAAATTAAATCTGATTATACTTTTTTCATACCCTCCTTTGTTTTAACGGATTATTATTCACAACAAACTAATTGTTATTATTACAAATCAAGTTAACATATTTGTATGTGACCCAGTGTAGAATTGGTAACTGGGCAATTAAAAGACCATTTCCCAACGTTTCGAGATAATCAAGAGTCTTCCGCAGTAGAAGTAAACAACTTATATCCAAAAACAAACTCTAAACAACAGCCAAGAGAAAGCAAGCATAATTACATGTAAGAAAGACACGAAGAATATACAAACAAAAGGTAAATAATGAAAAGAAATGTTATTAAAAGAGTGTCGTAAAGTAAGTAAACTAGACACAAATATTATTACAGTCAGATTAGCTTGAATTCTAACAAAATTTTAAAAAATGGTGATCTATTTAGTTATGTATATATTATACAAAAAACCAAATTGGTTTGACACATACACATCCGCACAAATCCACTCATACAATATATATATATATATATATAAATATATATATATATATATATATATATATATATATATATATATATATATATATATATATATATATATATATATATATATATATATATATATATATATATATATATATATATATATATATATATATATATATATATATGAGACAGAGAGAGAGAGAGAGAGAGAGAGAGAGAGAGAGAGAGAGAGAGAGAGATTGTGTGTTGAAAATATTTAACAATAAATTTTAATGATACCAATTTGTTTTTGAAACTTGTAAGGTATAACCTGGTAGGATATTTCATAAATACAATGCTGTACGAGAATTAAAATGAATTCAAATAACATATTTTTTAGTCAAATGAAAATGTTGTTTACTTAGGTCAGAATATTGTTCTGTTACGTTGCTAATAAACAACTAAATCTGAATTTATTAGTTAAACCATTAATGTTAAATTGCATATTTTTTTCAAACTTTTTATTTATTTTAATTAAGACTGAGTTTGATTTAGTTAGTGTGGAACAGGATTATATGAATATGTATCAACTTCATTAAATTTTATTGCCTTTGTTTCCGATTCAAAGACTCAAACAAGTAACAAAAATATTGTTACTTTAATATTTCAGCTTAAATGCTACATCCATATGTTACATTAAATAACAAAAGTGAATTATATAAAGGTGAAATATAGCTACAATACAATGGACTTAATTGTGAGTTTAAAAAGGTGTGGACAAAACAAAATGATAGTTATGTTGGAATTTATGCTCGAATTTAAACATATTCCATCGAGAATGTTTATCCTGGAAAGAGAAAGGAAAATAATTTTGTTTTCTATGGCTAATATTTTGTGAATCAATACTGGATATGAATAAAACTAATCATCCAGTTAAACTTATGTGTGTATATATATATATATATATATATATATATATATATATATATATATATATATATATATATATATATATATATATATATATATATATATATATATATATATATATATATATATATATATATATATATTTATAATATTAAAATGATTAAGCTCATTTCAAGGAATTTATATGACAATATTGTCTTGCTCTCTTTGCTTTGGGTATAAGTATGTTTGTTACTAGCGCATGCTGTTTGCAGTGTTTTATTTAACTGTGGAGTAAGATTACCCTTTCTCTCTATCTTTCTCTCTCTCTCTCATTCATTCATTCGAAGCAGTTGTTTAACAGCTTATTCGACTAGCTAATTGCTTGCTGAAAGTATAAAGTGTACGTAACAATTTATGTAGAGAAGATTTCAGTAGAATAAAAACATGACTAGGAAAGAGTTGGCTTTCAAAATATCCGTCTGTATATTAACTAAAAATAAAACTAAATGCCTACAGAAGCAAAATAATTGAATTTATTTTAAGTGATCTTGCTATTACATTATTTGATGGTTTGTGTTATTACTCTGTACTTGAGGTACATATTATTACACTGTACTTGATGGTTCATGTTATTACACTGTACTTGATGGTTCATGTTATTACACTGTACTTGAGGTTCATATTATTACACTGTGCTTGATGGTTCATGTTATTACACTGTACTTGATGGTTCATGTTATTACACTGTTCTTGAGGTTCATATTATTACACTGTACTTGATGGTTCATGTTATTACACTGTACTTGAGGGTCATATTATTACACTGCACTTTGTTGTTCATGTTAATACACTGCAGTTGATAGTTGATGTTATGACACTGTAATTGATGGTTCATGTTATTACAATGTACTTGAGGTTCATATTATTACACTACTTGATTGGTTCATGTTATTACACTGTACATGATGGTTCATGTTATTATGGTGTCCTTAGGGATCTCGAGTGGCCCAACGGTCTAAAAGTCCTTGCTTTTACCAATCACTGGCATTTCAACTATTTCCGCATAGGTTCGAGTCACGGGTTTGGCCAAGGTGTGTATATGAGAAAGCTTGCCAGTAGCTTCTACTGGGTCATATGATTTTTTAAACCTTCAATAAGGTTATTACCATTGGGATCTAACAAAAAAGTGAACGAGAAGTATTTCTGAGAAAGGAAAGCTGTACATGCATGATCTTCCAAGGTGAAGTTCTAAAGTAAGTTTCATCATGAATTAATAAGTTATTATAGAAACGCTGATTCAGAAGATCGTAAAACGAGGGAGAGTAATGTAAGCATCTTGGTGACAAGGAATTTCGTTGTTTCCGGATCCGGTTTATAACACTTATTTTATTACATTATTCTAGAAATTCTGTCTCTTCCAAATCGAAAATGGCGAAAAGGTAATTTTATGATTGGTTTTCTTGTTGGTTTTTTTTTTTTGTTAGAAAAAAAATTAGACTAAACGATGCATTTGTACAATTGTACAAGAGAAAAATGCAGTCTCCTTTGAAAACAGGATAAGAGGCCAAATTTACTCAGTGGTTCTAGCCGTAATCAGATAATTAAATGAGCAGCTAGAATTAAAGTGGTTACCTTTTAATTACTGAGCAAACTTCTTTAGATATATTTTGAAGCCTAAATATGTTCATCATAAGGCTACCCATTATACCAATTATCTCTTACTTCCAACAAACATTTACAATACATGTGGTCTATTCATATTGTTCTCTAATCACCATTTGACTTTGTACAAAACATCTCTTACATATACGGTACAACACGTCTCTTACATATTCTGTACAAAACATCTCTTACATATTCTGTACAAAACATCTCTTACATATTCTGTAGCGAGCTTCACAATAGTCTACTTTTTCATTATACCAAATCTCAATCAACCGAGATATTGGTAACTAATTTAGAGACCCAACCACTGTCATACCTTCTAAATGTGCCTGTATATATTGCATATGTTTAAATCTAATTTGCGTTGATTGTTTTAAATTATCAGGACTTACTGGATTGTTTATTTGATTTAGAACTGAATGAATTTCTATCCTTAGCTATTGTTATTATTGTTATTATTATTATTATTATTATTATTATTATTATTATTATTATTATTATTATTATTATTATTATTATTATTATTATTATTATTATTATTATTATTATTATTATTATTCTCAAGCACTTCACAGTTTATTTACGTGGGTTTCAAAGATCGAATTGTGGTGAATTTTACTTTTTGTTAGGATAGCGATATTAAAGTAAGCTGACTTTATATCAATGTGTTTTGCTCGCCTGTGTAAGTAACAATGTTATAATTAAAAATTAGGACAGTAAAGACGATATTTATTTATTCAAATAGGTCCAAAATTCAGAACAACTATTTCTAAATGAAAGGTCAGATGAAAATGTACTGTTCTCTAATTAATTACTTATTGCAATAAAAATTATCGATGGTGAGGTGAGAAAAAAGATAAATGACGATGAAAATGTTATACGTTTTAACTTTCAACAAATGGACAATTATTTTACAATCATTTTAACAATAATCTATACAATTACTTTTGCAATTATTCATTTAATGACATGAACAATAAGTCCAATTCATTATAATTTTAAGATGAACTAAAGAAAATGATACTATGCAAAATAAACAGTTGCTTTTGCATAAACATGTCATTTTAATCTCGTCCATAACACTAGTGTTGCTACCTACAGATTTCAAGTTGATATAATATCCATAGCATGTGGGATTAGGATGCTTGAGTAAATAGAAAAATCTACAGAAGCCATGTTTTGAAAACCAAGTCGACTTTAAGGAAGCTTTATACGATTAATAATTTAACAAGAGAATGACTGAACATCATAAATGTACTAGTGCATTTTGATTTTACATGCGTTTTAATTTGAAAAACAAGAATTTTGAATAGTAAATTTTTAGATAGAACATACATTTCTATGTTATTAATATAGCAATAATAATAATAATAATAATAATAATAATAATAATAATAATAATAATAATAATAATAATAATAATAATGATATTATCATTATTATTATTATTATTATTATTATTATTATTATTATTATTATTATTATTATTATTATTATTATTATTATTATTATTATTATAGATTAGGTTGAATTCGAACTACGAGAATAAGTACGAATTGAAATTACAACGTAGCATTCATGTCAATTTCAGAGGAAACTGACATCAAATTAGCAAGAAAAAACACGTTGACTAGATATGATACTCAAATTATGTAATTTCCCGTGAGATTTTCGCCTGTTGGAACCAAAATCCACTTCATTAATGAAATTTGATCCATAACGTTTTCGCATGGCTTGGTCACCGAGAGAACAAAAGAATCATGGCACGGAAACGAGATCAAAAATTCTTATCGAAGACGGTCTGCCAATCTAGAAGCACGAAACATGACGCAATAAATTTGTGCTAAACGTAAATAATCAAAGAGAGAAAGTGATTATAGATCAATGATATTGTTATTGGGGAGGGAAGGACAGGGATGCAGGTGTCAGATGCAATGAAATCATGGTACCAATAGGTGAGTAAAATTTTTATTGGACAGCGATGATTTGATTCGAAAATGATTTTTAGTATCTTACTTATGAAAAGATAATCAAACATTGGAGAGAAATCTTTGAGTTAGTGTAAAGTATTAAATCCCATTATTGTGAAGTTTGAATTATCAGCACTATTTTATTATGCAGCAGTCGCAAATTATAATTATTTTCAGATAAATGGTTGCTAATAAATGGTCGTTGTCGTCATCGTCATCTTCATCACCACTATTGACATCATATATGATCATCCTCTACTTTTTTAAGCAATCATCACTAATCATTATTGTAATAATCATCGTCCTCATCATCCAGTTATTATTATTTGTAGCAGCAGTAGTTTAAAAAAGGATAACAATGAAGGAGAACAATATGTTTATTGATTGCTCATAAATGCCTACTTTGTCATCTGATCGCAAATCTCGTGTTTACTGACACATGGTATGTAATTAATTAAAGCCTATCTATTGTTAACAAAAGCACATGTTAGAGATAGGAGAACTAAGGATATTTAGGGGAAGAATATTGTCAAGCCTTTTTAATGATGAACTCTGATATGAGGCTAGTGATTAATTAAAACCCAGTGTAGATATTTAATTTATGATTTCATTGACTCCAAAAAAAAAATCAATGTCTATTTTATCAATATAAAACATTGCGAAAGTTTCTGAAAAGCATGCAAGAATGTACACTGAAGTGAGTGACGAAATCACACACACACACACACACACACACACACAAACACACACACACACACACAGGTATGACCATGTTTACACATATGTGTTAGCGTAAAGTGTTAAGGAGACAGAAAAATGCACGTCTTGAAATAAAATAAATGGGTTTTTCAGAAACACAATTGTAACACTTTTGTCTTCTCAACTCCTTACACAAAATATAAAAGTTTATGTAGAACAGATACACAAATTAATTAATAATACTGTTTAGAATATACATAAACTCACTGCAATAACTACAAATATCCAGAATACACTCGTACGAACTCACGTATCCAGAATATATACCAACAAATTGCAGATGTTGATTTGTTTTACGGAATAGAGTATTTGTCTCTTACTTTTTTTTGTACTGTCAATCTCTTTCAATCTCTTTTCCACTTGCAACTTTTCCGACTATCTCTAATTTATTTTTTCACTTTTTCTGCGTATGCACTTATAGCTTGGGTTTAGTACCAAGATAAGAATATATACCTTGCAGTTAGTGGTGGAGGAAGAACCCTTGAAAACTCCAGGAAGAACCACAGACATACGAGAAGCTATTGTTTGTCCAAGCCAGACTAGAACCCACGCGGACAGAAGTTATATCAGTAAAATGTAAAGTTAAGCGACTTTGACCACTAGGCCCCCGTGATTCCCCCAAAATTTTTACAGCCCTAATCCATTTATATGAGCATTAGACCTTTCATTACGCGATCCTGTTCATACATTTAGTTTATGCATCATGTTGTGTACTAAATATACATCAGCACTACCACCACTACCACCACTACCACCACCACCACCATCATGCATACAACCAGCAGGTACGGCCCTTATTGTTAGATTAAAGAACTTAAAATACTAGGATATAAATTTTAGTACGCCTCAAATGAGCCCGATAGTCGTGAAAATTCATTTACTTTGGGCAGCGTGGATTGATGAAGATTGTGTATGTTGGGCGTGGGGAGAAGGGACAATTAATAACATGGCAGCAGAATAATTTTGTAATAATCAATTTTTCTCTTTACCCTCATTTGTGCATCATTTTCAATTTTTATCCCTAGCTTTGACATCAAGATGTGTATTTTTTTTTTAATCAATCTGATTCACAGTTCTGACATCAAAGAGATGTTTGACTCATTAGGAGATAAATTGAAGAATATACGAAAATAAAGATAGAAATTATGATTTTGTTTGTACTGTCCATGCAGTAGAGTAGCAAGAAATTATAACCCCTCCTAAAGAGTTTTGGCATCGGCCCTTCGCAACACAAAATCGTTGTTTGTTTATTTCATGGGAAATTACGGTCCCCAATGAGCCCTACCCACCCCCGCCCCTCTCCTGCATTTTGTTTGATTGTTTTTGCAGTTGCTTTGCAACTCTGTCGAATTTGAAAGATACTCCTTTGTCCGTTTTTTCTAACAATCTTTTTTTTTTGTTGCCCTAATAGTGCAAACTTTTGAGACGCATTGGCTTAAAAACTTTATAATTAATTTATCAAGGCTCCAAAGGTTTTGAAAAGGACTATTAAATAAATTAAATATTTAATAGCAACGATAATGTCGATGTAGAAGTAATATTCATGAACAACACACGAACGACATGGAGTCAATCTGGGATATCACCATATTAAAGCGTATTTGCTTCAATAACGTCAGTCTATGAAGTAAGCACTAGCAACAAGTACCAAGCTTGAACTACAACGTCAATGATTTATTTTTTAACTTTTTTTTTCAAATTGTGACAAAAACAACTATCTTAGGAGAATGAATGAAAATACTTTAATAGACTAAGACATTTACAAAACGATGAATAGTCTAACTTTAACAGGATTTTTTCCAGACATTTCTTTCGAGAATTTACATGAATTATTGTTTAATATAAATTATTCCATAATTTCTGCTATAACTAGTTAAACACCCTAATGTATTCATTGTATTTGTATTGTTTAATGAACTGTTTAGCGCCAGCGTCCCCCTCCCAATTATAATTCAACACCCACTTCAATACAAGATAAACCAAAACTCTGAAAGGAATTGTCATTTTTAAAAATTAAATCAGCCAATAGTAAGTAATGGTTTGATGTTTAACGTTTTTGGGAGACTACACTAGAATGAAAGTAATGAATTGAGAATTCACCTGAATCTTATTGCATGGCATACACATTTCCATGATGTGTATGCAAGATGAGTTGTTCCTTGGTTAGATCCGAATTAGCAGAAGGTCGCTAAATGTACGAACAGAGTCATTACTAAATCATGTACAAATTTAAAGGATTCTAATGAAGGGAAAAGGTTAAAGTCAACACAAATAAACTTTAATTTGTATTCTCTCCTACAAGAATATCTTTGTATTTTAAACTTAGAACAAATCAGTGCGCGGACATTGCTATATATATATATATATATATATATATATATATATATATATATATATATATATATATATATATATATATATATATATATATATATATATATATATATATATATATAATTCTTGCTCAACCGCATGAAAAGATGGAACACCTGTGTGTCTATTTAAACATATGAGTAGATTTAAATCTCTCTCTCTCTCTCTCTCTCTCTCTCTCTCTCTCTCTCTCTCTCTCTCTCTCTCACACACACACACACACACGCACACACAAATTTAGTGTTATTGAGTAGAGAGATGCTACCATTTGCATTTACTTCTGTTAAGAAACAATAATTTTTTGATTTACAACGGTATATGTGAATCAATCGACACCGACTGTTTCTATGCTGGTTGATATTTCTATAATTTCTTCTGGTGAACGTGACGGTAAATTGATAGTTTCACAGATTGTGATAGTTTATCCAATTATAAGCTTGAAAAAATGCATGCAGCTATGCTTCGTGTTTTGAAAACTGAGCCAATATCTATGCATTGAGGATTTAAACAATTCCATCGATCCCAAAATTTAATAAAAAAAATAAATAAAAATGTATTGCTGTTTTAAATCTAAGTGATGATTTCTAAGTAAATTAGTCGCACTCAAAAGGGAGTTTTGTTTCCTATTATATTTATATTTCTTCAAAAAGTAGAAACTTTGCCACGTTTGAGAATTGGGGTTTTTCATATACATGTACAGTTGAGTGGTTGATTGATTGACTGGTGTAACGGCACGTCATCTCAGTTTAAAGGGCCACACAAAGCTACCTGATCTGGGCTTGTTTGAGTGACATTCGAACTCGCAACCGACTGTCTGTGAAACAAGAAAGCAAACCTGAACACTAGTGGCAGAAAGACTCATGACAATGTAATTACCAATTTTAGAGGTCATGTTTCTTCCTCTTGTACAAATGTCTTCTAGTCTTTCCTTTTATTTTCTTTTGAAGAGAGGGATTCTAGCATTTTCATTTATATTCTTGATTAATTAAAATAATAAAATTGTTGATGTTATATTGCATGTTAAATTATTACCAATATGGCTTAGAAAGTATTGCCAGTGTCCAATCACAGTAATATGCCACTGACTTTTAGAGTAAACACCTGATCATTTTAATGTTCTTTTGTATCATATACATTCCTGAACAACATAGGAAAAAACTGATGATAAATTGACACAAACAAAATCACCTGTCAGCGTGAACATGTATAATTCTTGTTCTTATTCTCTTTATGCTTCAAAGTTAATGATATTTTCTATCATGTATGATATTTACCATCATGAATGATATTTACCATCATGCATGATATTTACCATCATAAATGATATTTACCATCATGTATATTTACCATCATGCATGATATTTACCATCATCTATGATATTTACCATCATGAACGATATATACCATCATGTATGATATCTACCATCAAGCATATTTACCATCATGTATGATATTTACCATGATGAATGATATTTACCATCGTGTATGATATTTACATTATGTATAATATTTACCATCATGTATGATATGTACCTTCATGTACGATATTTACCATCATGAACGATATTTACCATTATGTATATTTAACATTATGTATGATATATACCATCATGTATGATAAATTTATTTCGAAACTATCTTCAAGATTGCCATCTATTATGGACAAAAATAGCCAGGATTTTCCTACCGTTAAACCACCTGTGCAGGACTGACACTATGAAGACACACTGACAAGTAATTGGCCAATCAAAAAACTCCATGACAATTTGTGACTAGTAAGTCTTTATTGTTTGGTCGTTACAAACCTTCAGCAGAAGAACAAACCTTCAGCAGAAGAATTATTTCCACTGCATGTGCCTAATCAGAAATTTGTCCAAAAGTCTATCCAAGATATCCATTACCACAGCCAAATGACTGGCCAAAGGTGTGTCCAATACTACAGCCAGAAGTCTGCCAAAATGTCTGTCCAATACCACAGCCAGAAGTCTGCCAAAAGGACTGTCCAATACCACAGCCAGAAACAACTTATCCTTTATACATCCAAAGATGTGCTTAAATGAATTTTGTTCTGTCCCAATAAGAAACTTTACTCCTTATGCGCGTGTTGAGGAAGGTTCCCTTATTCAGACAGTGCCATTTATCTCAAGTGTATAAGATATTGATGTTTAAAAAGCATAAATAAAACAAATATTATAAAATAATGTATAGTACTATGATATGCTATACATTTTTGGCCCAAGTAGAATCTTTAAGCTGGACAAGACAAGAATATTCCAAATGTAAATACATCTTTCTGAAAAGATTGGATGTGTACCTAGTCACACCAATATGCACGTGCAAATTGTGAAGAAACAGTCTTTGATCAAACAAATATTGTCCTAAATGATGTATCATGAAAACATATTAGATTTCTTACACAAGGTTATTGACTAACACCAGCTATGCCGATAACCGCCCATTACTAGCCAGTACAATTGCATAAGCATTGGGGCGATGCATTGTGGGTCAAAAGTGCAGTAAGTGCCGCATCAAATTTCAATCCTTCATCCTTCAAAGCCAGAACTTATAGATACCTTAATGGCATCAGGGACAGTATATTTAGTCTCTTATTGTATTAAAGGTATCAGATGTCGTTTTGGGGGAGCACTTGGCATACAATACTAGTTCTTTAAACCAACCTTATCTACTAGAAATCCAATAGTACAACAGAATGTCCAAAATGAATTCTAGGGACAATTCTTACAGATATAAACAGTAAGGTTTACATGCATGGTTCTAATATTAATGTCTACTGTACCATCCAGATCAAATATCAAAGTTTAATGAGGACTGTATATCTTATTTCTAAATGATTTGTTTTTAGTTTTAGTTAGTATCATAATCAAACGCTATTCCTAAACAGAGAATTAATTGAATTTATATTAAATGTTCTGTTGCTATTTGAAAATACGCAAATTACTGTGTACAATTAGGTCCTTTATGAAATTTTTCGTGATTTGGTAATATATAGATTTAGCATTTTGTGATACTTTTTCCAACTGTTTTTCTGGTGTTTTTTTTTATCACGATTATCAAGATTTGAACGTATTGTGGATCCATGATACAGTACACCAATTTACAAATGTAAGAGAAACGAAAAGCCCCACAATCAATTAAATTAATGAAATTAATACAGTTTACTTACAGTACTTACTAGCTCTCACACTTTCAGCTGAAGATTTACACATAAGAATAAACTAAAAAGCAGCGAACTGCACAAGAAAACAAAAATCTATCATATGTATTTCATTGAGGGAATTAAAATGTATGTTTGATAAAGATGTAGGATCCCTTGAACATATTCGGATTCTCTGACACAATGTAAGGATAAATACACCTTAGATAGACGAAGATTTCTAAGTAAGAAATATAATAAACTAAGTAGTTTAATTTTTAATATACCACTTAAATATAATGAAATTCTGAAAAATCAAAATGTTTTTTTTAGTTTGTTTTTGTTTGGTTACCGCAACACACACACACACACACACACACACACACACACACACACACACACACACACACACGGCGATTCAGACAGATGAAATAGAGAATAAACATATACAAATCTATGAAATGGACCAGAGGAGGGAATTAAAATGGTGTGATTTAGAAACAGGGAGAACAATTTTTTTAAAAAAAACACAACAAAAAGTAGTGTTTAAAACAGCTACGTGTGGACGGAGATATTATTCTAATACCATTGAACATGAATAAACTCAAAATATAAATTGTAAATTTTATACAAATGCAGAAATAAAGACAACGGAGAAAATAGGTAACTTGAAGAAATAGTAGGCACGAAAAAAGCATTCTTTACCGAAGGAGCAAAGAAATGCTATTTGAAGTAGCTCGTGTCCTTTGTTCACATTTTCCCCTCGCAATAGATCTTATCCTAATTATTCTTTACATAAACATGTAATATGTATCCTCAGAACACGAGGGACATAACAACTACATACAGACCACCATGCTTATGAAGATATATAACGCATGCCGACTGACCTAATGTCTCAACACGGTTGGTGACATGCTTATTGTGATGTCAGAACAAAGACACATACAACATAAATTGCATATATATATATATATATATATATATATATATATATATATATATATATATATATATATATATATATATATATATATATATATATATATAGATATATATATATATATATATATATATATATATATATATATATATATATATATATATATGTGTGTGTGTGTGTGTGTGTGTGTGTGTCTGTGTCTGTGTCTGTGTGTGTGGGTGTGTTGATGGGTGGGTGGGTGGGTGGGTATTTGTGTGTTGATCCTTTAAGTTTCCCATGAATTTGATTTGCAGTATTCGCGATATTCTATGATAGGATCTCATCCCTAAAAAGGTCCATGTGACTTGACAATTCCTGTTCTGGAACACTTCGTCTCGAGGTATCTTCATAAGTCTAGATATTGCTTTTATTATGTTGTTGTTGGGGTTTTGTAAATTTAGAATTTCGAAATTATTGTTTAATCCCACATACAAATATACAAGTGTGTCGAGGTTAATGCTAGACAATGATGTGAGCAATTTTATAATAATTTTGAATCTGTGTTTTTCGCGTCCTGGAGTACACAGAGATTGCATCTTTCAAATCAATGGACGTAGAAAATTACATCCTAAGGAAAGGAACGAATGTACTCTGAAAAAAATTTACGTTTTTGTTTGGGATTTTTTCTTCATATTTTAACATTTCACCGGTTCTTTAAAATGTAAAAGTGTATTTTTAATAATCGCAATCTTATTAAATATGTGTTTGTGTGTGTGTGTCCTTTCTTTAAGTCTGCAGCTGAAAACAAATCCATCCTCAAATTAAACCAAACTAAGCATTATATATATATATATATATATATATATATATATATATATATATATATATATATATATATATATATATATATATATATATATATATATATATATATATATATATATATATATATATATATATATATATACATACATATATATACATACATATATATATAGTTACTTTTTAAATATTGGCACATTCAAAATTATTTTAAAGAAGACCATCATTTCCTGTTTCAAATGTTTTTGTTTTTTTTAAAAAAAAATATTACCATACGTAATTATTAATATATCGGAAAGTATCAAAAGATGATTTTTCAGTAATTTTAAATTTAAGCAAAGGAAACTGATTGAATGAAATATACCCAAAATGATATATCAAAATAATATTGGGTAAAAAGTCATTACAATCGTTCAATAGTGGCACAAGAAGAATTGATATTACATGTCCTTAATATGTCTAATTCACAGAAAACAATGAATACCAGGAATGGTAGTACTTAACACCTGAAGATGAGTTGGTCTTTTTCATGTCTTTGTCTATTGGGTGGGGGCATTGCTAATTTTTTTTGGTGGAAATGTAAAAGAAACGTTCATCTTCTTAACCAGAACCATGATTTTAATAACTTAGAAAAAATTGTCAGCTGTTCAAGAATTTATAAACAATGATATATATCAGATTTTTCAATAAAAAAATTCACATTATCCGATCTAGAAAAAGTAATTTATCCAGTAATTATGCCTATAACTATTTACATTTAAGTAATCAATGAAATCCGGTCAAGAGTAATTGTGTTTTGGGAGAAAAATATTTTCAAAACGAATATCAGATCTAATTATTTTATCTCCGACTTGCTGTTCTTAATAAACTGGAAATTGATGATTTCAGAATATTAAGGAATCGAATGCTTAAACTGATATTTTCCATCCATCCATCCATCCATCCATCCATCCATCCATCCATCCATCCATCCATCCATCCATCCATCCATCCATCCATCCATCCATCCATCCATCCATCCATCCATCCATCCATCCATCCACACATGCATGCATACATACATGCATACCTACATGCATACCTACATGCATACATGCATACATACATACATACATACATACATACATACATACATACATACATACATACATACATACATACATACATACATACATACATACATACATACATACATACATACATACATACATACATACATACATACATACATACATACATACATACATACATACATACATACATACATACATACATACATACATACATACATACATACATACATACTTGTCTTTTAGGTACTACATGAAATTTATTTACTTCTCCTGGCTGCATTTTGTTTAGAGTGTCTATTTGTAGTGTATAGATTTTCTTACATTTGCATTTCGTAATTTACACGTATCATAAAAAAATATAAAACATGAAAAAATCAGCATAATTATATTTAATTAAGTTTAGTTAACCTTTAGTATTGGTACAATGCATCAAAGTTAATTTTGATTTCATAGGTATGGTGTCCATTATTTACAGTATTACTTATTTTGCTGTAGTTTTAATGGGTGTTATTTATCTTGAAAATGAAGCGTAAATCGATATTCATTCATTGGAACAGATTACTTACTGGGACGTACCCTAATTGCTTTTGTAATTTAAGTTATATCTTCATTCCTGTGCATGGTTGTAAAAGGGTGAAGTGGAGAGGGAGCAGTTAGAGAGTTTTGAATGACTGGTTATTTGTATATGCAGTTTTCAACACACATTTCGAATGACTGGTTATTCGTATATGCAGTTTTCAACACACATTTCGAATGACTGGTTATTCGTATATGCAGTTTTCAACACACATTTCGAATAACTGGTTATTCGTATATGCAGTTTTCAACACACATTTCGAATGACTGGTTATTCGTATATGCAGTTTTCAACACATAGTTTAAATGACCTTCCTCAACATTGATTAAACCGTAACAATTGTTGAAATATCTAAGAGACTTGTAAAAGACGTTTTCATAATAATCTTCAAATTCTTTAAAATCGTCATCTCTACAAACTAGTTCAATTAATCTTACAATGGGAAGAATGACGTACAAAACTTGTCTTCTTCCTTTAGTTAAGATTTATTGATTTCTTATTTGTAAAAGTAAATCAGAACTTTCCTTTTAAGACCTAATGAGTAATTGAAAACTGCATTCATGCAAGTTATTGATTTATTTGTAAATATAACCACACGAAGAATAATGATAAATATAATACATAGAGCATAAAAACCCGAGGATGTCATTTGGTAAAAGAAAGTATTCTATTTCCTTTATAACCAAATTTTCTCATAACTTGTTCATTAATCAGAATCCTGTAGAGTAAAATGATTTAGTAGAGTAAAGATTTATGTCAATACTTGGACTTAATTTAAGGAGTAAATGATTACCTCTGAGTTGATGTGAGTTTACTATATACTATAATGAGAATTACGCCCTTATTTATAAATGGATAAAATAAATGTCTCACGACATTAAATCATTTATTTGATGATATTGTTTTTGAGCAATGATTGGACTCAAGCATAAAATTGTAAATTTGGTTTACTAATAGTAACAAAAGCAACCGAATATTTTGACCTACAAAAAATCAGAGCCCTTGAGGTCATCGATTGAACAAAAGGATAACTCTTACCAGATCATTTTGTGGGCGGATATCCGTTATTTATTTATTTATTTGTTTGTTTATTTATTTATTTATTTATACATATTAAAATTTCATAGGCAAATGGAATCTTCCAAACCAAACCGTCATTGAGTTTGCAAAGTCAATATGAAATATTGAAGAAGAAATGCATGACAATGAACAACGTTAATTCAACAGATACTAAGAGGAAAATGCAATAAAACATTTGACATTACCCCTGGTTATTTCAATTTTATTTTTCAAAATATTTGTCAAGATTGCTCTTGTTCCTGTTTTATGGATATCTTTGTTTCTATCTATTTTAGATTTCTTTGCTTTTGTTTTTATAAGAAAAAACATATTTAGATTAAAGAATGCTTATTAAAATAATGGAAATATTGAAAATTCAAAAAAGGATGTTTATTATTATGAAAAGAGTGTTTCCTAAATTGGATGTAAGCACATACTGTATATGCAACTGGCGAAATCACTTTTAGGTCTAAAATGTCACATAAAGAGACAGAAAGAGAGAAAAGAACAAAATCTTTTCTTATGAAGTCTCTACTTGATAAGTAATAAAGAAATATTATTAAAAGCAATATACAGTTAGTGCTCAAAAAGAAAGACTAATTATTGTTCAAAATAAAACCCTTATCATGTATACCGCTGTTAACTAAAATACTGATCTAATTCGATGTATAGGGTCACGTGAGATTTCTAGGCTCCGATACTGGATGGTCGCAAGAAAGTGTTTGTACATTAAAACTGAATCAACTGGGGCAGATTTCATGTACATATAAATGTTTTGTACCAGATACGTTGTTGAACAATGTCAGGCTATCAATCAACGAGCTAAAAAAAAAGAGATAGCTTAGAGAATCTGGCCTTATTTGATGTGTGGTAATTCATCTTAGTTTGCATATCTATCACCTTTCTCTTTTCGAGTCAGAGGATATTATAAGCAATATTCCACTCGCGTATTCCATTTTACATAAGACATACAAGACATATTCTGCCTGCTTAAAAAGCATAATGTTTGCAGAAATTTCCCTTGCTAAGCGAAGCGAAACTGACAGGATGAATTTCCTTGAACATTAGATGTTAGAGTGTACAATAACTATATGACTACTGATATACATATATGCACATAAGCTAAATGAATTCCAAATCAATATAACTTTATCCATATTTACAACAAAACAAAATCGTCACGTGTAAGACATCACTTCGTTAGAAAATCTGATTACAATTATGTGGGTTCATTTGTTTTTCCATTTCTCCATTTCTCTATGACCGTTGTGATAATATCAAATTTATCCTCAATTCATAGAATTAGGATCTTTGCTGAACCTTTAGGGTAGTACGTATAATTCTAACATGAACATAAGGGTAATTTTATGTAGGTGTTATTGCTGTTTTGGTTGTTGCCTTAATTCTTCTTCTTCTTCTTCTTCTTCTTCTTCTTCTTCTTCTTCTTCTTCTTCTTCTTCTTCTTCTTCTTCTTCTTCTTCTTCTTCTTCTTCTTCTTCTTCTTCTTCTTCTTCTTCTTCTTCTTCTTCTTCTTCTTCTTAGCACATTGTAACTATCTTACTGTTATCATTTAAAACTGCGGTGGTCCAAGTTATCTCGAGACGATTTACAGTTTCTTAAAAACATGCCAAAGTATGTTGTCCTCTTTACAAGGGTGGTATTTTCTTCTGGATTGTCCACTGTTTGACTTTACATCAAGGCGGACAATATTAGGTCGGCATCTGAACATGCCAGAACACAGTAACTTGTAACAGTTTATTGCGCATTCGGCATAAAATCAAGCAGGTTTTACAAAAATACCTTCACAAATAAGTCATCAGTGTAGTTAGTAAATGAATATTTTATCTTTGATCGATAGCTTAGCAAGCAAGTAATCGAGTAAAAAAGAAGAGTGCCATTTGTTCAGTGAAGAGATGAACCATTTCGTTTTCTTTCCTTGTATGAAGAGATATAAATTATTAGTCAAAAGCAATCCCCACTAAATACTTCTTAGTCCTGTTTTTAAATATGATCGATCATATGACATGCGCACAATGTTCATCCCACTTCGGCATTATCAAGCACAACACAAAGAGCTACAGTTGCCGGTTTATTTCGGTGGCGACAGTCAATAGAAACATAAAGACAAGACACAATGCAAAGTGCTACGGATGCTGGGGAATTGTTCAACACCAAAATAATGACAACGCTTAATACAAAGTGCTAGAGATGCTGGAGAACATGGGTTGAAATAGCAAAGAGATATATCGACAACAAACCTAAGAAAGTCCTACATATCCTGGGGGATTTGTGTTGCTACAGCAAAAAGACACATAACGACAACACACACACACACACACACACACACACACACTCTCACACACACACACACACACACACTCACACACACAAACACACACACATAAAACACACAGACAAACACACACATAAACACACACACACATAAACACACACATACACTATATACGGAATAAATGAGGTCTCAGCTCGCGTATTATTAGGGTCAAAAATAGTCTCGGTTAATTGATTCCGCTGTATTTAATGCTGCAATTGAGCAATTTTGCAGTATTACAATCTCTGCTCGTCCAAAGTAACAAAGAAAAGAGTGAAGCCAACAAGTTCGGTCAATTTTAACAAAAACAGTTTATTTCCTTAGAAAACACAATAAATATATGAAAAAAGGACTTACAGTTTGTGATTATAAGAAAAACAATTTATTCCAGAATTGAAACACACAAGTCCTATTACCAAAATGTCCTAAATGAATCGAAGTTCCAATCTCGGCGAAGTTCAACCATGGCGGATGATGACGTCTGATGAATGAAATATTGATGTTTTAATTTCCACGTTGAATCATGTATATCACGAAAGAATTGTCAAAAGTCCGAGTTGAATTTTATGAATCGCAAAAGATTATTCCGGCTCTAACACTCTAATAATTTCCACTGAATGTCTTTCTTCAAAGTTTGATGACGAAGCTATTATTTTCCAAAGAATATAAATTATTCTTAAATAAGAAATAACTCAAAATTGGAAGCAACAAAAATGTTTCTAATCTCTTAAAGGTATTTTTACAACTGATTTAAAAACAGTGTTGTTGTTTATTCACGCCACTAAAACGCCATATCCATACTTATAATAGGTCACATGATCACTATGCACAAGGCACTTGACGTGTGCGCTCAGACTGTCTCATTTAATAAGATCAAATGATAAAAAACATCGATGACACAAAGTGATCACGAAAGTGAGGTATGTATGACCTTGATAATGACCAATCATTTAAACTTCAGGTTTGCCAAGTGTCTGAACGAGGACAGCTAAGAATAATGCTAACGAAATACTTTTAATTTCTATAGAAATAGAATGTAATTTATATACAATATATAATCACATAAAAATAAAATGTAGTGATATAAAAATATAAAAAAGAATTTAAAAACTAACAAAAGCTATTTAATTCATTATACGTAACAGCAGTTAGCCTAGTTTTCACAATCATGAGAACAATTATATGGCCATCTGTAACACCTGGTTTGTTTGATGCTTGTCTGTCTGTTTTTATGTCGGTTTGTAAATTGTGTGTTTATCTCTCACGATCTCTTATGTTATGTTCTAGTAATCTTGACTTCTTGTCTATACGCGAACTCGTTTGTCTTTGTGCCCGTCTATACAAATGTCCCCACCGAAACTCAGTTTGTCTGATCTAACCTGGACTCTAATTATTTTTAGCATATCGCAAATGCAGCTGATATGAAATATTTATCGATAACAATTCCGATAAAGACTGTCGGGCAAACTCATAGTAATATATTTCCAAATGTCTTTTTAATACCTAAGTCATACCCCAAAATGGGCTTGGTAAGTTTGTGTGGGCTGCAAACTGACTGCTTTACGATACCGTCTGCAGAATGACAATACTTTCGTTAATGTCTTCATTTTTATGTATTTGTAACCCATACTTTAGTAGTAAAGGAAAAAGAACAAATTTCTTGGACCTAAATGCCGGGCGTAATCTTCCCAGTTGAATGGATTATTCCTGATTTCCACGCTGTATTTTACCTTGACTTTACTCATTCGTGCAACATGTGTAATTTTGACCTTGTTTACGAAGTTCGACCCCGCATTATCGTCTTGGCTTTGAAGCGGGAATTTGAACAGCGACTCGTACCCTTTAGTCTTTGTTGGTCAAATCAGGCATTTCATTGCATTTCAAAAGAATAAAAAGATTTTTATCAGTTAAGGTAACACCCCCGTCATTGCCGAAGCAAAGTTCATGTTTTGGAGTTCCCATTCCAAATCAAACGATAAGGTGAGGTCCATTTGTTTGTTACACGACAGTCAGTCAATAATGTTCGATCAGCACCGGGCCTCAATACCATATATGTGTGTATTGCTTTGAAGTTTCATTAAGTGACGTGGTTAGAGTGCATGCAGATGAAGAGTTTGATTTGATGGCAGAGAAAACAAGAAATCATCTAACAACGTGAAAAAAAAAAACGATAACCATTTAAAGCAGATAATATACTGGGCTACATGTGTGACGTATACATTGCAAGTCTTGACTCAGTCCCATGGCGCGATATGGAGAGAAAATTTATATGAGTAGTGTACAAGTGCCATACTAGATCGATAGAAAACAGAACAAACATAATCTATACTCAGACAGAATAGAATTTCTCAGCGACTGTTTCAATTATACGAAATCAATGTAATAGTTCGTTTGACTGGAGCGCTAATGTACAAAACATTCCCTCGTCATTGTAAAATGTGCTAATAGTTGGTGTAAAGAATAAACCGAATTGAACAAACAAAAATGATATAAAAGTCAGGATTGATCTCACAATTTATGTATACTGTTTTTAAATAATTATTTTTATGTTGTTCTCTGTTCAAAGTACATTCTGTGTTGTGGTCAAAAGCCATGTAAGGGTAAATATAAAATCTGAATTTGTGAAGTATGTTGCACTACAGAGAGGATGTGAATAGTATTTTATTCATGGTTCATTTTTTTTCCTCCATTTTTGGAATGTTATTTTACCCTTTGATACCGCTCACAAATGCGTCCATCTCAGATTTGTGAGGGCGCGGGTTCGAATCCTCGACTGAGTCATATCAAAACTTTATAAAATGGCATTACCAGTTGCCTCAATTGGCACTTGGGGCTCAGTTTGATCAGGTTATTGTTTGGACTGGTCGGCCTGGTTTTCAGGATAATGTGACTGGGTCATGCAAAGCACCACATGACTGCATCCTCAGTTATAGACATGACCATAAGCTGCCATACTGCAAACATCGTAGCGATAGGTCTGAAAAATTTTGAAAGCAAGGTTAAAAATCATGCACACACGCGCGCGCGCATGCACGCAGGAAATATATAGGGCGGTCGATATGTCAATGGCGTCATGTCACCCATATCACTTTAGGAGAGACACACTCAAGAAAGGATAGAATCTTTTAGTGCGAGACATTAAAAAAGTTATATTTACTTGTGAAGAGGGATGAACCATATTAAATGAGTTTCTCTTGTTTCCGTCTGGACAAAATGGTTGATAATACCGGAACCGATTTTTCCGCATCAACCCGGTGGTCCAGATCATAGAAAAAGGGAGTCCATATCAAAGATAAATTTGAGCGGAGCACATTTTTCCTTTTTATTTCCCTTTTCCTGCCTTTCTAAGATACGTCGCATTAACGAAAAAGAACAACTATGCGGTCTAATTAGACATAAGATTGTACTTCATACATATATTGCTATCTAAACTAAATAATTCTCTTAATTATTGAATTCCAATGAGATTAAAACATAAAATTCGCCAAAGCGTTACTAGAAAAAAAATTAAATACATTCGCTAAAATTTAATACGTTTCTTTCTTGCCTTTTTTTGCAATGAAGCTAATCTTCACGAATTTTTGAATGTTTTAATGTTAAGTCAGCTGTACGGATTATCTGAAGTGTATTTAATGATGTAAACAGTTGGAGAAAGAACGAAAGGACTAACGAGAGAGAGAGAGAGAGAGAGAGAGAGAGAGAGAGAGAGAGAGAGAGAGAGAGAGAGAGAGAGAGAGAGAGAGAGAGAGAGAGAGAGAGTTGTGTCTTCTGCAAAGAGATAAACAAGAAGCTAACGAGACACAAACACTAGAATAAAAATAGACAAGCAACAATATTTATAAATAAACTAATGTGATATAACATGCACCGGTGATAATACACAACAATAAATCGTATACCTTTATAGTGTTAGCATCTGTATAATCAACGATATATCGTCTCACCGTACAGTAATTGGCAAATGTCTATTATTTATAATAGCATCACTCCTTATCATCCATAATTCATAACAATGTTGTTTTTTATTTATTTGTTTTAAAAACAACCAAACAACAGAGACTCTATTATTTCGTACTCTATATGTATTTACACGTGCTCCAATTAAGAAGAAATTTGAACCGTACTTTAACTGAGAATAAATTTGAACCGCCTCTGTATAAACTTGATGCTTGTTCCGATTCATACAAGTTTGAACAGGATTTTCCACGGTGACCTGTGAATTTAAAGGTGTTACTAGGTATAGATTTTATACTAAAAAGTTTTGATGTTAAGGGAAGACAAAGTCGCGTTGTTTTACTATACAGTTAGTTCATTTAGCAAAATAGAAAATAGCGGATAACTATAAACACTGTAAAACTATGTTTGGTGTTACTTAATAATAGGCAAGAATATGCCGATTAGCATTTTATCACTTTAAATATAGGATATAATTTGATCAGTCGTAACGGTCCGTTCACCCGCCTATCCATTCGTTGTGTGTATGTGTGTGTGTGTGTGTGTGTGTGTGTGAGAGAGAGAGAGAGAGAGAAAGAGAGAGAGAGAGAGAAAGAGAGAGAGACAGAGAGAGAGAGAGAGAGAGAGAGAGAGAGAGAGAGAGAGAGAGAGAGAGAGAGAGAGAGAGAGAGAGAGAGAGACAGAGAGAGGGGGTCATTTTCATATTTCTACTGTACAACTAAGGGATTTTAAAATAAGAGCCATAAGGTGTTAGGACAAGAGGGGGACATAGGGATGCTGCAGTTTAGCCTGAAAGTTTGATACATCGATTTGCAGTATTGACTTTTTTGTCCATTTCCCGCCCCCGGACTGTGGCTTTGCCACCTTCTCATTCAGCAACCTCGAAAATATGCGGACGCCATCGGGGTAGGATAAAATCACATTATTATAGTTAATAAATGTCCTAATATTTGTAACCGCTTCCATCTCTGATATTTTTTCTTTTCACAAGAGAAGACTTCGATCTTCAGCCTTGACCCTTTGTAAACGCGACTTATAAAGAAAATAAGAAAAGAAATATATCTTCGAAAATATTTTTATTTTAAAACCGTGATAAACTTAAAATAGTTGCTTAATACTGTAAAAAAATAAAAAATCTTTGTTTATTGACCAGGTCAAAGTAATTAGTTTGCGTAAACATGTAACAGGTAACGATTCAGTCCCTCACGTAGCTTTGTAATGAAATGAGAAACATATAGTCAGTCTTTTAGTTATGCTCGAAAAAGACAATGTCCTCTCCTGATCACTTTTATCTTGGATTTAGCGTCAGTCTTTTTGTACCAAATGTAAAAATATAATCCAGTAAAGTGAACGAACACAGAAAATGAACGAGAAGAAAAAGAAAACGTTACAAGAGCATATATTCGGTATATTTGTTACACTAGGAGGAAATCACAATACTAAGTTGGCGCATGCCCACATCTTCAGAAATGTGTCGTGCAAGTTCAATAAAAATGTATTCTAACCACAATCCTCAGTTGTGTATAAATCCTTAGTCGCATTCGAGGTTGTGGTTTTGTCGAGTCATACCAAAGACTTATAAAAATGGTACTAACAACCGCCTCGTTTGACGCTTAGCATTCAGAAATTAGTGTTATGACTGGTTGGCCTGGTGTCAGGATAATGTGACTAGGTGGGACATCATGCCACATGTCTGCATCATGATGCCCCAGTGCTAGACATCACTATAAACTGCCACACTGCAGACATAATAGCGTTATGACTGAACAATTGTTAAAGCTACGTTAAATCACATCACTTCACATCTGTTTATTATAGACAATGTAAATCCCATTCATATTCATCCTCTCTATTTTATACAATAAAAAGCTCATTATGTTTTGTCCTCTTTATTTTATGTAATGAAAAGTTCTTCACCCCTTTTTTATACAATGTAAGGATCACTCATCTTCACCCCCTTTATTTTTTACAATGTAAGGATCACTCATCTTCACGTCCTTTATTTTATCAAAACGGAACTCATTGTAACATGTAAAGTCATTATTTCGATCGATTGTTCCATGGAGGAAGAAAAATGTAAAATTATTTGAATGTTCATTAATACGTGGGAAAAGTATCGCATTACCATATTATTAACGATTTCTTTCTTCCATTTTTAAATATAAAAGGCGAGATACGATCGCATTATGTGAGGCTACATGCAAAAGGATAGTTATGAAATTAACATAAAATATTTAAATTTTATTGTTTTCCAATTATGAAATATGCTAAATAATAAGATACGTGGGCGAAATTTGAATTTCGTTAACATTAAAATCGTATTCAGTGCAGTATCTACTGCTCGAGAACGACAGTTTGTGAGGTAATTAACTTTGAATAAATTTGCATACTGCAAAAACAAAGGATTTTGTCAACCTTAGATGTTAGTAAATAAAAAAAAGCATTATTTTGTTGTCAAACGCACGTATTCAAATTGGTAAATATAAAAGCAAATGTAAACCTTCCAATAATGAATTTAAAAACAAAACAAAATTCAGTATCGCAGGTACAATCAATTATTTCGCATGATCAGTCAGCAGATCTGCACGCAATATATATATATATATATATATATATATATATATATATATATATATATATATATATATATATATATATATATATATATATATATCACAGCACATTCACAGGTGAAAAGCAACTCAGAGATAGACATAAGGTGTGTGTTTTACTCTTTTTTTCCAAACACATTTTCTTTAGAATGAGCCTCGTACATCTTTATATTCTTCAGGTCTAATATACTCCAGTTCATTATTTCTCTCCACAGCTATTCTTATATGTCTTTTTCAATTCGTGTCACCTCTATTTTATTCCTTCCGATTATGTATATTTTATCTCCTCCTTATTCAATTCGGCTGTCTTCATTAATCTTTTTGTTTAATTATGTTCCTTAGCAAATGCATATATTCAATAGGCGTCTACACAATCGTACCACCTTGGCTACTTCTGCGAAATAAACATAAGTTTTCTGATATATCTTAGTGTAGAAATTAGCTGAACAAAAAAGAATTCAGATTCATATTGTAACCCGGAAAAAAAAGCAGCGATCTATTCATAGCACTTGTGATATTTTATGTACCTTCAAGCATGGAACCAGATTTGACACACTTACTCTGTTCATGAAGAAATGAAGCTTACAAATCGACTACACAGAGTTTTGATGGCCCTAGCGAATATAACTATGTAGTTTAGCTATTATTTTCAAATATTATCAAGCAACAGAGGCCGGATACATTCCTATCTGGCGTTCTGCACTAATAACGTCTAGTTGTCTGACTCTCATGACACGATTTTAACAATTCTCAATGCTTGTAACAAAGGCTCAGTAAAAAGTTTTGAAGTAATATTATGACTTTTGCTTTTAAATATTAATATAATTACAAGATATGACCAAGCCTATCTAACATGTTTCTTTTATTTATCTCCTGAGATGCGTTATTATTATCACTTTAAATTTATAATACTTGAATATTACCTATTTACGTCATACATCGTAACGGGTTGTACTTGCAGTGTGTAACTGATTCACTCCTGCCGTTCGTGCAATTTGCAAGATTCAAAGTTTAGGACTTAAAAATCATGTAATATATGAAGTTTAGGTCTTAAAAAAGCCAGGCAATATTACCAAACAATATTAAGCCATTTAACTTTTAATTTAATAATGAGCATATTAATTATTTTTGACACAAAATCTGACGTGTTTCGTATAAACTCATGTAGCAACATTCAGGTAAAATATTAGAACTTTTATTTGTTAGCCTTTACAACTTGTCCAGTGTTATCCTCTGCAACTTGTCCAGTGTGATCCTCTGCAACTTGTCCAATGTGATCCTCTGCAACTTGTCCAGTGAGATCCTCCGCACCTTGTTAAATCAAACTCCAGAGCAATGTGGATTAAGTACATACGCAGCGATGAGCTTAGGTGCTGCTGGTTTTATTTCTTCATTTCTTCACATGAAATTAGAGTGACTGGTGATATGTTAGGTGCAAAGTTATTTTATATTTTAAAAGACAGATTTTTACTATTATATTTTCTAGCTGCTATTTAAAAGTATACTTTTGAACTCTCATTAATCACTAGAAAACAGTGGTAGAGTGGTTTTCACCTTTTTCATTAGAACAAAATGAACCTGCTAAGTAGTCGTTTCATATCAATCTAAGCATTATAATGTCGATGAAAAAGTGAAGACGCTTTTTACTTCTGCAGAAGATATAATTGAGTATACATTATGGACATTTCTAAAATAAAACTTGAATATTTAGCTGTATTTACAACCACACCGTACATCTCCAATCCGACGCGATTTTATATATATATATATATATATATATATATATATATATATATATATATATATATATATATATATATATATATATATATATATATCACGTCATATTGAAAATGTTAATAAGTCTTATTACAATTTTTTTTTATTATTCGACATCTTTGTCTCAGTTTTCTATTTTTAACTGTACAGTTGGGTTTTTTTTTTGAATAAAAAATATTCATTAAATAATGTCTAAAAATTAATTTTTCATTCGCCGTATTAAAAAGTTTCGACCGTTGCACTTTAGATGAAACGTGAGAAATATAATTTATTTATGACTTTCGATTTCATAGTATCTTTTGAATGTGTGAATTAAATGGAGCGAATCTTGGACGGTATACATGAATGTCCAAACATAAAGGAAATGTTTGCATTACTTTCAAATAATCAGCATCCGAGCTAAAGAACATTGAAATTCGATCCTAGTAAACGAATTCTATTTAGACAGAACGTAAAGCCATAGTTCCTATATATAATGTAATATAATGTAATTAAAAACAAAGTTTCACAATACTATTTCCATTAATATAGAAATCAATAAATTAACAACACAAGGCAATGCCCATTTCTGTGTCTTAGGCTGTCAACGTATCTCTTTAAATAAAGGCGTGTTCTAGGCAGTCTCTCTCCTCTCTCTCTCTCTCTCTCTCTCTCTCTCTCTCTCTCTCTCTCTCTCTCTCTCTCTCTCTCTCTCTCTCTCTCTCTCTCTCTCTCTCTCTCTCTCTCTCTCTCTCTCTCTCTCTCTCTCTCTCTCTTGTGGTTTTTCTGTCTTCCTTTCTTATAGCTCTACTGATCATAAACCAGATGTGAGTATGGTATGGGATGGTCAGAATTCAGTTACCCGTCGGCCACAATCATACGTTTTCATTGCTACTCCTCCGAAAGTACTTAGAAGTATTGCCATGATGCGGTAGGTAGCGGGTTCTAACACCGGCCGAGTCATGCCAAAGACTAATAAAAATGGTACCAGTGGTTGCCTCGCTTGGCGCTGAACATTGGGATGTTAGTGTTGTAGATGGTAAACATAATGTCAGTATAATGTGCCTGGGTGAGACATGACGCTAGAAATCACTATAAACTGCAACATTGCAAACGCCATAGCGATATGACTTAAAATTGTTAAAGATACGTTAAAAATTCCAACAAGCACTTACACTCTCAATATCTTCCCTTATCTTCCAGTCTCGCTATAGTGCACCTATTTTCTGTATAACCATGATTAACACGCTCTACCCAATGCATTTACTCCACATAATAAAATATTACGATTTGTTGATATACAGAGACCTGATCTATAGCTGAAAAAAACTTGGTCCATTATATTTGAGGCCATATACATCCGTGTTACTATTAATATTGCCAATTCTCCGCTACTACCGTTATTGCTACTACTACAACTGATTCTGCTGCTGCTCCTCCTCCTCTTTTCCTGCTGCTGCTGCTCCTACGACTACTACTGCTACTATTACTACTAATACTACTTCTTCTACTTTTATTATTTACATGTTTTTACTATTACTGCCTGTTTCTGATGACGAGTTTGATGCCATTAATTTTAAACTACAATTAGTTATGTTTATTTTACTAACGAGTATACTACTTCTACTACTACAAAAAGGACTCCCATTATTTGTACCGCTTTTGTATTACTGGCTTACCATCCACACCTATTTCAACTCTTATACTTCCGCGCTGCTGTTGTCTTAAAGTGCATTTAAATGTGTTGAACTCGATGTCAAATGTGAATAGTGCGGAAGCAATTTGAAAAGTGGATGTTAATATATTTGTCAACGATTTATAACATTCATCTTACTAAACTACAACAATTTTTACGCGATCTGAAATTATTTATTCTATATTTATCACAAATAGTTCGATTAATTATTATCACAACATCAATACCATCATCGACAGCAAGCGCTACTACTACTGCTGTTACTACTACTACTACTACTACTACTACTACTACTACTACTACTACTACTACTACTACTACTACTACTACTACTACTACCTAAGTATTGTTCTATCTGCTACTAGTGCTATTAAGCAGGGAAACGAGATCGATAAATTAATATTTAGCATTATGTCACTCAAACACTAGCACCTGCAGATATCTATTATGGATCGCGTATGAAATTTGCATGCACACTGACAGATGGATAGCTATTCCTACCTTGTAACCGTCACCTGATATATTGCCACTATATCATTATCATCATCATCGTCGTCGTCGTCATCATCATCATCATCATCATCATCATCATCATCATCATCATCATCATCATCATCATCATCATCATCATCATCATCATCATCAGTCCCGTAGTGGGGTTGACCGCATCAGACCGAACAACCAGCTTTTGCCATTCCTCTCAATTTTCCGTCTTTGTCAATGGGTAGTGCCGCTATACATCGTATTAAAATTTTATTTGTTATAACTTAAAAATATTTCAACCAATTTCATAACATTTTCACTATGCACCAAAAGTTCACAATTATTCACATAGGATAAGTATCAACATAAAATAATGTAACTTTATATAATGTTATGCTAATAACTAAGGGCGTGGTCATCTTTGCTTTGGCGATAGGTCAGATGAGAATAAACGAGAAAGCATCGATTAGATATATTGAGAAAATCATCGGAATAGTCTTATGAAGTTGCTAACTATAATTTGTATTTCTTCGTTGAAGATTAAATTTAGTACTTCGCAAACAGTTCCTAAAACAAAATAAGAAGATTCACAATGATTGAGTCGATTTGTAAAGAGCTTCAATAAAACGAATGCCATTCATTTATTGACATCATTTTTACGTGACCATATGTATTTTTAGCCTAAAGCACTTGGACGATTTCTATGATGTGGGAGGTGGCGGATCCAAACCTCGGATGAATCATACCAAAGACTTATAAGAATGGTACTAGTAGCTGCCTCGCTAGGCGCTCAACATTAAGAAGTTATTGTTAGGGATGGTAGACATTGTGTCAAGATAATATGACTGGGTGGTGATGCGGCATGATTCCCCAGGGCTAGACAACCACTATAAACTGCGACACTGCAAACGCCGTAGCGATATGACTTGTTAAATTGCTAAAGATACGTGAAAATTACAACAAGCACACGCATAGACTCAGTATCTCTTCTGCTCTTCCTGCCTCTGTAAATTACACATATTTTCTGTCTAAGAATGATAAACATGCCCTACCCAATATAGTTACTCCACATCACAACACATTACGATTTCTTTGCACAGAATGAGACAATAATTCCATGACTGCATATGCTGAAGTTTAATCAATACGTTACACTGTGCGTCGGCGTCTATTTTTTTTTCTTTTACGCAGAATATTTATCGATGGTTGCATATAATACAAAATAACAAAACGATGGTTGCATATAATACAATGATAACAAAATAATAAAAATAATAATAATAATAATAATAATAATAATAATAATAATAATAATAATAATAATAATAATAATAATAATAATAATGATGATGATGATAACAATAATAATAATGATGGTAATAATAATGATGATGATAATAATAATAATAATAATAATAATAATAATAATAATAATAATAATAATAATAATAATAATAATGATGATGATGATGATGATGATGATGATGATGATGATGATGATGATGATGATGATGATGATGATGATGATACTACTACTACTACTACTACTACTACTAATAATAATAATAATAATAATAATAATAATAATAATAATAATAATAATAATAATAATAATAATAATAATAATAATAATAATAATAATAATAATAATAATAATAATAATAATAATAACAACACATTCATTTGTTCTTTAATATTCCTTCATTTCAGGTCCCAATTCAGCACAGAGAAGACGAGGTCGACAAACATACAGCCGATACCAAACTCTGGAGCTAGAAAAAGAATTCCAATTTAATCATTATCTTACGCGAAAAAGGAGGATTGAAGTTGCTCATTCATTGTGTCTAACTGAAAGACAGATAAAAATTTGGTTTCAAAATCGTCGGATGAAACTGAAGAAAGAAAAGCAGGCAATAAAAGAATTAAATGAAACTGTGAAATCCACGGCAAACAAAGCTAATGAAGAAAAAGTAGATGCAAGCGAAAGTGACGATTCCTCGCATTAGTTTGTGCTTTTATACGAGATAGATGAATACCTAAAACATAAATATTTATATTACCCATACGACGAGAATAGAGATATATCCACTTTCATATCATCATTAAAGAAGACGACGAAAGAAATATTTGCTGAGAGTGTTAGGAGTGCTTGGCACCTGAAGGAACTAAAGATTGCTATCGAACCAAAGTTACTGCGTGATGTATCAATATGAATTCTGAAAACTGGACTGGTTTACGGCTTGTTCAATTTGACAAGAAACAAAACGTAGATAAACAAACATAAGCAGTCGAATGGTGTGTTATAATTGTGCGCAGGGTCAGGTTTTATGCTATTGGAATAACCTCATTCTTTACGCTTGCATTCTTGCCACGTGGTTATTCCTTAGATATTTCTATATACCCAATACGAGAATTTATGAAGCTCCACGAATGTAAAATATTCTTACATATTTTGTCTGGAGCTTGGAATATTCGCATGTAAATGTAGTTCTGTATTGTTGTTCTTGTAAGTAAGCTGCCGTATCCACTCAGGACGAATTCATAAACCTTCATTGGTTAATGGTCATTCTGGACGCTCGGAATTCTGGGTAAATACAAAAAAAAAAAACCGCTAAAGGTTAAAGGTCACTCAAAGAGCTCGGAATAATGGGTAACTTTTTAAACATTGTATGTCATATCCGTTATTGTGTCCCCACTCTTATTCTACAATTTCATTTAAAACTTAAATATTGATCTCAAGTAATATACAAACTAGTTATGTTCACTTATTGTGTAAAACATAAATTTTCTGTCTTCTGTCCAAAACTCGCTGTAATAGACTGAGTTATATTGTTAAAATGTTGCAATACGAACGAAATTGAATGATGGAGGTTAATTTATATGACTAAAATATTTTTCTGTTTTATGTTTATTACCCCTCTTGCATTTAATGTCCCGTTTAAGCCATCCACGACGCTATTTTGTACATCTGTTCATTTATCAGTTTTATCTACCTTAGCACATGGTTTACATACTTTTTTTTTAGTAATTTGCCCAATCTGAGTTAACATTAAAGAAAAATCATCTACATGAAAACTGTTTTAAAAATATGTTTTTTGTTTACAGTACTTATAGGGTAAAAATCATTAAGTTTCTCAAGCGAAGAAGTATTCTTTAAGATCGTTTAGACTATGTTTCAAGTTTAAATGTCTTTTGCTAGCATATTTATTGAAAGTTTCAAATTGATGTTTTACAACATAATGGCCAAATTTCCTCATGAGATAGAAAATCGCAAACTTTGTAAGTTATAATAAATGCATTCGAGAGAATTGAATGAAATATCTGATTGAACAGATGACTAGTTCCATGACTAAATGCCTGTGTTGAAATCATTATGGACTTATGAATATGAATTATTCATATATTATCATTGTAAATTGCAGGTTCATTGGATTCTACAAAATCCAGAAGGACAAAGGGTGTATCTTTGATTTCAGAATCATGTGTTGAATCGAAAATGAAAATTATTTTTGCCCGACATAAAATTTTACAAACGGCAATCTTTTCTTTGCTTGTTAACACGCATTGTATGTGAAACTCGATATATTTCATCAAGTTAACAAGGAATTAATTAATGATCACGCAACACGACACTATGTGCTCCAGTGAAACATATAATTATGAGGAACGCAGCAATTTAAAAAAATCAAAGGAAATTTAATTAAATACGTCTGTTTCATTCTGAAGTTTAACTATTTTGTTAAAAATTATTTGTTTCTGTATCACTCAGGAAATCACACATTTTGCCACCTTGTCATGATCCTTGCAGTCAAGCCCTTTCTATTTTCAACTTTCTAAACGAACGTTTATAAAAACTAATGTGTGATGTCATTTTTACTTTCCGATGCCCACATGAAATATATTAAAATCGATGTGCATATAATTTCATATGCAGAGGATATTTATAAAGAATCATCCCAATGAATGTCTTACAAATACTTGACTTAAAATCCCAAACTAGATGACACGTGCATCTGAATTCTCCAGGAAATTCTACATTGCATGCAGATATTTCATTTATCAATGCAAACCCACAAATATCTTGTACGTTAATATATGTTTGGCACACTACTCACTTGCCTAACCTTTTAGAGGTAAAGGGGTATAAATAATGAACTTTTTGGTGTAAACTTCTCATTAGTATAGAAAGAGCAAAACGCTTCGTCTTGTTTTTTGTCAAGTACTTTTTCTTTACAGACTGAATGCATTAGTCTATTCAGGCTGAATGCATTTCCAGTTCAACTGAATGTATTTCCAATACAGCTGAATGCATTTATAGTACAACTGAATGCATTTCCAATACAGCTGAATGCATTTCCTGTCTTCAGATGCCTCGAAAGATTTTTGTATTCAGCTGCTTTGCACACACATGAGGTGGTTATTTGAACAGAACATGTCCGATTGGATTCAGAAGTATTCTTTATATGTCGAAACTATTGATTGCACAAGGAATTAAAGACTCTATCTACACTGTCATAATGTTCGTTCATATTTTATTTCAAATATATATTTTACATTTGTTTAAATGTATTCAGTTGCTTGCAACACTCGAGGTATTAAAACAAAGGCCAGATGATTTTTCAGTGTTCAAATCAATATCTGTATACCTCGATACCACTGTCATTCCGGTTGAATGGTTGCCTTCTACATGATGACTGATTTAAATATGTTGTTTTGATCCTGCACTATAGATTTTTGATTTATGCAGTATCGATAAGTCGCGCGTAAACAAAATGTTATAACTCATGTTCTTATGTCTGTTAAAATATTTTGTCCAAGATAGAAATAAGTTGTCACCCTTTCATGTTAATGTTCATAAAACATGCTCTAGTAATTGATATAATCTAGACAGTATATTGCTAAGGTTTGTTGAAAATTAAATTATCTCTTCATTACAGTTTTGAATTGGTCAGCCATATTCCCGATTGATCTATGGCCATGTCTTGTCCATAACTTACAAAATCCTGTCTTGAACGGTGTTGTTTCGGTGCTTAAAATAAACATGACGCAATTGATTGTCAAGACGGATATATTAGTCCCAAGAACCAAGACACAAGGGTTATGTTGTAACATGATAATTTGACTGTATACACATTCTTTTCAAACCTTTGAGTAGCATGCCTGCTTAATCAAACTAATGGGATAAATTTTGCTTTTTGCACCAGGTTTTCTTCACTTTTGAAAAGGAACTGAGGAGTAGTATGTCGTGTTAAGATGGCGACACTTTTCAGCATGAATCATTTTGTGTCACTTGCTCAGATTTAGTACGATCAATGCCGAGAAGAAAACCGCATAAAACGCATCCACCTGCGAATAGCGTTTTCCAAGATATATTCCACCGCATAAGGATCTGAGCATTTTCCTTAGTGTACAGAAAATAGTCAAAACTACCGGAATGGTTTGCAAAACCTGTCCGAATATTATTGGAAGGATACATTACTGGAAGCAATATATCGCTGCAACGGTAAAATTAAAATTGCATGGACACAGCTAAGTGTTGTAACAATAATATTAATCCTTCTGGAATGATATTTGAGTGCGGTCGAAACGGTACGAATTGTTTTCATCCGTTTGGTGCATTATAACTGCTTGCTTCAAATGGTACACATAATAAACAGCCTGGTGCATTGGGCAATCTGCCTCCAAACTCTTCGCAGCTGAGTGCATGTTAAGTGTTTATTTACGGTAATAACAGCATGAACGATGGATATAATACAAATTAAACGGGTACAGGTGTATATATATATTTGTGTTTTATTTGTCACATGAGTAGTGATTATAGAAAGGGTACATTTTCATTAGACGGATTCTGTGTAAAAGTCAGTCAACTATAATGGGAAGGAAATTTTTTTCTATTTTTCATGCGTTATCAAATTATTGATCAAGTTTTAAAACATATATTTCTATTATCATCACAACTACAATGCTACTGAATTATGTATCCATCCTGCCTGAGAAATTATATAATAATATTGATAACTGAATTTTTATCAATTTTAATGATTCCTTCACTGGCATGTTTTGCTTTATATGACTGACTTTTACTTAGAAACTGCATATATTTTGACTCAATATTTGATGTTTTTGTGTGTTTGGTGAACAACAAAATGCCATATTACGTCATCATTTTATGTTGTGTCGTACACGAGTGATGTCTATCTGTTGACCTAGTTATTGAAAGAAACGAAACGAGAAATTGTGCTTTTTCATATTGTAAAAATTAGCAATTAAGTGTATATTGTTAAAAACTTCAATATGTCTTGGAAACTGTTTGAATTTATTAAATTGTTTTCGACCTAGTCAGAGACTCTCTGAACAAGTCCCAGATATTGAATTGTACTGAATAATCTTTATGGAAAAAATGTACTGAATAAAATTTATGTAAAAATATACAGCCTTGTTTATGCATCAACAGAGGGTCACTTTATGTAAAAATTGATTATAAGAAATATCTATATCTGTCTTGCTGTCTCTCTCAGCGTACAGTTTGACAATTATGATCGATATTGTTTATGTATACTGCGCTTGGAAGCGTTTGTGTTGGAGCTCTACAAAAGTCGCTGACGTCATGTAACCATCTACTAGACACACGTAACTTGAACTATACCAAATCATTTTGGTCAATTTAATCTTACTTTTAAAAAGCTATCCTTAAGAAGTGGTCGTGGAAACTAGAAGAGGTAAAATTTTATGGCATTTTTTCACACACTTGCCTGGTGTTAATACAATCCATGCAGTTTTCTTTGTTCATCTCCATAAATATTTATATTACTAATCCAAAATCTGCGAACATCAAATACCCAGATCTGCCGTCGTATAATGAGCTTGTAAATCTGGATGTACGGTATTCTCCTGAAATCAGTAGTACACAGATCAATGTAGACCCTGTGAAGAGCTAGAGTTAAGGACATTTGGGTTCTTTTTTCATGCCAGTCAATTTAGAATAATAAGAAATTAAGTGGTTGATCATTTTCATTTGGTGGTTTAAAAATACAACCCAAGTCACGAGTGATTTCTCAATAACTTGTTAATCAACTGCTCTTAGATCAGTAAAAAAGTATATATGTGTTTTATATGTTAACAAAAATGAAATTATTATCACTAAGAACACGATGAATGCAAGGTAGATGTTGTTGCTGTTGTTGTTGTTGTTGTTGTTGTTGTTGTTGTTGTTGTAGTGTTTAACGCCATTTTTCAGCATAAGACAGGCTATACTTGACAACCAGAATTAATGGTTGAGGAACAACCCGGAAAGGACCTTCGACCCACGAGAAGCTAATGGCATGCTTTCTCACATACCCATAGTAGCCGAACCAGAGACTCGAACTCGAGCATCTAAATATCCATATATTTTGACACCACTTTGAATGAGGTTATAAATATATTTTCACACACTTGGCAAATTCAAAAAGTAGAAACGATAGCATGTCTGCATTTTTTTTCGGAATTCAAAGATTCGTAAATCTGAAATTCATTCCAAAACACATTTTTGGTAATAAAAAGCGAATGAAAATGCCATCGGTGTCATTTATATTTTTGATGAGGAGCGACAATCAAATCAAATGAAATATTGTGACCGTCTTTCAAATCCCATATATCTTGATAATGGATTGGAAAGAAAGCAGACTTGAACTTTAAACGTTAGTTAAAAGACTAGTTACTTTAGGATGGAGGTGGGGGTCAGATATTCGACTGCTTGATTCGGTAGCGTTCTTGCTCATGGTATTTACATCTTCTGATCAAAAAAAAAAAACATGAGCAAAACTGGACATTACCGTTAAGCCGACCGCACCAGTGGCCTAGGTAGTTGACATCAGCATTGGTTGCGGGAGGTCGTGAGTTTAACCCCGACCCAGATATTAGTGTTAGGACTGGTCGGGGTCAGGATAATGTGACCAGGTCGGATACATGTCTGCGGCATGTATCACTGCAAACTGCCATACCGCAGACGCATTAGTGATATGACTGAAAAATTGTTCAAGTTAAGTTAAAACTCGAAATAACACACACACACACACACACGCACACACACACACACACATGCACACACCATTCAGCCAGGTAGGCCCATTGATTCAGATTATTCGAGTGAGACTGATTTTATTTCCGAATGGATAGATTTTTATTTTAAAGGAAAGAAAAACACAAAACACTTTGAAACAGAAACAGTTTTTGGATGCCTAAGATACAAGAAACTGAGTCAATTTAAACCTTCAAAGACTAAATTATGGTTCTTGCAGATATTGATATCCTATACACTAATATTGAGAATGTTGATGGTTTCATGCATGGTAAAACAATCATGCTTAATTATCCATTTCCAACTTAAAAGAAAGGGAACATTGTAACTATAAAAAAATTAAATGTACGGAATAGAATAACTATATTTTTAATTTAAAAAATAATAAGCTATATCCAAAGGCAAGCTACTATGACGTTTACAGCTGCAGCCTGCGTATACAGCTGAATGGGAGAAGAAATACTTGCCAACATAATATATTTTCTATCATAGATTTTTCATTGGACCCATTCGGAAGGAAAGCTAATTGCCAATTATTCTGATTCATAACAACCATTCATCAACTAAATTTAAAAGTAACAATTAGTAAGAAAGGAAAGGTTCACTTTCAGACGTGCACAACATGTAAGGGAAATTATTTCATAATTGTCCATAATCTTGACAGTCTGGTATATGTCACGGAATCTTAGAACAATCATTTATTTCATATAAGTAGTTTTCATCCCAGGCATACACCAGGAAGCATTTTGAAAGTCCAATTTCATATATATATATATATATATATATATATATATATATATATATATATATATATATATATATATATATATATATATATATATAACATGATCCAAAAGATACGCGAATCTCTAATGAAACCTGAATCAATAAATTAATAAAATAAAATGGAGATAGTGACACCTATAATTTTATGTTACAAATATATATTTATATAAAATTATATATTTATTTAATTGATAAACTGTATATCCTTTATAACAATATTTGTATACCTATGACAGTTTTTCTCATTTTTCATTATGTTACTGAAGCAAAATACAGGAAGTACTTCCTTTCATTACTCGTTTGAATAAATTCCTAGCGTCTCCAACAATGTATATTAAACTAAATTCGAGTTTTGCAACAAAAAATCCTGAATATTTGGAATATGCACTTTGCATACAAGCAATAAATTATATACAAAAATAGGAGATAGTTTACTGAGCAGCACATTACCGACTATCCTGGTTGATTTTCTAAATAACCTGACACACATATCAGTTGCAAGCTACATATTTGTGACACTTATAAACTACATGCTGTAATCATGCCAATAAATAACGCCCTTTTGTAATATGTAATACTTGCACATATACACTCATTCTTTAGAATGGAGAAACGAAATAATGTTGCTAAGCCTTTGAATGCATATTTCATTCAAATATTGATCTTCTTTGCGCCATATTTCAACCGTATATTATTGCTACTTTCGAATCTTTGGTATATGTCAACAATTATTATGTTATGGTTCTGATCATAACAATCTATTTGCATTTCAAAGTTTTGGTTTGACATCTGGATCATGCCTACGTTTGTTTGTAACTGGAATAATTTCAAAGTCAAGTGGCAATTAGCAGTCTTTTTTTTTCTTTAAAACTCTCATATCTGAAACTATTTCGTTACCGTATCAAAAACTGCATGTCAGCTATTAATTTCCTGAAAAGTTATAAACGTTCCAACCTATATAAAACGGCTGGTTACAAAGACACGGGTTACTGGATTTGTGGGGGAAAATATGAATAATGTTTGTGGGGGATGGATACTACACAACCTTGTAGAGTGCAGTAATCCATCCAACCAAACAAGTTCATATTTTCCTCACACAAATGTAGTAACCATTTTATTATATGCTCATTTTCTTATTCTACCTGAGTCATACATTATATAAAAAAGAATCGTAGTATTATTGTGATTATTGTTTAGTAGGAATATTTATTGATGTGATAGAATTTACTGACGTATCTATGTGAAGTAATTGATACCGTGCTGTATTTGTAGGTTACTGTATTTGTATGGGAAATTATGAACGGGCTTTTCAGATGGATATACTGCACGACTTTGGGAGTGCAGTATATCCTTCCAACAAAACGAGTTATACAAATACAGTAACCTTATATTAAATGCTCATTTCTTACTCTTCCCAAGGCTTATATATATATATATATATATATATATATATACATATATATATATACATACACATATATAGACATATATACATATATATATATATATATATATATATATATATATATATATATACACATATATATACATAGATATACATACATACATACATACATACATACATACATACATACATACATACATACATACATACATACATACATACATACATACATACATACATACATACATACATACATACATACATACATACATACATACATACATACATACATACATACATACATACATACATACATACACTGAAAGAAACAAAGTAACTAAATGTATGCCGTATTTCGAACTAAATACGTAAGAGTTAATGGATCATTACAAAACATTATTAATGAGCGCATAACACCGCCCAGATAAAGAAGAAGTTGGTCGCGCGCTAGACGTAAGTTTGTAATGAAAATGGCGCTTGCTCTACTTAAAATTGAAATTTGGAGCAATAATGTTAATGAATACGGATTGCAACTTCTTTTCCATTTGATCTGGAATGAATACCTTTGGTATTTTTGTCGATTCAACGCAGTCTTTTGATTTTGGTCTGGATTTATCTACATGAAGTGACTTGCATCGGTTTCCGGCAACGTCTGCCAATTTAATGTTATGAATTGTGTTGACATCGGCATGCGTGTTTATTTTCAGTCTTTGAATGATTCTGATCACAAAGTGGGAAAATTATGAAGCCTTTCCATTGCAATTATCGAAACGATGCTGAGGAATTTAATGTTTATTTCATTTTGAGTGCAGTAAGGAGGATTTAACTACACATGGAATATACTCGAAATTACAGTACAATTTTAAAATGTGTAATCAACCTTGAGAACCCATGACATGGCTCATCGAATTCAGATTTACAGACCTACGAAAATATACTTTTTGAGGAAATTCAGGGTGTTAAATTGTAAGTATATTTTTATCCATTTTATTGCCAGCTAAAGAAGACAGTTTATGTGTATAACTTGCGTTTTATTGTGAGGAACCTGTATAACGTCTATATATAGTTAAATCTGAAACATTGTATCGAAAAGGTAGACGCGGAAGGTGCCAAAGCAGTTTGTATGTGTCATTCTATGAAACATTTGCTTGTATGTGGCCGTCCATGAAATATATGCTTTAGTTCATTCATAAAAATTTTTTTACTTTAGAAAATAGTTTCTTTGCACACGGGATATAATATGAAGGTGTACAATATCGGTGAATATTGCACGATTCTGACAATGTAAAGTTAACGAAAAAAAAGTTGAGCATATAATAATATGATGTTTGTATACCATGCAAGAATGTATGGTTATCTCGATGTGAACGAATGCGTGACCGAAAAATTTAATAACCATTATCCAATGCTAGGCTGTGTGTGGTGAGAGATGGGAGGGCTAAAGAAATTTTTTTACCGTTTTATAGTATTTTCACATAAAGCTTTTTAGGGGACACAGAGTTTTGGGTTTCACTGGGTCAATATTCTTCAAGAGTTGGAGACAGTAGTCAAGACAGTTGAAGTCAACAGAAGAGTAGTCGTGGTGTTCGTAGAGATGAAGGATTCTAGAGAAAATGAAGGAGGAGAAGAAGTATATAGAAAATCGTGGAGGAGGAGAAGAATAAATCTTTTAGAAAAGTCGAGGAGGAAGGGGAGAAGTCAGTTGGATTAATAAGAAAGAGAAAAAGAATACACCAGATGAGTAGATATACAAGAACAGGTGGAAATCTATTTCGCAATGCTATTCAAGTGATGCAATAAGCTTATTAGAGGTTCTGGTGGAAGGAAATTTGAGTCATCTAACTAATGAATTGTTGTTAATTGTTATTCATTGAATTTCAAATTTTTTGGTATATATAAATATTTAACCGTCGGCATTGCAGACTGGGGTCTTAGAGTTTTTCATCTATCTTTCACTAAATGTAACTTCCAGCAAAATAGAGCCTTGGTGGTGCTTTTATAATAGTTGAATTAAAAGAATGGGAGCACAGCACCATAACCATAACAATCCCCATGTAGTAATTGTTTTGCTGTTTTGTTTTCTCATTGCCTCGTCTTGGCACTAGTTTGCTTCGATAACAGTCCTTTCTCATCTTGTTAGATGCTTGGGTTGAAATCATACAGTACATCCAGAGAAACAGATATTGTGTCAGACGCGAACGTAGTCATTTCCAGTAATTGCAAAACCAATTTATAATGGCGCAAAGAATCACAATTTACAATTTACCCTATTTAAAAAACCATTTTAAAACAAATAACAAGTGTATGTATGTATGTATGTATGTATGTATGTATGTATGTATGTATGTATGTATGTATGTATGTATGTATGTATGTATGTATGTATGTATGTATGTATGTATGTATGTATGTATGTATGTATGTATGTATGTATGTATGTATGTATGTGTGTGTGTGTGTGTGTGTGTGTGTATGTATGTATGTATGTATGTATGTATGTATGTATGTATGTATGTATGTATGTATGTATGTATGTATGTATGTATGTATGTATGTATGTATGTATGTATGTATGTATGTATGTATGTATGTATGTATGTATGTATGTAATTATCTATCTACTTATGTGAGTGTATATATGTACATTTGGCTGAGAGTACATTTTCATCACATTATGTGTTTTACTGTTTGAATGACATTGTAATAGACACAAACTTATGGCCCAAATTGTTCGTGTTCCTTGCACAGTGGTCACGAGAATAAAAAATCCAGTGGTGTTTTTGTATAATTGAGAGTTCACGGCATACGTATAATGCGACCATCCGTGTAATGAGACCATTTTTATAATGAGACACCTGTGTCCTTGTACAAGCAAGAGTGAAGGTAAACACCCGCTAAGCCTGCAATTTAAGGTGTCACAATACTACTCGTGTATGATTTCATAAGTAATGAAAGAATGAATGGCATAAAGAATAAAATAGACATATAGATGGCAGAAAAAAAAAAGAAATGGATAATTATAATATGAGAAAGAAATGATAAAAGACCGGAAAAAATAATATAGGAATTTAATAAAAAAGAAACCTAGTTGAGGATTTTAAATAAAAGCAATCTATTTCCAAATATTTCATGCCTGACTATATTTGGTAATTTTTCAGACTGACTTTTCCATCAAACTAAGTGTAAGACTAGAATTTAATGCAAGTCGGTCTGTCATTCACATTCTTGTGCTCAAGTGGATGATCGTCGCTGTAAATAAAAAACGACATATTTTTAACGGAACCCTGAAGATGCAGAACAACACACACATACATACGCTTGTTCTCTTTATATCAACCCCCACACCCTCGCTAATTTTTTTTAATATAATAAAGTCAAGCCATTATTTTAACTACATGAAACATATTATCCTATTCACAAAAATAATATACAAGTATTATGAGATAAAGGTTCCACGTCAACCAGAGAAATAATGCAGCATTGTTGGGGTTCATTGGCAACCTTACATTGTTTTGATTCGTGCGCAATATGTGATCGTGAAACTACCGCGCCGTCTAACGTGCACTACGAGGTCGTGAAGACGAATTTGGCGGTTTTGCAGCTTTTATTGGTCATTAAAAGGCTCAGTGCCATTTTGTGGTCTTATCTGGTACAGACAGTTCATTCCTAGTCCCATGCTTTGCCTAAGTTCAGCGTCATTTTCACAGGAAAATCTTTCCGAATTGCATCCAAATTCTCAACCTTTTCGTGACTTACTATGAAGACAAAAACAAAAACATAAGATAAACATTTAAGATAAATCGATTAAATATTTTGCTTTCGTTCCTAAATGTGGAAGTTACTGTATTTTGCCTACATTTAATTTACCATCTGGTACCTGATAGTTTTGGCTTCCACATGGTCACCAGTACCATGTCATAATGTGCAATCACTTACACTAAACAACACGTGATAGCCCGGCAACTTCTTACAGATAAAGATAGAAAGAATCACATAGTACAATATAGTAATATGGGTAACTATTACGTTTCTAAGTAAGTCTTTGAACGATCTGTCCTTATTAAAACTAGAAAACGGCTCTAGTAAGTTTCGTAACTCGCTTGTTTGCAAATGGCGGATAACAGTATCACTAATTTTAAAGAAACCTGTTTTAAGTATCTCTACAGTAACAATAAACAACTGTTCTTACGATCCATTGAAGTTCTAATGAAAATTATTGCTTTTTTCTCTGATTTTCCCCAGAGATTTTCTAGTTAGTGAAGAATGTCACTCATATGAAAGTATCATTGTAGTCTGAATAGAAAAAGCACGTTTATTGTATTCAGCTTCTGACATCTAAGTAGAGCGAGAATGCAAAACGTACTGATTGGATTGGCTCTAAAAGGTCACTTGCCTTAAATGTCAGTCATGTCCTCGAGATGCCACAATTTTACTTGTCAAAGTACAACATACCATGCAGATATGGGGGTGGGGGCGAGTGGTCTTAAAGAGCTCACGGTTACGGATCACTGTCATCTCATCTATTTCTGCGTGGATATGAGTCTCTGGCTCGGCCAATGTTGGTATGTGAAATAGCTTGCCAGTAGCTTCTCGAGGGTCGGTGGTTCTCTCCGGGATTTTACATGGTTCTACCTCCACCAATAATATTGGCAGACATGTTTAGCCTATCTTGTGCCGAAAATGACGTTAAACGCTAAAACAATAACAACAACAACAGCAATATGCTGATATGGATATGTTGTATCCAGGTTAGCATTGGGACGTCTGAAAAAATATAAATTTTAGACGCAAATAATTCACATAATTAGCGTATCTGTTAAGTATAGGATACGCTTCAGCCTCATTACATCTGGGCAATATATGTCGCGTTCTGCAATGGATTAAGATAATATTTTCTGAATTAGGCTTCACGCGTTTTGTACTTCTTGGTGCAGGCTGGAAAATAAAATATACAACAGATGTAATTTGTCCTCCAGATATTACGATTATGTTTGTAATAGTGTTACCTGTATGAAGACTCGTACAAAAATAACAAGAGAAAAGAGTGAAGTCAACAAGCATTGCAAATTTTAACACTAATAATGTATTTCCCACGAAACTATGTAAAAGAAAATAGGACTTACAGTTTGTGAAAATATATCCAAAATTAATCATAGAATTGAAATATACGTCCTATTAATAAACAGTTCTAAATGAATCCAAGTTCGGATGTCAAGGAAGTTCCAATTTGGAAAGTGATGGCGTCAGATGAAGTCGTTATACTAATGGCAACAATTCCTCATTGAATTTTGTGAATCAAGATTAATACTCCGGCCTTGGAATTTCAAATAATTGCCACTGAATGTCTTTGTCCTAGACTTTGATGAAGAAGCATATGCTTTCCAGAGAATATGAATTATTCTTAAATAACAAATATCTCAAAATTGGCAACAAGAGAAAATACCTTTAAGCTTCAGAAGGAACTTTTACGACTAAACTAATTTAATACAAATTGGCTGTTTTAAGCATCGATATTAGATTACATGGTATTTCACGTGACAATCTACGTGATTTCAAACTTCAACATCGCAATAAAAAAATTAAATTTTTACGTAGCAAAAAGGAAAAAAACTAGCCCTATCTAAGAAAGCAAATTCTCACGCTAGAAATGAATAATAAGAAACCTGTTTACAACATGGGTAATGCGTGGGCCGAAGAAAAAACTTTGGAAATAGCCAATCGTTATCACTCGATATTTATAAACTACATGAACCAGAGTGAGCTAAAAATAAAGCTAACGTATCACTTTTTGCATTCTACAAACAGAATGTACTGAAACAAATATCGTATCCCTTGAAAATAATATTGACAAAAATGTAATGAAACTAAAGTAAAATAAAAAAGAATTTTATAACTAACAAACAAGCGATTTAATTACATATACGTGACAATAGAAAAACCAGGTGAAGATTTTGGCGTGTTAAACACCTGCCTTTCATGAAAACGTCATGATCATAACTTGATTCACAACTTGAAATTAATAATCATATCCATCAAATTGTCACACCTTAATGAATTGTCACACCGTAATGAATTGTCACACCTTAATGAATTGTCACACCTTAATGAAGAATAACCGGTGTGATCTCTAAGTAAACATATGATAATAGACATTTTTAAGTTCACCATCACCCTATTTTGCGATTAACCAAATTTCCGTGTCAATCAACACTGTTGGCTCAGTGGTTAAGCGTACAGGACTAACACTCAGTGGGTATCAGCTCGAATCCTGCCAGGGACAGGTTGGATCTGAGACCGTAGTATATCACTTTGCAATGTCCCTTGTTCCGTACCTCTCGGCTATAAATAGTCGTTCGCGTGAGGGTGTAAACACAAATTAAACAACTGATCAGTCATCTGGCAGGATAATAACTTCATTTTAGGAATATATTGAAACTTTTGAAAAGAATGAATATTGTATCAGTTTTATGTATAGTTCAGTGAGATGAGTATTTCCATTCATCAAATAATGAAACACAGACAGCAAGTCAGAAAGAAAGAAAACAAATTAAAGATTTGATGTGTCAATTTATAAGCTCGCATGCTTCCATGTTTTAAGTCAAGATGGTGAATCTGTCTCTATGGATTTAGTACGTACAATTGTGAAGAAGAGTGCACCAAAGTCATGTGAACTGGATCCGATACCCACGTCACTGCTACTAGAGTGCTTGGATCTAATATTGCCTTCACTAACTGGTGCTATTAATACGTCTCTGTCATCTGGGGAATTCCCATCATTTTACAAATCTGCCATTGTAAAGCCTCTGCTGAAGAAACCAACACTTCACAATAATGATCTAAAGAACTACTGCATGGTTTCTAATCTCTCATTCATGTCAAAAATCTTAGAAAAAGTTATTCTATCCCAACTTGTATCTCAATCTCTGAATTTAAACAGTCTTTTTAGCAATGTACAGTCTGCATATCGCCCTCACCACAGTACTGAAACCGGTCTTCTAAAAATAGTCAACGACGTTCTCTCTGCTTTGGATAGCGGAAAGACTACCGTCTTCACTCTCCTTGACTTGTCTGAAGCATTTGAAACTGAAGACCATGATCTATTACTTCACCGTAACCAGCATGTATTTGGAATTCACGATACGGCCTTACTATGGTTCAAGTCCTACTTGGTCAACAGGACACAAATTGTGTTTAAAGTGGAAAACTATCCATCCCATTTGATCTGTGCTGTGGTGTTCCACAGGGGTCTGCTGTTGGACCTGTTCGCTTCATTATGTACACTCAGCCGCTCTCAAGTGTCATAGATCATCATCCAGTGTCTCACCAATTTTATGCTGATAACACCCACATATATAAATATAGCCAACCGGGAGAAGTTGAAGCTACCATCCAAGACACAGAGAGGTGCATTCCTGATGTGAAATCATGAATGACCTGTGACAAGCTGCAGATGAATGATGATAAAACTGAAGCCATTCTGATTACAAAACAAAGACTTTCTCATTCACATCCTTTACCTCAGACAATAAATATTAGCAACACCAACGTTAAAGTCAAGCAGTCAGTACTAAACCTCAATGTCACTCTTGACAGTACTTTCTCATTGCATCAACATGTCATGAACATATGCCGGGCTGCATATCTTGAGCTGAGACGCATCAGCTCCATTCGCAAGTATCTGTTAGTTGATGCCACAAAACAAAAACACTTGTGTGTTCCTTAGTACTTTTAAGACTGGGCTATTGTAATTCATTTATGTCTGGTTAATTTCAAGATCTACTTCAAAAAGTTCAAAAAGTTCAAAACAGTGCTGCTTGGATCATCCTTAGAGTACCTCGATCAGAGCATGCGACTCCGCTGCTCTGTACCCTAATCTGGCTATCAATACGTTCCAGAATTAAACACAAAAATTTGTTCCCTGTGCTACGTTTCACTCCAGTCCAACATACCTATCTTACATCACCCATGTGTATACACCTGCAAGATGCTTACGCTCCTCTTTTGACACTCGTATTCTCAATATTCCCTCTATCAAGTTGAAATCATATGGACAATGTTCTTTTGCATACCAGGGCCCAGCAACGTGGAACGAATTGCCCACTGCACTTAGACACAAAGACACAGTAATCTTATTCAAGAGCGCTCTTAAAACCCATCTATTTCAACTGCAAGAACAGTCATAATGACCTATTAATGTATCTTTTTTAACGTAACCTTACCTTAAAAATTTACAGCGTGTTTTCTGTTTCTCATTTTGTGGTGTCTATTTTTAATTTTTGTAGTTATTTCGTTATATATGGGTTCTTTTTAAATTCAATTTAAGCGTTGTCAAATGTTGTAAAGCGCTTAGAGCTTCTAAAGATTAGTCGCTATATGAAATCCTCGTTATTATTATTTATTATGATCTCCTTTTGTCCTGTATAATAGCTGTCTTTATACCTAAAGCAGGCCCACTTTAGGGTGACCTTTACATATATAGCAGGCCCAATTTAAGGGTGAACCACTCCGGTGGCCTAGTGTTTGCTTGAGGTCGTGGGTTCGATACCTTGCCGAGTCATACCAAAGACTTACAAAAATGGTACTAACAGCTGCCTCGCTTGACGCTCATCATTAAGAGTTAGACTTAGGACTGTTCGGCCTGGTATCATAATATGACAGTGGAACATCATGCTACATGTCTGCGGCATGATGTTCCAGTGCTAGACATTACTATAAACTGCCACACTGCAGACATCGTAGCGATATGACTGAAAAATTGTTAAAGCTACGTTATAAATCCAAATTGCATCACATCACATTTTTAAGGGTGACCTTTAAATGTATAGCAGACTCAGTTTAAAGCTAATATTTACATCTACAGCACAATCTTTAAGGGTGATGGGAGATCATTGCATCTATAGCAGCCCCACTTTAATCGATGTCTTTGCTCTAAAGCGGGCCTATTTTAACAAGCGCATTTTGAAGAGTGATGTTTGCATCTCAAGTTGACCCAATTTATGGTCGACCTTTACGTCTATAGCAACGTTACAGTTAGGGTGATTTTACATCTATAGTGGGCCCAAAGTAAAGATGACCTTAAAATCTATAGCAGGCGACTTTAAAGATGATCTTTATATCTAAAAACAGACAGTCTTTAATGATCTTTGTATCTAAAAGCAAACCCATTTCAGGGAAGATCTTCAGATCGATAGCAGGCACACGTTAAGAATGATCGGTTATTTAACGTTATATTTAACGTTTTGTAAAATGTACATTCTTACACAACCAAAGGTCACAGAAAATCAAAATAAAAGCTACATATCTTGATGTCTGTTGCATGACATTATTGTTATCTGAATATGTATTATCAAGTCTAGGATATTACAAAAGGTATGATGCATAAAACATTATATGGTGGTGATTATTGTTTGCAGATTGAAAAATGTATCGAGTTAAATGGGTTTTCCACAATAGAAAGCTTACCCTGCAAATTTACGCCAGGTCGTAAATCGCCAAAATCTTTCTAAAGGTGTCATGTACATCAGCTAACGTTATCTTTCTTTTACAGGGAATTGTTATAGCAATTGTTAAAATTGTTTAAATATTTCTTTCCGTTTTTAATTTTTAATAAGACACATCGGACACAACCACGTGAATTTACTTCAAATCACTTCCACATTTTACAGCAATTGACGTAATTGATGACGTCATAATGTAATAATGACGTTCTTTCGAGCTTCGTAGATAACATTTCTTGTACAAAAATAAACATCCTTCAGTCATAAAACAAAACATACATATTATCAGATTCATACACGATCAAAACCTATACGAGTCAAAAATAATGTCAAGAATTAAGAAAAGTCATCACAGAAATGCTGCAGTGCTGGAGAATTAAATACAAAGAAAATGTTTCTTTAGTTCAACCTACAATCTATGCAAATATTTACATTTACTATGACTTTCCTTTTTATAATATGGATACCGAAACGAAATTCATTAGCGTACTCTGGACACGTGACCAGATTTTCATCAGTGATAGTAGGATTTACTTTTTATTCGATTCCATTCACTTCTAGCGGATTCTAGTTTGGCCAGATTGGGTCGGCTGACTTGGCATATCCATGGAACAATTTAGCCAATGATGTGCCGACAATGCATTTAAAAATCAACCACAGATAACCTTCTTGAATTCGATAAGGGTACATACTAAATTCACTCAAACACTTTGTTGAAAATACCAACAACATCTTTGCTTTGTCCAATAAAATGACTTACTGGAAATCATTTCTTTCATTCAAAATCAGAAAGAAAATTAATGCAGAAAAAAAATTGAAGATACTTTTTTAAAGTTACTTTTGGACATAGCACGATTTTAAGAATATTATAAGTCATTTGCAAATTTAAAAGCATCTCAATGGAATCTATACATACCCTTTCGAGCTCATCACCTCAAGAATGAAAATAATAATAATAATAATAATAATAATAATAATAATAATAATAATAATAATAATAATAATAATAATAATAATAATATTAATAATAATAATAATAATAATAATAATAATAATAATAATAATAATAATAATAATAATAATAATAATAATAATAATAATAATAATAATAATAATAATAATGATAATAATATAAAAGTCCTTTAATGAACTCTACTATTAAACAAAATGATATAATCTGTCGAATAATACACGAATGTGATGGAAAGAGATTAGAAAAAAATAGTGAACTTGCCGTTTTAACTTTAATTTATGCTATTTCTTAGTCCTTGTGGAGAGAAACCAATGTCTGTCTGTTTTCTTGGAGTGTAGATTATTTGGAAAAAAAGTGTTACAATAAATCATTTAATAAGTAAATTATGGCTGGTAAATAAAAAAATGATGTAAAGCCTATCATATACTGAAATATGGCGTTGAAATCAATATAAATAAAACCATTCTGATATTCGAGTTTTACCCGTCAAGCACTAAAATACTTAACTCGAAAGCGATCAGGAAAATATATTCCAAAAATACACATCAATATCACATGTACAAATAAAGCACAACATTAAGAAGAATTCTCCTTTCATTTCAGTCAGATCACTAAAATACTTTCGAACAAGGCTAAACGTATACGAGGTTTTGACCAATGACTAGTGTTGGTCATCAGGATGTTGTTGTTATACGTTTTATAGCTGAAAGAGATATGAGTACTACATACTATGAGATTTATCAGGGGCCATATTTTTACAAAAGAAATCAGACGAATGGGTAACTTGCACAAATTATCTGAAAGCAATTATAGTCTTTCACGTTACAGACTAAGCCATGACAAATACAAACAGTTCAAATCAGACTTCGAC
>JAEAOA010000663.1:1575000-1642500 GCA_016746295.1 Potamilus streckersoni | reverse complement strand
CAGCAGCAACAACAATAACAATAACAGTAATAAAGCAACACCAACCAATACTACTACTACCACAATTTCTACGACTTCTACCACTACTACTACTTCTACTACTACTAACGATAATAATAATAATAGTAATAATAATAATAATAATAATAATAATAATAATAATAATAATAATAATAATAATAATAATAATAATAATAATAATAATAATAATAGATAAAATAATAACTAAATAAAAAGAAAACAATTATACTATTTTACGTTTTTGAATATAGAATTATTTTGCTCTTTTGTAATTTCTGCAGGCTTCTTATATTTTAGTGGCATGAGTCTTCTCTATACGGTTATTGTTTGCTGTTTCTAATGCATGAACCAAGATATATTTCTGGATTTAAATATACACAAAAAAAACACCAAACAAATGTTACCATTCACTTTTAGCATTCTTTATTTATATCGTGAGAAAACCCCATAACTTTCAACGAGAATGTAATGCTGATTCTTAATGCAATGTTTACATTCAGAATTCAATAATTAGTATAAAATTTGTTTACTTTACATGTAGTCCCCTTTGGATAATCGTAGTATAGTGTATATCGCTATTGTCATTATAACCACGGGGTATTTACGACATACTGTATAGCTAAATGTTCATCAACGAATTGAAAATGTGTGCAATATATTTGTTTTTCATAAAATTCATTCGCGGTTTCATCGCAAAAAATACAGAATATATAATCATAATGAAAACATTATGATTATCAAACATTTCAAGCTAGGCAGGCTTTCGAGGGAAAGGAAAACTTTCAGATAAACTACAGGCCTTCAACATAGTCCGAAACTACAGGCCTTCAACATGGTCCGAAAATAAAGGACTTCAACCTAGTCCGAAATCAGTTTATGTTTACAAATCAAAGTTGTAGGTTTGCTCTCACGAACTTTATTTCAACGATGACAAAACAATCCTTTCCTCAAGTGCAAATTATATATATTCTATGCCTTAATTAGAAAAGTACAGTGGTGAAGAAAAAACTAATTTCATTATTTATTTACTAAGCTCGCTCTAACTGATTCGCATTAAATAGTATCTACAACATTCACTGTATGTTGAGTGAAAATCTACCTGCAGTACTATGCGAAAACAATTGCTTTTGAGGTCCAAGGATTTGCAGAGTGTGAATTAATTTGTGTGCAAATTCCTGCAATAAACATTAGTGATGACACTGTATATGTCTAAATAGAAAATGCGACCGCCCGGTAATGAATATTAAGATTCCTTATGCTGATTACGTTGTCTGGACGAACACATTACCATAGTAAGGACTACTGTAGGTGTCTTTATTCAGTAAACTGTCATTAATTACTGAGTACTAATGTTGCTTTAAACTGGTTTGGATTGGAAAGAGAACAAAATTAAGCTACACAAGTTTTTTTTTTTTTTTTACCATAGGTCATTTCGTCTGTATCGCTTACAGACGCAGACTCGCACATACAGATACACACACACGCACAGACACACGCGCACGCATGTAAATAAAGATATATATCTTTTAATAAGGATAAAAGCCAAAGTAGCTAATTAGTAGGGCGTCCTATAATCCTATTGTCGTGGGGTCGATAACCGCCAGAGCCAGCAGAGATCGACTATCTCTGACTATGTCCCACCTGTCTTCCCATTTCCTATGTGTGATATAGTCGGAAATATTTTAAAGGTATCATTAAATCCAATGAAATCAAAGTAGCCCAATGGACTAAATACGGAAAGGATTCAGTTTAGAATCCTCCCTTCGGATCAGCCCCGTTCGGCTATCGTGGTAAACCCGATTACAGGGCAGATGACTGAATAATAAATAGGTGATGATATCAAGCATGACCCCAAAGACAAACTAGTATTATTATATTTATTATTATTATATTTATTATTATTATTATTATTATTATTATTATTATTATTATTATTATTATTATTATTATTATTATTATTATTATTATTATTATTATTATTATTAGTAGTAGTAGTAGTAGTAGTAGTAGTAGTAGTAGTAGCAGTAGTAGTAGTAGTAGTCGTAGTAGTAGTAGTATACCGGCATGATATAGCTATGACCTGTTAAAAACCCAACGAAACAACCATCAGTTATTAGTTTCTGATAATTAGTGTGAATTACATCTACCTAATTACATTTACCTAATCTGCCTCACAGTGTTAGTGTAGAGGTTTTTTAGTTTCTCATAGTGTTAATTAGTGTACAGGTAATTTAGTTTTTTTTGATTGCACAAGATTATAGAGCACCTTTAGAAAGTTATAACGATAGATGATTACCTCATGCTTAGTACGTTATTGTACCTCATGATTAGTATCTCATAACGGGATATGATTATCTAATGGTTTTTGTTATATGCTCATTTTGTTTTGTCCATTAACGTTACATTGCCAGAATTGTTCAATATTCCCAGATATTGAACGCCTTCATATTATACTCCTCGCGCTTGAAGTATGTGAGTGCGCGGTACGTTATGAAGTTAAAAGGTCGGTGGGCGGAGCTATATGCGCATGAATACTTTTATTGTGTATTGAAGGAATCTGCGATTGTGAACTTTATTATTTTAATAATAAAATAATCTATTTTATTATTAAATATTTATGGTTGTCAAATTTATTATTAAGTCATTGGTAATAAACAAAAAAATAAGCCTATAATAAAAGGTTACTGCATTAGAATGAAAAATATAAACTCGTTTTTTTTCGGATGGATATACTGCACTCCCAAGGTTGTGCCATCCGAAAAACTCGTTCATATTTTCCCATACAAATGCAGTATCCTATAAGTGTTATATAACGGTATATGATTGCCTAATGTTTAGTACGTTATTGTAACGGTATATGCTTACCTAACGCTTAGTATGTTATAACGGTATATTATTACCTAATGCTTAGCACGTTATTGCAACGGTATATGATTACCTTGCACGTTATTACATGATCCTTAGTACGCCATTTTAACGGTATATGATTATCTAATGTTTAGAACGTTATTGTAACAGTATATGATTACCTAATTGTATAGTACGTCATTGTAACGGTATATGATTACCTACTGCTTGGTATGTTATTGTAATGGTATCTGATTACCTCATGCTTAGTACATTATAACGGTATATTACCTCATGCTTATTACTTTATAACGGTATATGATTACCTAATGTGTAGTAAGTTATTGTAAAAGTATATGATTACTAAGTTGTTTATTGTAACCGTATAAGTTTGCCTCATGATGAGTAGGTTATAACCGTATATGATTACCTAATGTTTATTACGTTATTGTAACGGATTGTCTAATGGTCAGTACTTTATTGTAATGGTAAATGATTACCTAATATTTAGTAGTTATAACAGTATATGATTACCTAATGTTTAATACGTTATTGTAAATGTATATGATTACCTAATGCTTAGTACGTTTTTATAACGGTATACGATTACCGTATATGATTACTTAGTTCTTTATTGTAACGGTAAATGATTACATAATTCTTAGTCCATTATTGTAACAGTGTAGGAAAAGGTAGTTCTTTATTGTAACGGTATATGATTACCTAATGCTTAGTATGTTATTGTAACAGTATATGATTACCTCATGATTAGTACGTTATAACGGTAAATGATTGCCTAATGCTTAGTGTGTTATTGTAACGGTATATGATTGCCTAATGTTCAGTACGTTGTTGTAACGGTAAATGACTACCTAATACTTAGTACGTTATAACAGTATATGTTTAATGCTTAGTATATTATAAAGGTAAATGATTGCCTAATGCTTAGTGTGTTATTGTAACGGTATATGATTACCTAATGCTTAGTACGTTATTGTAACAGTATATGATTAGTATGTTCTTTATTTTAACGGTATAAGATTACCTCAAGATTAGTACGTTATAACGGTATATGATTACCTAATGTTTAATACATTATTGTAACGCTATATGATTACCTAATGCTTAGTACGTTTTTCTAAAGGCATATGATTACCGTATTCTACCTAGTTCTTTTTTGTAACGGTATAGGATTACCCAGTTCTTTATTGTAACGGTATAGGATTACCTAATGCTTAGTCCGTTATTGTAACTGTACATGATTACCTAGTTCTTTATGGTAACGTTATATGTTCTAGATTTCTTAATGCGAATGATGCAGAAGTGCCTGAAAGGAACAAGAAGCGGTGAGTATGGAAAGTCGATGACTATGGATTAAGATCAGCAGACAAATACCAATATAGTTAATCATAATGATAATATGACCCCATCAGTTTCATAATTTTAAGTGCACCATACCAAGCCTATATTAAACTGTAACGATAAATTTGGCTATATACTTTGAAATATTAATCTGAATCTAAAAGGCGTGTTCCGCTTCTCTACAAAATCCACCCACTCGATAATTTCGGCAAATTAACAATTATCCACGTCTTCTGAATGGTGATTAACAATATCAATGCCTTCATTTTTTTTCTTCAGACTATGTTCTTCCACATTCCAAATTTAAGTCTCTATTACAACATTTTATGAGACGAGGAAGCAGGTGACAACAGCTAGGGAAAAAGTATACAATACCGACTGTGTTTCTTTCTTTTTTAACCGCATTAACGAAACAGTTGTTCATGGAATTTGAGTACGTCAAGCTGAATAGAGAATCCCCATTTAAAAAAACAAACAAATGTGTTGTTATTACAGTGGTGTATTATTGTAGTAGCAATAGTGTCTCTCATACATTTCTTTCTTAGTAGTTTATTATAATAGTAGTAGACTCACTTACACATTTCTCTTTTCTCAAATAAAGCAGATTTGGTACTATCTTTCTCTTTTTCTTTCTTTCATTTACCATGTATCTAACATCAAACAATAACCAGTACGTTTGTACTCAACATAGGGCAAAATGGACTATATATATATATATATATATATATATATATATATATATATATATATATATATATATATATATATATATATATATATATATGAGAAAGTGAATTCATATTAACTTTCTTCGGGTAGATAATGTAATTTCAGTCAAACATGCTTGTGGGGTATGAATGCAAAGTGGGTGATAGCTAAAGGTCCCCACTAGAAGGCAGGTTAGAATTCTTCTATCTCTAGATAAAAGATGTAAAGTGCCCTACCACACTCGCCTTTCCCATTTATCAATTTAATGTTTTCCGTCTATTCTCGCATGTATATAAAGCTGGCTCTCATCAAAGGGTTTTCCACGCCATTCCCGGTACGGTTGAAAACGTATTTGTCTCTGTAGGTTAATGGAGTTTAAAGAATAAGGTGTTATAAAGGCATGTTTTGGGTGGCAAATGACTTTCAATGTTAAAAGAAATATTTCTATAGTGCTTCCTCTGATATTTTGAACATAAGGGGTTAATGTCGCTGAAGTCTTTCACCATATGTTGACAATATGGGCCAGATCCGTTTTTCCAAGCACTAATGTTTTGTATAACGACTAGATAAACCCATTATTGATAATGATAAGGGCGAAACGATTCCGTCTCATTGTGTGTGAAATCGACATCTAAGGAACCGAGGCATTGACTTACAAAATATGGTGTCACGTAAACATTTCCTCTTTTTGCACGTCGCGCCGCTTTTGGAATACTGTAGCGGTAAAAACAAATGTCTCCCTTTAAGGTGGAAAATGGTATTTCTTTTTACTGGTATTTAATATTAGGGTCATTACCTGTTCATTTCTGTTCAGGAAATTGATAAATAACCGTTACATTTAATGGGTATTATAACGATGTTCGTTCTTGTCCTATTAATTCTAGATATAATTTATCACTTCTTCTGGAATCACTTCACACTGAACAATCTTTTAGCTATCAAATCTGATGTCTGGTGCATCGGATGATTTTTATTGTAGTAGATCAGTAAGTTGCGCATTGTAATGGTAATTAAACGGTCGTGGATTCGATACCAGTCCAAGCCATACTGAGGCTTTCTGTCAAAGATTTTATATAGGAACGGCACTAAGCTATCATATTTATGGATTGATATAGTCAGTTCTGCCGTTAAAAAACACCCCACCCCATCACACTCCACCCCACCCACCCCACCCCAATCATCTATACATAATGCTGTTTCCAAAATCTATTCACCCAATCAGCTATGATAGCCTCTACAGTTTTCAAAATGTGGTCCACCCAAACAGCTACGCAGCATACAGTTTTCAAACACAACTGCCCAATGATACAATATATACAATTTAAAAACAAAATCTACAAATATATATACAAGATTCATAGTTTCCAAAAACCATAAACTAAAACTATCCTGACTACAAGTTATGTAACGTTCATATTTTTGAAGAAGAGAAAAAAAGAACCATGTTTCAAAGTCTTTAACTACTTATGACAATTGACTGCTTGAGATTAAATGACACAGATAAAAAGTAATAAAGCCTTGATAAAACTAGGCACAGAAACAGAGACGGTCCATGAGGACAATGCTATCTAATTTCAAACAAGATTTAATGGTGTCGTCTAATTACAATTGACCTATGTTCCCTTTCTGATGTGTGTGTGTGTGTGGGTGGGTGGGTGGAGTGAACGTGAATTACCAAGTTTTGTATCTATTAGTGAAGATCTACCTAAAACCTATCTAACTACCCATACACACGTTTTCTTATGTGCATGTATACCAATCTATCTGCCAATTCAGTAAAAGCTGATGCTTTTGTAATTAGTACTTCGATTATTCTTTGATATTTATTTCCCGAATTTGCTGCAAAAGATAATACATCCAGTCCCTTAGGTATATATATATATATATATATATATATATATATATATATATATATATATATATATGTCATCGTGTCGTATGCGCCTTTAATATATCAAATAGATTTCTTTGCATGTAATCACGACTGCATGAAAAGCGCAGTATGTTCTGGAACAAGCAATCACATAGAAACAAGCAATCGCAAAAAATGAAAACCAAAACAATAAGTATTAGGGTGTGTACGTAATAACCTCAGGTTTTCATGTGTAGTATCTCTGACAAATCAATGACCTGAATGAATGAAAGAAATTTTTTATTTTTTTTATTTTTGGGGGATTTTCAATCCGATCTGCGCTTACACTTGTCCGACACAAGTAATATGTCAAACATTGACGTTTATTATTTCATGACCCATAACAAACAATTAAAGGTCGCGACATGACACTGCGTATTCAACGTAAGGATGTTATAGCTATGACGAGCTGATGGAGATGTAGATCGTTGAGAATTTTTTAAATATCTATCCATCTGCCCATCAATCTATCTACCCATCTATCCTTTATATTTATATATTTAGACCCATGTTTCCTCTAACACATCACAACCGATAAAGCAACAGAAGCATCGAAGTGAACAAGAGAAGCAGCCTTATAACAACATTTAGATTGAAGCTATAATAAATAAATAAATAAATAAATAAATAAATAAATAAATAAATTGCATTACCCCAATAGAGTAAAAACTTTAATGATAATCCTGAACGCCCTTCTGGACGTATTCGAAGTACAGATTTTGTCCTTCCGTCAAACTTTAAATAAATACAATTTTACACAAAATGTTTAGTTTAATTAGCAAGATATGAAGTGTGGTTTTAAATAGCTATGCTAAATTATTGCTTTTCATACGTCCGTTTCCAATATTGAAAATATGAGCAAAATTGAAAATATGAGCTAAACAGACACACACGCACGCATGCACACACACACACTAGAAACGTTTTGAAATTGCAAATAAAATGGCTGTAAATACATTTGCACGTAATCACTTTGCTTTTGGTGAAAAAATGTTGCAATTGGCTGCCATATATTATGCAATGATTATGGATCAATTAAATTTTTTAATTCATAACTCCAAAGCATTATTCATTTTTTCAATACAGAGTGATAATCGTGACATTTAATTTCTCACTGAATTTGATAAAAGCTTCAGCAGTTTTGCAAAACAAATTTTGAACAAATTTTCACATGATTTTGCAAGGGGTGGGATTCCCTTTCCCAAACACCAAGATAACCGTTTCTAACAGGATACTATTATGGAAGAAAACACCCTTTATGTGACAGCAATCTGCCACAAGGCTGAGGTGTACTTTTTCAAATTGTACCTCTCAAATCCATATGAAAAGAATCTTGTGTTTGTTTGTTTGATTTTTACGTGGGGTAAGACATCCTTCAAAAGTCACTGGCCATTTATCTGTGTGTGACCAACAATTTTTTCTGGTGTATTTTATCAGTTCTAAAATATGTAGTATTTCAGCTACTGGTACCTCTCTTTTCATATATGCAAACTCACATGTGTTTCATTTGCAACTCGGTCAGATTTAAAAATAACTGGCTTTGACTAATATCAGTAGTGTACAATCCAATATTTAGCCACAGACTTCAATGATATAAGGAATTTTACTTTTATAGCATTAGTCATAGCTTGCTTTCAACTGTTGAAAATATTGATCGATTTGATCAAATAAATTTTAAAACACAATATTATGTGTACAATGCAATGAATATGATACATTGCACAAAACCGCGAATAATATATGATGTGTACAAAAACCCGAACAATATATGGTGTGTACGAAGACACAAATAAGATAATGTGTATAAGACCACGAACAATAATATGCACAAGGTTACAAACAACATAGTGTATGCAAGACCACGAACAAGATAAAATGTGCACTACTAGACCACTAAGAAGATATTTTTGTTAAAAGCCACGAACAAGATATTTTGCACAAGGCCACGAATATGATACTTTATGCAAGACCACGAACGAGATATCATGTATAAACAATACGAACAAGGTACTGTATATAAGGCCATTATGAAGATAATGTGTACAATTCACCGAATACAACACTTTTGTACAAGGCCACGAACAAGATACTTCGTACAAGGCCACGAACACGATACTTGATGCAAGACCATGAATGAGATATCGTGTATAAATCGATACGAACAAGATACTGTATATAAGGCCGTTACCAAGATAATGTGTACAATTCCACGAATACGACCCATTGTACAAGGCTACGAACAAGATACTGTGTACAAGGCCACGAACACGATACATAATGCAAGAGCACGAACGAGATATCGTGTATAAAGCAATACGAACTAGATACTGTGTACAAAGCAACGAAGAAGATAATGTGTACAAAGCCCACAAAAATGATGATATGTACAAAGCCACGAAGAAGATAGTAAGCCTACAATTAGCACAACACTATTTAAATTAACCCATGATTCACTTTTTTTTCTAAACGTAAATAGTATGCAAGACTTTCATTTATTAAAGATGAGATCGATAACATGAAAAAGGGGATGGATGCATAAATCAGATGTACAGAGCACGGAGTGAGTGGAGAGACATCGTGCATGTACTTTTTCTCGCTCTTTAAGACTACAAATCATGCTACTGTACTAATGTACACGATGATTATGGAGGGATATTCAACACCAAATCACGTCTGAGGCTGTCGCGCATTATCCTGAGCATTATTAAAGATTTTAACAAGCATATGGGATATTTAATGTCCACTCTTTGCGTGTCAAGTGTCAGTGATTGGGTTATAATATGATTCTTGCTTTAAGAAATTTGTTTCAAACTAAGGGTCTATATAACCGCAAGCAAAATAAATGCATACTAAATTGAAAATTCTAAGCTTGTTGCTAAACATTACTTTCGATATACTAAGTCGATACAAGGATTCGCATTATACATAAATTGTCATTGCATAATATTTGGAAAACTTATAGATTCCATAAATAATGATCATTGCTTGTTAAGTACCGTCTCCATCTCAGCATTAGACCACCACTATGGTTGATATAATGAAAGCAGACTTTACCCATATGGTAAAGAAATGAGCTTTTCAAATGGTTGATATGTTTGTATAAAAGCGTATCTCTATGCATTTCCCTTTCATCTACGATATGAACCTAATCCGAGTAATTTTCCTTGTCAAGTTCCATTTGCAACTTGACGACAAATGACGCGTCTAGAATTCCGTCTTCGCTATTCTTTAGCCGGAGTGCTTTTAAAGATTACAAATTATTCGGGTTACTAATATTGAATATCCTCTTTATCGAAACTTTCCCGATCCTGGATTAGGCTGGTGGTTCATCCCCAGTTGAACGTTGACCAACTACATTGAATAATAGATCTTTAATATCACATGTTGGAAATGAATAAGTGCGGAAGGTACCCGGCTCTTAGAAGTTTCCATGCAAGTAATAGACTTCAAAGATTCATATCTGAGAACAAAGTCACTAGGCGGAAGTCCAGATCCGTTTTTGTCAATATTGGTTATGCTTTACTAGCAAATGGCAGAAAAAATGGCTACGTATAATAATTTACTTTTATTGATTTATTGTCAATCATGGGAGCCATCTTATCAGTAGCGGAGACATGTTAGCAAAGTAACCACATGTCTGCAAAAGTCTTGATTGAGTCCATCTTTTAACCCATCTTTATTATGTTCTAGACACAATGTTTCACCTTTTCAATTAGCTAATTTCTACTGCTGTTTCTGTTATTATACAAGTGACGTATATTATCTACATTTTTGTGACGGTATTATTCAAATTTTTCCAAATTTGAATGAAATTCATATATTCATTCTAAGGACAACAGACAGGATAATATTTTCTAAAGTGAGAATTTCCTGATTTTCATTTCAAGCAGCATGGCTGATTTTGGGCAATGAATTATGTTCCTTTGCAATAAAACGGCTGGGTTAAACCCTCTTTTCATGCATATACAATTTTGGCCGAGAATTCTTTTGCAATAAATATAAAAAATATTTAAACACAAAATAACAGAGATCATCGCAAGAAAGTTTCTTTTTGCCGAAATTATTCAGATAGATAAAATATCTTTAAACACAATTGGGTTAGCCTGTGACTTCATTTCTCCTCAGATTGTTTTTCAAAGTGAGTTTGATATCATCAAAAAGCATATTCATTTCGTACTTTCTGCATAGATATATCTATTGTTTTGTGTATGTTTAATGATTTTATTCAATGGACAGTGTCAAAATATATTAATATCATTTTCATCCTCTTTCTGACATTTACTGCTTCAGCTGTTTCCGCCATCAGGTCTACAGTCCCTACTTTTGCTATATTGTCTCTAGACCGCAATATTTGTGTGACTTCTTAGATTTGAATTATGATAAAAACAGTGATGGAGAGGTTCCAGTGTAAATAGTTTTCGGGGTTTTGTTAATGAAAAAATCCAAATAAGATTAAAAGAATCTGTCAAAACTGTGTGCGCTCAAAAAACTAGTCTTTGAAGTGACAGACAGGCCCCTGACGGTATCTGGCAGTCGCATTTGTTTGTCGGACATTTTCAGTCCGCCTCATTCTTTGTGTTTTGCGTGGATTTCAACTTTTGTTGTCTCACGTCAAGGTAGGTAGCAAATTTCGTAACTACAATCTTTTGTTCTAATAAGTCGTCATTATGCATAAAGGCGATATTTTTTATAAGTATAGTTAAAAAAAATCTTTTAGTTCTGGAAGGGCACGAAAAATACATTTAAAATTGATACCAATAAATCATTGTCAGTACTTTCATACGAGATAAAAGAAGAAATAAAAAAAACCGAATATTTTGCCCTATATTCTGTTCAAATATTCTTGAATAACTACATAATTTTGTGTTTGGTTGGTTTAATTTTGTTTCCTCGCTAAAAATTTTTATGAAAAATTAGATTTCCCGTTTTATTATAAGAAATAGTTTGGATTCAGTTTTATAAAATGTTTTTAAATCAATGTTCCTTTACTTATAATATTTTTTCATGGCAGTTAATATTTTAATCCATGCAAAAAAGTAGTTAATAAAACACAGAATAATGCCCTGATGTTAGGTATAAAAAGAACGCGGGCAATCAGCTTAGAGCTTAATATAAAATTAGGATTTCCGATTCATTTAGTGATAAGAAAGAGGGAATGAGTAGGGATTGTAGAATGACTTTAAGGTATCCCTATAGAATTGTGGAAAAGAGAACATTTTAAAAATATTTTCCAAACTTTATGGCCTGGAACCAAAAAGAAGAAAAACCCCACAACTCAAGGAAACCATCTGATACTTAGCGATAATAGACGCTAGTAGTGTATGGGAAAGTCATCAAGGCGGCTGCATTTTCCGTGTTTATGTTGTGGGATTGTTTACTATATTGTGTGTGACCGCACCGGCGACGGTATCCCGCATGGTGTCATATACCTACAACAAAGAAGGCGCGGGTTGCAGAGTCACTCCAAATGATGGAGAAAATGGTTGCCAAACATCAGACGCTTTAATGACAGATAAATGTATTTCCCCTGACAAATAGCTCAAGTCGTGGTTGGTATCACCTCCACGCTATATATTTTAGGAACAGTCATAATTTTTTCTTACCTGAAAACTTATATATATATATATATATATATATATATATATATATATATATATATATATATATATATATATATTTGATAAAATATGGATATTTAAAAAGTCCTAGAAAGCAATTGTTGATAACATATCTATATTAATGGAGACTTTGAAATATATTTTTGAATGATTACAATTAACGAATAAAGAACCCGTTGTGAGAAATATTATTGCATCCATTCCTTTCTTGAAGGACATGTTTTGTTCTTTACCTAGACTAATTGCTTGGATTTAAATGGGATTTTTAAATTTTCAATTTTTATTTAAATGCGGAAGCAATATTTATTTAATTTTACGAAAGCTTCCCCATCTTGCTTGGGTCTGTGAAACGCTTGATATTCATCCTACTAGTCAGATAATTACCCATCCAATTTATATATATATATATATATATATATATATATATATATATATATATATATATATATATATATATATATATATATATATATATATAATTTACCAACTGTATATATAGTGCACCTATATAATTAACAGTCTGTATTAATGGAGTACATGTTTGACTAATCATTTGTATTAATAAAGTGCATGCCTAACTAACAGCTGTATTAATACAATACGTGTACAATTAACCAACTGTATTGACAGAACACGTGTATTGATAGAATACGTAATCAAGTGTACTGATTGAGTATACCTATATTTAATCACTTATATTGACAAGGTGCATGTATATTTAGATAGCATTATTGACGGAGCACAGGTATAATTAACTAGAACATATATAATCAACCAACTGTATTAATAGAGTACATTTATAACAGAGCACATGAATAATTAACCATCTGTGTTGTTATAGTATATATATATATATATATATATATATATATATATATATATATATATATATATATATATATATATATATATATATATAATTAATAGCTGTTTTGATATAGCACATTTCTATTTAACCAGCTGTATTGATAGAGTACATGTATATTTAACACCTGTATCGACAGAGTACATGTATAATTAACACCTATGTTTAATTTGTACATGTATATTTAACAGGTGTCTTGATAAACCGTGAAGAAAATTAACCATCTCTATTGAGAAAGTATTCATTCATTTTTTTTTTAAATATGTATTTAATTTAAGAAGAAAGTCATCAAAATATATGTATTAGATGTAATAATAATTTAAATTTTTTTATATAAAGGATGCTTCAGCTATTACTTACTTTAGCGACTGTTGACAAAAGGAATCATTTACAATGAGTTTGAAAGTAAATTACTAGATAAATGATCACATATTTTGTAAAGTTTGCGATTGTAAAGTCACTACAAATAGAGTCATTGGATTTTCTCTTTGATAGTGAATTTTTTAGTTCTTGCTGCAAAATAGACAACAATTCCATTATGTTCAAATGTTCTTATACGAATCATTGAGATCACATTGAAATGGATGGGTAAGCAGTCTTGATATATCATGTATATATGATGCAAAATGAATTTCTTTTAAAACTTTGATCAATTCTCTAGTTTTTTCTCCAAACGTCTAATGTCCTTTAAAGATCAATAACTGCGAGTGAAAAATAATGGAGAATTGCCAGAAAATCGTAAGGCTCCAAAATAGTCTCTTACCTCTTTTATACTCTTTCATCTGTTCATTCACTGCTTTACTGCAATTTGAAGAATATATAATCATCTTATTCCATATGTATTTCTTTATAAAACTGTTATTTATAAGCATGCGTTTTTTTGCAGAGTGTAAAGTCACTCTATTCAACTACTGTGGCACAACAACATTTGCAACAACAACAACCACAATATTACTACTATATGCATCTGTAACCTCCTACTTCGAGGTATAATCTGTAAGGCTGACCTGAGATTTATTACGAATTGATGCTATACAAACATTCTTATGGGTCAATGCGTTAAAGTTCAACAATTTCAACCAGTTGAAATTTTGAAATTAATTTTTCCCTTTCACACGTACATATATTGTGGTTTTCTTCGTTTGGGTTTTGTTTGAATTTATAAAAAAAATCAGAGAGAGAGAGAGAGAGAGAGAGAGAGAGAGAGAGAGAGAGAGAGAGAGAGAGAGAGAGAGAGAGAGAGAGAGAGAGAGAGAGAGAGAGAGAGAGATTGTTAAAATTAGTTTAAATAATCACACAATTTATGGTCAGTTCTTTGGCCTCTGTCACTAACTCGAGATGTTAAATTAGCACGAACCTGTTACCACACATGAGCGACTGAAGTGCACGAATTTATGCTAAAACATAGTTCATAGGAATAACAGAATAGGGTCTTTGAATGGCCCGACAAATGCCTCAGACAGCCTAGGTCAATATTGACGTAACCTGAGTGTTATGGGTTGAAATTTTTTACCTGTCCTTTGCCTACGCCGTGATGGCGGCAGTTGGAGCTCCATAAAAGAAGATTATTTTCTTTATCACAGATGGTGCACATGTGCAAAATTTGTTTACTCCTTCCCGGTACATAGCGGAATCTGTTACAGGATGTGAAAAGTACGAATAGTTACACAGGTCATAAGGGTACAAAATTGCACGGATTAACCTTACGAAAATAAGAGTCCAATATGCTGATGAAATTTAGACACTGACTACATTATTGTTCTAATCAACTAAACAAAAAAATCGTGTCCTGAAGAAAGACAGAAATCTCATACTGGTGATCGGTGCCTAATATCGTAATGACTATGTGAAAATTTATTTTAGATCTGAAAATAAGAAGCTGTTATCAGGTAATGAGTCGCATAAATGTTTTATTATCGACCGACTTAAACTAATAATACATTCATTGATACATACATACATACATACATACATACATACATACATACATACATACATACATACATACATACATACATACATACATACATACATACATACATACATACATGCATGCCAAAATTATACAAAATATAATGTTTTGTAATGAGTTCTCTCTAATCTCTTTGTAGTGTTTTAGTTCAAAATGCAGTGGCATCACTAGGGGATGCGGAGGGTGCGAACCGCACTTGGTGACACCATCAGAGGTGGTGACACCAAAATGACTGCTTGAATTTTTTTGCAAGAAGGAGGTCCATGGGCGACACCATCAGTTACCGCAAATGACTGTCTATAAAATGTTTATATTTTTGTGCAAGAAGGGGGTGACACTATGAGTTATCGCACTGGATGACACCAAACCTATTGACGCCACTGTTGTTACTGAGCACCTTGTAATGCCAATGAATAACTTAAATCAATTATTCCTCTCATATTCTATCTGAATACAACAGTAAATGATTCCCGAGACTGATAATGAAAAAAGAAAGAATGACTATTTACCTAGTCTCCTCTAGACATAAGTTGCAATAGAATGTTCGGTATATCTATCATTTCCATGGGAAATTACACTATTCCTTGACCTCACGTTCTAGTAAATAGCATGCTACTAAGTTCTTAAAACCTCCACTGACATCCCTCAGTGACAATTTTGACAAAATTGAAGTAAGCAAAATCCATCCACAACACTCAATCACTAATAAAATTGAAGCACACAAAATAAATTACTTACATCTTTCTCGTAAAGAAATTGAAAGTTTTGTACAATAAGGTTTCCTTACATGTTAGACAAACTTTCATTGGATGGTTTTATTTTCAAAATTACATAGAACGATGCCTAATGAAAGGCTCGAAATATATACGTATGATTGCACCTTCAATCACATCCTTTTCTCAGATGTATCAAATGTCAATATTTTATTGCTGCAGCATCAAACATAAGTTTCTGACTTTTACATTTTATTTTCCTAAAAAAGGAAATTTTACTAGTAAAGGAAATTTTATAACTGAATGCACTAAAATACATAGAGGATCTCAAAATGGGCAACGATTTAATATTGAAGTTATGAAACAAGTTGAAAAATATCCAGCTTTTGCGAGTTTTGATGAACCACAGCTGGACATTATTCAACGAGTTTCATAAATTTAATATTAAATTGTTACCCATTTGAGATTATTTTTATCACATAAAGTGGAAATTATTTAGATAGATAGAAGAACGAATAATTTCGTTCATTCTGACAGACAGCGTTCGTTTCATTTGTTGTGCATAAAGTATAGTCCCAAATAAAGTTGAACTGGTAAAATTAGATTGTACTGTACAAGCTATAAATCAAAGGAAAAGCTTCCATCCGAATAAACTGAACATTTTGTAATCACAAAATCATTTTTCCAAACAGAATTATAAATGTGATGTGATGCTGCCACATTGTTTTACGGTAAGATGTCACAGTACAGCAGGCCGACAGTAGAATGAATATACGTGTACCCTAAAATGTGTTTAAAAACGTTACATTGTTGCGATTTTGATCTGAAATAGGATTACCGGATGCAAAAAGTCACACATTTACTGCAATGCATTTGTGACCTGATATTTGTAGTGTTTGATTTGAAAAATAGTCTGTAAAGATGACGTCAACAAATTTTTTTCGAATCGGATTTGCTTCACATATATGCTACGTAAAGATTGTTACGACCCTGTAGTTTAATTGTGTGTTAAGGAATGAATTTTGTATAAATCTTTTTATTTCATTTTTATTTCATTAAATGTAATTATGATTATATTAATATCAGTCTAATAGGTTGTTGAAAAAACATCGTGTTTACTTGAGTCGTAAATGGGACTCAAGTGAGCACGTGCTGTATATGATAACAAATTCATTACAAGCAAACATTCAGGAATAGCTATGAAAACGATTGTCTGATACTTGGTCAGGCTTTCTTAATATCCAGAAGTATAACTAAATTGCATGAGTCCTCGTGCGCGTGTAATTCAGGCAACGTATTAGCTTCGGTTATATACCGAGGTATTTTTGTAAGACGTTCATAGTCACGGACAGACGGTCGTAGTCTAGAGACATACACAGAGGTAGAGTCGTAAAGACAGTTATTGTAACATCTTAGAGTTATACAACTTCTATTACCTTAAGAAAGGTATTTTTGTGCTAGAAGAAGTTTACTGTTCGTATGTCTACGTAGTACAACATGTTTTGTTAGAGGAATTAATTTTTCTTCGTTTCTTCTGAATAATTGTTTTCCTAGAGAACAACATTACTGACTTGGACAAAGACATTTTCCCAAAAATATTCTAACTTTGAACGGAACAACAGAAACGGTGATTTTGTTGTGTAAATTCTGGAATTTTCTGTTAGCCTTCGTCTGACTTGGTCATACGCCATTTTAGACCGGAACTGAATTTCAGACTGTGTTTAGAACGTCTTACAGGACTTGTTTTTCTATTTTGAACAAACAATTTGGATCGATTTTGTAACCCGTAAACCTTGTTTGACGTATTTATACTATTTTATGTTTGCTAGGAAAATAAATTATTTTTTGTTAAAATTTAAAAAGCTTGTCTTCATTCTTTCTTGTATGTTACTTTGAACGAGCCGATACATAACAATATGCTGTGATTGGATAAAGATCTGTCAGTTAGGAGACCGTTTCATGTCCAGATTATTCTCCGAACAGAAGTGAGTTTGTTTACTTCGTAAAGTTAACATTTAAACCACGCTTATATATACTGTAGATTCTATATCTATGTTACTGATATACGCAACCCTACCACCCACCCCACTATCCCTTAGTTTTATTCGTTATTGTCGTTCTTGTCTTGTTGTTTTATGCCATTTTTCTTCTGATGATATTGCTAAACATGACATAATGAACCCCTGTGGTGGTAGCATATCCATATTGACACAGCCGATATAATATTTCCTCAATTTCCATTTGCGAGTAGAGTTAAAAAAATGGCTGCCAAAAATTGTTCATTCATATCAAAGCATTTAAGAAGGCGGGGTTAAAAACGTTTTCCCACGGTCGCAGCCAATTATTAAAGACATTAATGCACAATGATTTCATGATCTCATCTGGACCAATCAGAATCACATAAAGTGATATGCTCAGATGTTATAATATCAAAAAATGAACCTGCACGCACTGTAAGAAAACAACACCGAGTATGTTATACAATACAATACAGTACAGTGCAGCACAGCACAGCACAATACAATACACATATAGGTTACTGCATTTGTATGGATAAATATGAACGAGTTTTTCGGAGAGGTACATTGCACGACCTTGGGAGTGAAGTATTATCCTTCCGACAAAACGAGTTCATATTTTCCCATAAAAATACAGTAACCTTTTTATTATATGCTCATTTCTTATTGCTCCAAAGGCTTAAATATATGAACAAAAATACACTGAAAGAAACAAAGTAACTAATTGTATGCCGTATTCCAAACTAAATACATAAGAGTTGATGGATCATTTCACATTATTATTAATGGGCGGATAACTCAGCCCAGATAAATTTGAAGTTTGTCGCGCGCTAGGCGTAAGTTTCGAAAGAAAATGGCGTTTGGTCTATTTAAAATTGAAAGTTGGAGTAATATTGTTAATGAAAATAAAATTAATTGCAACAACTTTTCCATTTTATCTGGAATGAATACGTTTTGGTATTTATGTCGATTCAACGCAATATTTTGATTATGGTCTGGATTTATCTACATGAAATGAATTTCCAGCAGCGTCTGCCAATTTAATCGTTTTGAATTGTGTTGACATTGGCATGCGTATTTCTTTTGTCATTGAATGATTCAGATCATAATGTGGGAAAATAATGAAGCCTTTCCATTGTAAGTATCGAAAAGATGTTATGGAATTTATTTGTTAGTTCATTTTGAATGCGGTAAGGAGGATGTAACTGCACTTGGAATATATTCGAAATTACAGTACAATTTCAAAATGTGTAATCAACCTTGAGAACCCATGACACGGCTCATCTAATTCAGATTTACAGACCTACGAAAATATATTTTTTAAAGAAAATTCAGTATGTAAAATTTCAAGCATATATTTGTCATTTTTGTTATCAGCTAAAGAAAACAGATTTTGTGTATAATTTTCATGTTATTGTGAGGACCCTGTATCGCGTCTATATCTAGCTAAATCTGAAACATTGTATCAAAAAGCAAACGCAAAATATGCTAAATTAGTTTGTATGTGTCAGTCTATGAAACATTTGCTGGCATGTGTCAATCCATTAAATATCTGCTTTAGTTCATTTATATAAAACTTATTTACGTTAGAAAGTAGTTTCTTTGAATTGAGCGCGCGGGTGTTGTAAGAAGGTGTTCAATATCGGAGAGTATTGAAAGATTCTGACAATATAAATTTAACGGAGAAAATATGAGAATACAATGCAATACAATACAATACAATACGAGACGAGACGAGACGAGACGAAACGAAAAGAAACAATACAATACAAGGTCGAATAATTTATGTTGTTTATTTAATTATTTGGAATCTACGCCATTTTTATATATGTGAGTCAATGCCCACCCACCCATCAGCATAAAGTTTTAAATAATTGACTGATTTTGGAGCTGAAAGAAAAGATATAATTTGTTTAAAAAATTGCCTATAATTTGCTGTTGTTTATGTTGTTGTGGGGCTTAGCGCCATATTTTAGCACATTATAGGCTATACATGGCAGCCAGTATTAATGGTGGAGGTAGAAATCGGGAAATCCGCGGAAAGAACCACCAAACCACGAGGAGCTACTGGCAAGCTTTCTCACATGTCCATAGTCGCCGAATCTTAGACTCGAACTCACGCAGACAGAGGTGATATGGCAGTGATCAGTAACGGACAGCTCTTTAGACCACTCGGCCACTCGGGGCTCCCTTATAATTTGCAAAAAGGTTTCTGACATTTATCAGATCCTAGCTTAGATGTCTAACTCAATAAATTTTACACAGGATCAGAAATTAAAGACAAATTTGAGCAAAAGCTCCATTAATATCCAGCCATACCCAAATATCACATCATTTTTTTATTTGCTTGTATATTTTGGCTTTCTCAGCAGGCACATGGAAATCAGAGATAATCTTGACCTTAACTTATTTGGAAATCAGCGATAATCCTGACCTTAACTTACTTGGAAATCAGAGAAAACCTTGACCGAACTTACTTGGAAAACGTGTAATTTTGACCTTAACGTACCTGGAAATAACAGATAAGCTTGCCATTAACCTAGTTGGAAATCAGAAATAATCATGACCATAACTTACTTGGAAATCAGATATAACATTGACCTTAACGTACTTGGAAATCAGCCATAATCGTGACCTTAACTTACTTGGAAATCAACCATAATCTTACCTTAATTTACTTAGAAATCAGCCATAATTTTGATCCTAACTTGCTTGGAAATCAGGGATAATCTTGACCTTAATTACCTCGGAAATCAGAGACAATCTTGACGGAACTTACTTGGAAAACAGAGATAAGTTTGACCTCAACGTACTTGAAAATAAGATATAATCTTGACCTTAACTTACTTGCAAATTAGAGATAAACTTGACTTTAACTTACATGGAAATGAACGATGATCTTGAGCTTAACTTACCTGGAAATCAGAGATAATCTTGATCTGAACTTACTTGGAAATCAGATAATCGTTACCGTAACTTGCATGGAAATATCAATAATCAGACATTGACTTACATGGAATTCAGAGTTAATCTTGACCTAAGCTTACTTGGAAAAAAGAGATTATTTTGACCGTAACCTATTTAGAAATAAGAGATAATCTTAAATAAACGTACTTTCATATCAGAGATAATCTTGACTTTAATTTACTTGGAAATGAGATATGATCTTGACCTGAACTGACTTCCAAAACATGGATAATTTTGAAGCTACTTGTAAATCAGCGATAATCTTGACCTTAACTTACTTGGAAATCAGAGACAATCTTGATCTTACCTTACTTAGAAATCACAGATAATCGTGACCTTAACTTGGAACACAGAGATAATTTTGTAAAATTTAACAAATATATATATCTTTCGGAATACAAAGTGAAAATGAGAGAACAGGTACTGAAGATTAAATCCATAAATAATATAAGACATACAAATGTAAGCCATAATAATACAATTTCGTAAATAAATCTCAGTACAAGTCCCGAAGAGATCCAAACTGAAGGCCATGACGTGTCTGTTGTAGCTTATTGACTCATTAAAGTTTACAGAAGCTCATCAATTAAAGAGAAATTTGAACAAACGCTATGTTAATATCCAGCCATTCCCAAACGTCATATTATTTTTTATTTGTTTGTTTGGTTTGGCTTTTTAAACAGGCACTTGGAAATCAGAAATAATATTGCTCTTAACTTACTTGGACATAGGAGATAATCTTAACCTTGACTTAATTTTGAAATCAGCGATAATCTTGACCTTAATTTACTTGGAAATCAGAGATAATCTTGACCTAAACTTACTTGGAAAACAGAGGTAATGTTGACCTTAACTTACTTGGAAATCAGAGATAACCTTGACCTTAACTTGTTTAGAAATTAGAGATAATCTTGATCTTAAACATACCTGGAAATCAGAGATATTTTTGACCTTAACTTACCTGGAAATCAGAAATAACATTGACCTTTACGTACCTGGACACCAGCCATAATCTTGAGCTTAACTTACTTGGAAAGCAGAGATAATCTTGACATGAACTTACTTGGACATCAGAGACGACATTGACCTTAACGTACTCGGAAATCAGCCATAATCTTGACCATAACTTACTCAGAAATCAGAGATAATCTTGACCATAACCTTCTTGAAATCAGAGATAATCTGGAACTTAACTTACTTAGAAATCAGAGATAATCTTGACCGAAAGTTACCTGGAAATCTGTGATAATCTGGAACTTAACTTACTTGGTAATCAGAGATAATCTTGACGTTAACTTAATGGAAACCAGAGATGGCATTGAACCGTACTTGGAAATCAGTCATAAACTTGACCATAACTTACATAGAAATCAGAGACAATCAGGAACTTATCTTACTTGGAAATCAGAGATAATCTTGAACATAACTTACTTGGAAAAACAGAGATAATCTGGAAATTAACTTACTTGGAAATCAGAGTCAATATTGACCTTAACTTACCTGAAAATCTGTGATAGTCTTGACCATAACTTAATTAGAAATCAGAGTCAATCTTGACCTATCTTACTTGGAAATCAGAAATAATCTTGCCTTCAACCTACTTGAAAATCAGAGAAAGTCTTGCCCTTAACTTACCTGGAAATTGGAGATATTCTTAACTCTAACTTACTTGGAAATCAGCTATAATCTTGACCTTAGCTTAGTTGCAATCAGTGATAATCTTGACCCGAACTTAATTGGAAAACAGAGAAAATGTTGACCTTAATTTACTTCGAAATCAGAGATAATCGTGCCAGTAACGTACTTGGAAATCAGCGATAATCTTGATCTGAACTTACTTGGAAATCAGAAATAATCTTGCCCTTAACTTTTTTGGACATTAGGGATAACCTTGACCTTAACTTACATGGAAATCAGAGATAATCTTGACCTTAACGTACTTGGAAATCAGAGATAATTATTGCCCTTAACTTACTTGGAAATCAGAGATAACATTCATCTGTATGTACTCGACAACCAGCCATAATCTTGACCATAACTTACTTGGAGATAAGAGATAGCGTTGACCTTAACGTACTTGGAAATTAGCCATAATCGTGATCATAACTTACTTGGAAATCATGGATAATCTTGACCTTAACTTACTTGGAAATCAGGGATAATCTTGACCAAAACTTACTTGGAAATCAGAGATAATGTTGACCTTAATTTACTTCGAAATTAGAGACAAACGTGCCCGTAACGTACCTGGAAATCAGTGATAATCTTGACCTTAACGTACTTTCAAATCAGCCATAATCTTGACCTTATCTTACGTGGACAATAGGGATAACCTTGACCGTAACTTACATGGAAATCAGAGGTAATCATGACCTTAACGTACTTGGAAATCAGCCATAATTTTGACCATAACTTACTTGGAAATCATGGATAATCTTGACCTTTACATACTTGGAAATCAGGGATAATCTTGACCATAACTTACTTGGAAATCAAAGATAATGTTGACCTTAATTTACTTCGAAATTAGAGATAATCGTGCCCGTAAGGTACCTGGAAATCAGCGATAATCTTGACCTTAACGTACTTTCAAATCAGCCATAATCTTGACCTTAACTTACGTGGACATTAGGGATAACCTTGACCTTAACTTACATGGAAATCAGAGATAATCATGACCTTAACGTACTTGGAAATCAGGGATAATCTTGACCATAACTTTTTTGGAAATCAGTGATAATATTGACCTTAATTTACTTCGAAATTAGAGATAATCGTGCCCGTAAGGTACCTGTAAATCAGCGATAATCGTGACCTGAACTTACTTGGAAATCATGGATAATCTTGACCTAAACTTACTTGGACATTAGTGATAACCTTGCCATTAACTTACATGGAAATCATAGATAATCTTGACCTTAACGTACTTGGAAATCAGAGATAATGTTGACCTTAACTTACTTGGAAATCAGAGATAATTATTGCCATTAACTTACTTGGAAATCAGAGATAACATTCACCTGTATGTACTTGACAACCAGCCATAATCTTGACCTTAACTTACTTGGAAATCAGAGATAGCGTTGACCTTAACGTACTTGGAAATCAGCCATAATTTTGACCATAACTTACTTGGAAATCATAGATAATCTTGACTGTAACTTACTTTGAAATCATAGATAATCTTGACCATAACATACTTTGAAATCAGAGATAATCTTGACCTTAATTTACTTGGAAAACAGGGATAATCTTGACCATAACTTACTTGGAAATCAGAGATAATCTTGACTTAAATTTGATTATGTCCCACGATGAGTCCTGAAAATGTGACATTTGTTTTATTTCATTTTATGTTAACGATTAATACATAGAAAATTATTCTCATTGTTTATGCGTTTAAAATCAGAATCTCTTTTAATAGAAGAAGTGAATATGTTGATTTGGGTCAGGTATTTAGGTCTTTTTTGGTCATGGTTTTGATTTTGTAAACATCATGATCATTCTAGAAGATGATTTTCCAATTGATAATGTTTTCCTTTTTCGAAACGATAATCGTGACCTGAGGTCAAGTAGAGACCTTACACTTTTGTAATTGGGAAGAACTTAGTCATTCTTGCTGTAACATCTAACTTTTTAAGGTCGTATTATGTTGTGACAATTTTCGGCTGAATTTTATTTTCTTCAAAATTATTGAATTCAAGTGAATATTTTCTCTGGAAATACTAAGTGCTCTGATAAGATTCTTTGATAAAGACATTCACTGGAATTTATACTGAATTCAAACCTGAAATTATGGAATTATACTAATGTGATCCAGCAAAAGATTGTAGACACATCAGCACTCCATAACCTATAACAGACACGTCATCGCCTTCAGTTTGGACATCGGCTGGACTTGTACTAAGTTTTATTTACGACTTTGTCTTATTAGGATTTGTGTATTTGTTAGATTATTTCTTGAAGGAATTCGCATTACCGTAAGTTCTGTTCTCTCATTTCTACTTTGTATTCTGGGAAGATAAATATATTTGTTACATTCTGCTAAGTTTATTGTCTTCCACTCTTTGCTGTTACATATTTTAAGAGCACAATCAATTATAACAGTTGTTTCTTTTTTAAGCTTCCAGGAATGTGAATTCTCTTATTTAAGTCATTTGCTTTCTTTCAATTGCAAAATAGCAACAAAAAAAACTAATCCTGAAGAAGATTTTGATGTATGGACAAGAGAATCAGACTATTCCTTTCATTTCTATTTGTCATACAGTAATTTAGTTTTTTTGACTAATTAGAGTGAAGTTTAGTTAATGATAGTCCCTAAGCCTCTACCAACATTTATTTTAAATCAGACACAGTCAACAATCTTCAATCGAACGAAGTTTCTCTTTTAATACCATGAATGGTCTGCGGACAAAATGTCAACAGACTAGTTAAAAAGCCTTACACCAAATGATTCTTAAACTGAATCACTAACTACAAATAACAGCAAATAAACACCTTGTTTCCGGCATCAATGCAATACGACTGAGTCATACTCTTTTTTGAATAAATCTTTCCGAAGCCTTATGATGTTTGAGTGAAGGCTGAAAATGTGTCCTTTGGATGTCTAATTCATACTTAACGTTTTGGAAAATTCCAGATATACAATTTGATTTTTGATCAGACAGGACAGATTTTGGAAGGCCAACTACTGTATATAACTTGGCTTTAGTTCTAATATTTCTCAAAAGATTTACATATGGAAAGTTTGTGGACGCACATATCATGGGACAACAAGTTGCCGACATAATTTACCATTAGTCTGCCAAATGGTTCGTCAAATACAGAAATAGCGTTAGGTATTTCTGGTTGGGATTATCTACCATTTGAGTTACGTTGGCTCCTCTATGAATATCCTGTCGATATGATTTCGGAACAATAACATGATAGAACACAGACCATTCATCACAATCCTTTACTTCAAATGATAACCATTTTCTCATAAAGATTCCATTTTTCACAACGTTAACAATCTGGAATTTTGTGGCTAATAGCTGTCTGAAACAAACAGGATATACTAGGATTTTGTTTCTGTTTGACAACGAATAATATTTTCTCAGCCGTATTAGAATAGAGACTGAGTACCAAAATGATACATATCACTGGATTGATTAATACCAGGAGCAAGAGCGAGCTCATCAAAATACTAACCAATAAATGTATCAGTTAAAGGAATAATTTCCTGATCATCGCCATTATGAAGAGTCATTTTTGTCATTACTGTGGTAACGGCACACGCAAGATATACATCAAAGATTTCACTCTCAATAGGATCAACTTGTATGATCCAAACAAAGTTTGTCAGTTACAAGAGTATAAACCACCACGTTATCACCTGCTTAGGTCATTGCCTTGTAATTAATGAATACCCAACAGTCATGGGGACCCGAGACCATGTCTGATGCCAAGTTCACGCAATGGAGAATAACATGAACAAAGCTGTACTCTACTGCCGGAATAAGAAAACTTTCATAACAATAATACTATTCAGACAAGAACCTGATAACAAAGGACTCTAAAAAGTTTAATAGAGATGGGTTTGTCAGAAATAAGTAACATAGAATCTATCAACAATATAATCAGACTGGGATCTGACCCACCAGATGAATTGCTTTAAAAATATGGCCTTGACCTTGTTAACTTCTAGAAAGTCAATTTGGAATAACACTGTATTTCTTATGTTGCTCATATTTCAACCCATAGCAAATCCGATTTGACTGCCATATCATTTTATAATGAGCATTTGTATACCCTTTCTCTTCTCTTCTCTTCTCTTCTCTTCTCTTCTCTTCTCTTCTCTTCTCTTCTCTTCTCTTCTCTTCTCTTCCCTTCTCTTCTCTTCTCTTCTCTTCTCTTCTCTCTCTCTCTCTCTCTCTCTCTCTCTCTCTCTCTCTCTCTCTCTCTCTCTCTCTCTCTCTCTCTCTGCATTGGAATGTTTCCTTCATTTCGCTGCATTTGCATTTGCCTCTCCGTTTTTTTTTTCTAAATTTGCATTTGATTCTGTTCTCTCTCTTTCTCTCTCACTTTTATTTTTTCATTTCTCTCTAAGCTTACTAAAGTTTAATCTGTTTTCTTTTAATTACCTTTAATTTTCTTTGAAAACCACATATATATATATATATATATATATATATATATATATATATATATATATATATATATATATATATATATATATATATATAAAATCAAACCAAAAGCACCATTAGCAAAAGATATTTAATTTCTCTCAAACACTTGATCAAAATATTCTTTATCTCCAGGTTTGTTAACGTGCATTCTCTTTAGAATGATCATAATGTCCAGCGAGCTCATCCTTTTGCATGGACCTGAATGAGATTGTGAATTCTAATAAGTTTCACTAAATCTTTCACATTTCTTTGAACTTAAAATTGTCACCAGGGACTATGAACATCGCGAAACAAAGAAAATTAAAAATTTGAAGCTACACTGTACTATCTCTGAGTAGATTTAAACAAAGATTAGTTCCAGGACGAGCCACAAATTTCTGTTACGATGCTTGGGTATTAAACAATGTAGCTGACAAAAGGGAAAACAAGAAGCTTAGTAACATCGGCAATTAATATATTTTGTCAATGTACATAGTAAAGATTTAAGACACCGTATAGTGAATTAATTGGCACATGATCATATTCACAAGTAACTAATGTTCTGAATGAATTTAAGTAGTCTTGAATATCATGATGTTCCTAAAAGATACAATGCAGAATGTATTTTAATGAAATCTCAATGGTTCAAAAGTTGTCTTTAGCCCAAACATGTTAACAAAAGGTTTGCCTCAAATTATATCTGATCAACTGAAAATCATTTCACAGGAGAAGAACTGGACTTCTTGAATTTCCATTTCAGGAATTAATTATACAACGATTGTTATATCAAAGAGACTCTACATAACCCACACCCACACCCACACCCACACATACACACACACACACACACACACATATATATATATATATATATATATATATATATAGATATATATATATATATATATATATATATATATATATATATAGATGCAATAAACTGACGACGAACAGTACGAAACTAGTAACTAACTAGCCTAAGCGCTTTCGACTCTTAATGAGTCTTTTTCAAAGGCAAATACAAAACATAGTTACGACAAACAAATAAACACAAAAACGTTGCGTTTGTAAACCTCTACATTTCTATCTTCACATGTGCTAAAACTATAAATACAACCAGCTTGTATAGACTAGTTGCGGAAACTGAAAACGTTGTATAATTCTCTAAAAGTCTACAAGCCAAAGCGACATCTATGTTTACTTTGTGTACATATGTAACGCAGATTATATCCCGGATATTTGGTTCTATACCGGTTATTCTTATAGTAAAAATTGAAGGATAAGAAGATTTAGAAAATGTTAAATTCTACTAGTGCATAGTTTTCATTTTCTAGTCTTCTTGGTTTAGACCGCTTGGTTTCAATGTTCTAAGGCGGCGTATCCAGTATGATTCCTTTTCCTTCCTGGTTTGGGAACTCCAGCTGTGGTTGTTGGCAATAGCGATAAGTATTATATCACTGAAAGTGTGGCCAGGGGAGGAGAAGTGTTCTGCGACCGGGCTTCTGTACAGCTTTTTTGTCATCCAATCAGATCTATGAAGGTTTATCCTTATGTGTAGCTTTTCAGTTTCTCCCACGTACTGAAGGCCACAGATCTTACATGTGATGAGATAAATCACATTCTCTGTTTTGCACGTTTTGTCTGGACCATGTATGTTTAGTTTTTCTTTAGTCACTGTGCTAGTGAATGTCTTGGTCTCTATCATATGTTGACAGGTTTTGCATCTTTTATCGCCACAGGGTCCAGATTGACTAGGTTGGTTTTGACTAGCGATTGTTGTTAGCTTGGCCCTGACTAGGATGTCCTTTAGGTTTTTTGGTCTCCGGTAAGCTACTACAGGTTTGTTCGGAAGTATTAGGTTTAGTATGTCTGACGATTGCACGGTTGGCCAGTGGTTTGCGATGATTTTACCTACTTTGGGATTGTCTGGGTGATAGGTCAGAATAAATGGTATCCTATCAACATTTTCTTTCTGTCCATATCTGAGTATGTCATCACGGTTTGTTTGTTTGGCCCTTTGGATTGCCTCCGCAATCAGGTCTTTGTCGTAATCTCGGTAAATTAAATGTTTAGCCAGCTCTTCAGACCTTTCTAGGAATCTTTCATCGTCGGAGCAAATTCTGCGTATCCTCAGTGCCTGGCTATATGGAATGTTCTTAATGCAGTGTTTTGGATGACAGCTGGTTGGGAGAAGATACTGGTGTTTGTCGGTTGGTTTCGAGTAGATGTCTGTGTGTAATTTGTTTTCCACCAGTCTGGTTGTTGTGTCCAGGAAAATATGGTTTGAGTTGGAAATTTCTGCCGTGAATTTTATTGAAGGATGGAAGTTGTTTGCCTTTGAAATGAAGTCATCCAGACTTTCTCTCACATAAGGATAAACCTTCATAGATCTGATTGGATGACAAAAAAGCTGTACAGAAGCCCGGTCGCAGAACACTTCTCCTCCCCTGGCCACACTTTCAGTGATATAATACTTATCGCTATTGCCAACAACCATAGCTGGAGTTCCCAAACCAGGAAGGAAAAGGAATCATACTGGATACGCCGCCTTAGAACATTGAAACCAAGCGGTCTAAACCAAGAAGACTAGAAAATGAAAACTATGCACTAGTAGAATTTAACATTTTCTAAATCTTCTTATCCTTCAATTTTTACTATAAGAATAACGGGTATAGAACCAAATATCCGGGATATAATCTGCGTTACATATGTACACAAAGTAAACATAGATGTCGCTTTGGCTTGTAGACTTTTAGAGAATTATACAACGTTTTCAGTTTCCGCAACTAGTCTATACAAGCTGGTTGTATTTATAGTTTTAGCACATGTGAAGATAGAAATGTAGAGGTTTACAAACGCAACGTTTTTGTGTTTATTTTTTTGTCGTAACTATGTTTTGTATTTGCCTTTGAAAAAGACTCATTAAGAGTCGAAAGCGCTTAGGCTAGTTAGTTACTAGTTTCGTACTATTCGTCGTCAGTTTATTGCATCTATTTTAATTAATCCCTGACAAACGTGATCCCTTGGTGGATCCAGTACGCTTGAGAGGGTTGTTATTCGCCATATGATTTGTATTCTTTATATATATATATATATATATATATATATATATATATATATATATATATATATATATATATATATATATATATATATATATATGTATGATTTTATGTGAAAATGATTTTTGACGTAGCTTTAACACTTTTTCAGTCATATCGCTGCGATGTCCTCAGTGTGGCAGTTTATAGTGATGTCTGGCACTGGGACGTCATCTCGCAGAATTGTTGCATGATGTCCCACCCAGTCGAATTATTCTGACACCAGGCCGACCAGTCCCAACACTAATCTCTTAAAGTTGAGCATCAAGCGAGGCAGCTGTTTGTACCATTTTTGTAAGTCTTTGGTACGACTAGACCATGGATCTAACCTACGCCCACTCGCATCAGAGGCAGACGTTCACAGATCTATTTAATTGTGCCATGTTCGATGAAATACATAAAGGAGACGAAATGGTCCAATACTTGTAACCCAAACTATCACTGACCCATGCTGATAATATATTGTCGTAATACTTTTCGTCACATCTATACACTATTTGTCTAGTGTTGTCTACATTAATGTATAGACTTACGTAGAGAAAAGCAGTGAGGTGTTTGCAGGAACAGCACATTAAAATGTCAAAATGCGCTTGAAAAATTTTCTTGTCAATTCTGTAAAAATATTACCCCAAGACTGTTATTTGGACGCGTTTAATGGGTCGCCAAATTACTCCCCGAGGCAATGCTTGAAAATGGACTGTCCACTGACATAGGTCTTTTTCCGGCTGAGACTCCTTCATTTGTCAACTATTGAAATCAGTTAACATTATTGTGGAATAGAAGAGACATTGTTATGATTTTAGCGATTTTCTTTGAAGAAGGACATTTATAACCTAGTGCTTCAAAAGCATAAATCATAGACAATGCACTTATTTTGAGGATGTAATGAATATGGAGTAAAAAAGAAGGAAAAAAGAAGGAAAAAATAAAGAAAGAAATAATATTTTTACGAAAATGAACATATTTGATTTAGTAGCGTCATCTTAAATAAAGGAAGCTGGTGTTTCTTTTACTCATGAACACGACTTGATAGTTTTTCCTTAAATAGACAGGCAAACACGCATAAAATGTACAAACATTCACGCAGGGGTTTACTATATGAAAGCAGCATCTATGCAGATTAATACATGTAAAGAAAGGGTCGCGTAGAGTCCTACTTTGACTTAAAGAATAGCCTTTATTAGAAGGCTAAATTGTATACATTTGGTCCTAGATAATACAGTGTAGTGTATCAGCCTCAATAATATACGGTAGCATACAGTAATATATGGCCAAAATAACGAGATCAAAATGTTAACATAATATTAACATGGCCAAACCGCTCATTTACTGAAATATATCTGAGGTGGAGCGAATTGACTGCATTGTCTTAAATATCCTTCCATAGATATTTACGAAGTGCAATGTTGGTGTATAATTGATGCATCGCCTTTTCGGAGCTCAGAATGGGGTTGTTTTGTCCATTAGCAATTAATGGGGCGTCCCTAAGGCTGACATGCAGTTTCATACTTATTCGTAGTTTGTACTTTTGGCACACTGCCGCTTACTTAATACCTTTTTTCTTGTTTTCTAAGTTTTGTATGCTGTCTTCAAAAATATGTAATCGGTTCATTTAGGGTATAATTTTTTTTCTATTCTTTAGCTTATTTATTTATGTTGATTCAGGGTGGGGGCAATATTCAAATTGCGCTAATGTCAGGAAAGTCACGGACGCACATAACGGATGAACTCAATGTCACCGTCAGTATGAGAAGTCATTTAATTTATTTCTGCGTTAACCTCTGGCAAATTAAGATGTAAAATTAAGAACTAAATTAGACCTGTGGTTCAAAATTAAGATATATTCCGCTTCACAACGTGGCATTAAGATGGTAGATAGCCCTAAACAATTTCATTTTGATCCTCCTACCCCACCACGCCACTTCATTGCAGTTTGCCTCCCACCTCCACCTTCTACCCGTTAACCTGGCGACAAGCAAAGATCAACTTCTCTGTTTGCTATTAATCCGGCCTTGCCATTTTGAGCAAATTACATCAAAAGGGATTTGAAAAGAAGGTAACGCTAAACAGTTTTCTGGGGTGAATTTTCATCTGACAAGGACCTATTGCAGAAGAATGAGAATGATTTTACATTAGAGATACATATAAAAAACCTACCAATGATTTTTATATAAAGCATAAGCATGCTTGTGAGATTTTGCCTGAGGTATTCAGTTTAATGCCCTATGCAACTGGTGGCTTTGATACTGAACCGATACTGCCACGAACCCCTCCTTTTCACATTCAGTTTTGACAGCAAAGAGCTTTTTCTGAATATTGTCTTGTGAAAAGGCGGCTAAACGAATCAGTATGTGTCATATGCATGATTAAAAAGTTCACTAGTGCTGTAACAAATTAGAATACTTTTGATCACCCCTCAACCATCTTGACTGTTCGTTTGCAGCCCATGTTACGCATTTGATCTGAACTGCTAGTCTGTGACAGGCATTCACCAAAACATGCCGACCCATTTTCAAGCCTAACTCAAAGTAAATGTAAACCACATTTCAGATTTAGCTTCTGTGTGAACATTTAAATGCTAGGCTCATGATAATTAGGCTCATGTCTTCTACCTTCAGAAAAAGTATGGAGGTGTCAAAATACGAAACTATCCAGTAAGACCAAACGTCTAGCTGTTAAACAGTTACAGGTGTCTTCTAGTGTTGTCAATAGGTTTAGAGAAGTAACAACTGGGAAGACATTTTAGGAAATAGTATTTGTAATTTTTTCTTCAAACATTTTGAACGATTAATATTTAGATTTTATGATTAGATCAGTGGTAATTTCAAGGCAGGCTGAATTAAGAAATATGAGAAAACCGAATGTGTAAATTTTTTTGGAAATGGGGCTATAGCCATGATTAAAAAAACAAGCAAACACAGTACAAGCTGCCATCCCACATATACCGACAGTTGCTACCGGTGAGATTTACGAGACAAAAAGGGTGGTAAATTAAAGATGTGTCACCTTTCTAAAGCTAAGAAAGGAACTGTTTTATACATTACAATGTGTCACCTTTCTAAAGCAAAGAAAGGAACTGTTTTATACATTACAATTAATTGTGCCACTCTAAGGAAGACATGCCTCGGATATTTAGTGTTAGATAAGCCGCATGTAACACTGAAACTTTCTCATCCTCTTCTTTGTCAATTTTGTCCAAGTAAAGTGTACAATTTCATTCATTTGTCATTACTTGCATTGCACCAAAACGGAAACCACTTTTTGAATCCGCCATAACTGCTTCCTATATTACGTTACAATCAAAGTCACCTTTAACATAGACCCAGATCGCAATGTTGTTAACGCCTGTACGGAGTCTGACTTGTCAGATTTAAACTGTCATTTGTTATGTTGAATTTTCATGAAAAGGAAGTCAAGCTAATATGATAGACAAGGCCTTCATATTGTTACATATTGCTGCGTGTTGGTTTCATGATAGTTAACCCTGTTTTTATTCCAATAAGTTCTTTGCTTTCATTTTAGAATAAATTATGTAAGAGTGGTATTTTGATGAGTTTTACCCAAACTATTTCGGAATAAAAATTTCCAAAATTTCTTATCACGACTTTTCTAAGACTACTTTTAGACAATCTCCCATTAAGTCATTGGGAACTTTAATGCTTGATGAACGATGAGAATCGCGAAAACCAAATGTTTTGCTGGAAATTAGGTTTGAAATAGTATTAAATTAATGATATATTTTTGAGACTGGTTTTATTCTTCCCAAGTACACTACAATAAGATCCAAGTATATCCGAGATGGATATGTTTTAATATAAAATACAAAAGGTGTTTTGATTGCGTATAACCCATGCATATGCTAATGAACAACGTTTGATAAGAGTCCGATTCAGTTGAATTATGCAAATATGTGCACTCTGAGACCATTTAGTTGTTGCATATAAATAATATGCAGAAATTAAACTTGATGTTGTTTGCTTTTATACTTGAATCAAAAGACCTTTGTTCAAGTAAATTTGCTATACCTTATAATATTAAACATTAATTATCTTGGACTCTGACAGAATGCTGAATAAAGTGACTGACGTTATACATGTTTCCTTACGATATAAATACTACGTCAAACTGATTATGCAATACATATTATATATTAATTTCTAGAAGATGTGGACATGTTCTAATTGCCTATTGTCAACTCTTAGGACATATGAAAATGCATAATAATGTGGATAAAATGCTATGTGTATTTAAGTTCATAGCACTGTGTGTGTGTATTTGTGTGTGTGTGTGTGTGTGTGTGTGTGTGATAGAGAAACAAAGATTGCAACAAAAACGCAGAGAAACAAGTTTATTATTATTATTATTATTATTATTATTATTATTATTATTATTATTATTATTATTATTATTATTAGTAGTAGTAGTAGTAGTAGTAGTAGTAGTAGTAGTAGCAGCAGCAGTAGTAGTAGTTATTGTAATAAAGATTGCAACAAAAACGAAGATAAACAAGTTTATTATTATTATTATTATTATTATTATTATTATTATTATTATTATTATTATTATTATTAGTAGTAGTAGTAGTAGTAGTAGTAGTAGTAGTAGCAGTAGTAGTAGCAGTAGTAGTAGTTATTGTAGTAGCAGATTGACTATTATTACTACTAGAACTACTATATTACGTTCAAATATATACCATACTAACTGCAATATTGCTCTATATCATGCTCAGAAAGACAGGTTGTAATATTACTACATCGTCCATGCCTTGCGAAATAAAAGTTCAGTGAAACCTAAGACATGTTTTCGTTCCAGGTAAGATAATATATGTCTTTGTACATAAACCCAAAATGTAGCACGAGAACTGTAATTAAAGAAATTGGAGAGGGGTGGATTGGTACAAACTTATTGTTCCCCACGGTAGTGTTGTCCGAATGGAACCATTTATTAGACGGTGCAACCTTGCATAAAATCACGGACTGAACACTGGGCAGTACCAGCGCCCATTGTTAAGAGAAATACGACTCAATGTTTAGATTCTTTGCAGAAGTCAACCCAAATTTAATACATACTTCTGTTCTTTCAGATTTTACTCACGCTTTATTAGTAGTTTACAATGTTAAGTAATGTGTAAGTACTTATTATTTCTTCAGCAAGATAAGATTCCTATGGATAGAGATGAAAGTTTAGTACAGGATGCTGCGTGACTTGGACTTTTCAAAAAAGGGGTGACCGCTGATTTTATAATTATCCTCTTCTTGAATTCCTAGCAATCATATATTTATCAATCTAGGATTATATTTCAAAGTCAATTTTCTTCCAACAACTGAAGCTGAAAAGCAGCCTTAAATTAAATGTGAAGTTTTGAAAAGGTTGCTGCCACACCAGTAGACATGAAACTGGCGGAAAGAGGATTTCACTTGGAAGAAACGGTTATTAACTTCATGACACAGAATGACAGGTCATGTCATAAAATAACTTAAGGACTGAAATTGCGTCTTGATATAACTAGATTTTAAGTCCATATCAAATATAATTAAATGTTTTATCACTCCCCAGATTCAAAGCATTCCTGGAAGGCAATATGGATTTTTACTAGTCAAAATTACCGATTTTAACCTGTTCTTTCATTCTTGTAAATTAGTTTACGGAATACAAACATCGTGCAAGAGCTACGTATTTTCATTTAGTTCATCCTGTGTTCATGGTCTTGTGTAATCGAGTGGTCTAAAACGGTCGCCTTTACCTATCACAGCCATCTCACCATGTCAGCGTCTGTTCGAATCTCAGACAGACTCGCCCAATGCGGATCCATGAGAAAACATTCCAATAGCTTCCAGTGGGTATCTAGTTCTTATTGTGATTTTCATGGGTTCTTCCTCCACAGTTATAGTGCTCGACATGTATAACTTATCATGCGCTAAAAACCGGAGTTTAAGCCAGAATGAAAACAACATTTTTGTATTCACTATTTGGTTGTTCTTATGAATGCCTTTGAGAAAAGGGTCATTAAGAATGGAAGGCATTTATGCTAGTGTGTTTTCAGTTCCTTATAAAAAAATTAAAAACTAATTTAACAAATATTGCAAAATACAGACAATGTTCATTATCTTTCCAACTTTTGCAAATTATGCCTAGTTCATTAATTAATATTGCGAGAATAATTTCAAACACGTGTTGCACACCAATACGATTTACTATGTATTTAAAATGATGTATTGCAAAATGAACTATTACAACTGAAGGAATTTAACCGAAACGTATAGCTACGACGACGGGTATTAAGGCGAATTATATAAAATTTATACTAATGTAGTCATAGCTATCTAGGGATTAGGTGACAATCTGTGACAAATACACATTTCTTTTAATAATAATAATAATAATAATAATAATAATAATAATAATAATAATAATAATAATAATAATAATAATAATAATAAAAATTAATAATAATCATAATCATCATCATCATCATCATCATCATCATCATCATCATCATCATCATCATACTACTACTACTACTACTAATAAAATAATAATAATAATAATAATAATAATAATAATAATAATAATAATAATAATAATAATAATAATAATAAAAATTAATAATAATCATAATCATAATCATCATCATCATCATCATCATCATCATCATCATCATCATCATCATCATCATCATCATCATCATCATACTACTACTACTACTACTACTAAAATAATAATAATAATAATAATAATAATAATAATAATAATAATAATAATAATAATAATAATAATAATAATAATAAGGATGATGATACACACACCAACAACGTCCATATAGACATACTTCACTATGAACACTCTCTTCTTGAATCTGACCAAAATCATGCATACAATTAAATTTGCTAGAGTCGCTATTTTAATAAACGTTGGTGAAAACAACGCTATTGGCTATTTCCGCTTTTTAAAACATAATGAAATTGTGTCATTGTTTTCATATAAAAGCACAACAGATGAAAAACCTATGTAAATATGGAAATAATCTAGATAAAATTACATATTACTCGCACAATCGTACCTTTTCTCTTAATTTTGGAACACGTCTTAATCATTGAGAGACTGAAGGGCTATTGTAACAAAGAAACGCAACAGGTGATCTTGTTAAATGCTCTTCTTACGTAACAAATAAATTGACATGCGGTCATTGAAGATTCAAGGGCATTGAGCTAATTTTTTCATCACAATTTAACGATCCATAGATTGAGGCCTAAAAAGGGATCTAACGAATACGATGTTTGAATCCTTCTCTAACGAGTAGGATTCAAACATTGGCGATTGAAAATTAAATTAGAATAAAGATAATGCGTGAATATATGTTTGTACTTTATTTCATTCAACAACGCATGCATATTCATCTATCATATACAAGATACACGCTGTGGGTCACTCAACGACAATAATTCATGATTACGTTAGGACTTAGAACAAAATTTAGTATAATTACTTTAGGGCTTATTGTTTAGAATAATAACTGTAAGGCTTAGATTAATGCGTAGAATAATTGCTTAAAATAATGTTTAGAATAAGAAAACATAGGTCGCAAAATTAAGCTTAAAAAATTATTATCATGCAAAAATTATTTCTTACAAGATTATCTAAAACGTAATACAGTCAAGAGAAAATAGTTCCATCTCGAGAATAGCTTTAAAAGCGGTTGAAAACATCGAAAAAAGTGAGCCATGCCATGTTAGTAGCTTTTATGAATTTATTTTTATCCATAATCCATGTACCCATTTGTTTTTCTGATGTACATGTCATGTAACAATGCTTGATAACAATTATGGATTAAACACGATCATGACAACATGCCAGGTACCTTTAATCTCATACTATTTTTTAAAGACAACTACTGGACTACGGGGGTGGGTATGACACCATGTAGCATCATGCAATTATAATAATAATAATAATAATAATAATAATAATAATAATAATAATAATAATAATAATAATAATAATAATAATAATAATAATAATAATAATAAAAATTTATTTTATGAGGGTGTCACAATTAGTACAGAAGCTAGATCTTCTTCGTGGCCCTCAATTATATATGGTTTTTATCTGAAGAAGAAACATTAAACAAATTATGTACATCTGACATTGCGTATGAAGTATTTTGAGCTATGTGTTTTATTATAATATTAGACAGATAGCGTATAAAGCATATATAGTATATATTTAACATTAAAGTCAACCTCTAGTGCTAACTTGACCCTGCATACCTCCCTCCACTACCTAATATTCCAAATACATGATTTTATTTTTGAGCCTATATCTACATTACTTTCTTACTCTATTGTAATGTATGGCGTAACCATGTGCAATCTATTATTTTCGGAATTTTCTTTGTCAGCGCAAAGGAAAGTGTGGAACGAATCTGATAGTTATACTTTTATTTCAAAATTCTTAAAGAATTGTTTCAGCCTTAAGCAACATGCTTCTTTCGCAGACGTATGAAAACCATTGTGATCATTTCGCGTCATTAACCCGTCTCTCCTTCTTCATTACGACCTTTACTTAAGTTATTATTATTATTATTATTATTATTATTATTATTATTATTATTATTATTATTATTATTATTATTATTATTATTATTATTATTATTATTATTATTATTGTTATTATTGTTATTATTTGTAGTAGTAGTAGTGTGATTGTCATCATCTATACCGTCGTCGTCGTCTTTGTTGTTGCTTACTTTATTATGTATTCACTAAAATAGAGTAAGGCTGTATCTGATGGAACATAGTGCCACATGCACCGGTTGCCTACTCCTTGACCGCTGCCCAGTTGTACAGCACACTCACACTAAAGTATTGGCTACTCTTCTCCTGTGGACAAGTAAATCTGACACATATATCGTCACCACCTTTCAGATTTTGTTAACAAACTTGTTTCATTGTTGGGTAATTAAACAAAAGAAACAAGACTGTATATTATACTGCATTTGATAAGTCCACTAAGGTTTTGCCCAAACACGAGACGAATATGTTTTCATATAAAATTATAGTTTACTAATGCAGTGTTAAAAATTGTTTTATAAGTGACAAAGGAAATCGTTAAAAGTTGTACATTAACACATGTTTGTCAGGATATGTATGTATGTATGTATGTATGTATGTATGTATGTATGTATGTATGTATGTATGTATGTATGTATGTATGTATGTATGTATGTATGTATGTATGTATGTATGTATGTATCTATGTATGTATGTATGTATGTATGTATGTATGTATGTATGTATGTATGTATGTATGTATGTATGTATGTATGTATGTATGTTAATAAAAAGATAGCAAAATAGATCACTGTAATAGGCCGTTTTATCATATTGGTATGATAAAAGAAAGCAGTAAAATTATCTCTTTTGTTATATTCTTTAAATCCTCCATCACGTATAATTTAAGAGTCTGTGAGCAGACAAACGACTATTGCTTGCAGAGCAGGAATCGATAAAATAAATTATTTTGGGCTTAAACAGTGCCTTATACGGGTTTTATACGAAGTTGATAAAGAACTTCATATTGGGCATACACAGGACTTTAACCGATTATACAGAACTTCCTACGCTTGTACGGCACTTTATATGGGACTTGTACATGATTTTATGGGGTGGTGGTGTATACCTGAACTTTGTACGGGGTTTACACATGCTTTAATATAGGGTTTATTCAAGATTGTGTATGGGGATCATGCATGGACTTTAATCAGATCTTATAAGAGACATCAAATGCCTTATGAAGGATATATATGGTAAACACGTTTTTCAGGATATATATATATATATATATATATATATATATATATATATATATATATATATATATATATAAGGCTCTATATAGGAGCATAATGGTCTTTTAACGGGGGCTTATACAGGACCTTATTCGCTTCGCTTATTGTTGACTTTATACAGGGCATATACAAGATATTATACGGGGTTTACACAGGACTTTATACATGGAATATACATGACTTTGTACTGGGTTTACACAGGACTTATACTGGAGGTATACATAACTTTATATTGGGTTTAGACATGATCTTATTAGGGGCTTATTCATGACTTGATTCGTAAACGTTTTCATTTACAATCTTTTCAGATAAAATCGTATACACCGTAAAATCAGCCTTGTATAAAATCTGCTCTGCCATAATAAAACATAGACAGTATTCAATCTGTTACTCTTAATTGAACCATAATGTCAAATTAAAAAATGTAGCTTGTTAATTTGGTTGAATTTAATATACTTACGCAATATAAGGACCATGATATTAACAGACAGTTTTAAAAAAATGAAAGTTGGTCGATAAAAATTATCAGAAAATGGGTTATCCCACATTGGTCTTCATATCTTTTGCATTTATTATAGTTTCCCACATTATTTAAGCCTATGGTCAATATAGTCAGACTAGGGCTAATATGATTAACTGTGGACACAAAACATGGTCAATACGGGAACACAATGTGATAACATATTAGTACGTTAATGAAAATTTATTAACCAGTGATCAAAAATTTTGTGTTTTTAGTGTGCATAACTATCAGATTTACCTAGAATCTTTCGAGCAAAACTGGGATGATGTTACGTTTTCAATAAATTATCGACACTTATGCACGTCTGACATTTTATACACTTTTATAACGATGATCAATTCTAGGTTTGACTTATCCAATTGTCAAAGTAAATTTCGATACAAAGAGGAGGGTAATAACAATGTCGTGTCAAAGTCCAATATGAGTGATGGGCCGGGCGGTACTGCCACGGAACCGGAGCACTGTGACTCACTTTGACGAATTCATTCTAAGATTTGTCAACAACACTCATAAACCATTTCTAGATCAAGTGCAATAAAAATGCCAAAAAGCGGGGAGGCACAAAGTTATACCAGAAGCTGGTCCTGCTCAAATTGGACTGTCAAACAGATACAAAGAAATTAGAACGAGTTTATTTAAAACGGAAATGTAATATACTTGCCATACGTAAACATTGTTTGCATTTTTTCTTTTATTGAAAAAAACTGAGCTTACAATTTCAACAGCTGGAAGTCTGATTCGTTGACATGCATCCGGTGGCCCGTGTGCCGTTCGGTATGCCAGCGTGGTTGTTTCTGTGTGTTTTTGTTTGTTTACAGGCATTTCTCTAGCATTACGCGTAACAAGCTCGGAACATCTTATCCTAAAATAGGGAGTAGCAATTGAATAATTCACCGGCAGAGGACGATTCAAACTGTTCACTGTATTAATGACTTTAAGCCCAAAACTCAATCGCGATTGTCCTGATTTGCTGACTTTCCAGCGACGGCACAGCTGAACTTAATGCTTTTCGCTTGGTGAGTGTGATATACTTATTAATAATTTTCTGCAATATTTTATATTAGGTACAATAATTCCTTCGGCGTTACAAACTAGCTGGATACAGTATTGTGAGATTAATTAATTATTTTTAAGGAAGAGACAAAGACGTGCGCTTGTGTGTGTGTGTGTGTGCGTGTGTGTGTGTGTTTTCTAAGTATTTTGTGAATTCCTCAAACTTTTAAACTGCACACCATTTAATTCGCTTTAATGTTATTAAGTTAATTTTTGTTTCATAAATAAAGTTGTTTCAATATGGTCACTAATGTGAACATTAAATATTCCATAGCATACAAAAATGCCAACATTTTATTTCTTGATGCATTTGTACGCGTCAGATTTCCTATAACTGATGTGTTGCAAGAAATTGTACAATGGAAAATATAAAATAATTTTAAATTGCTCTAAAAGTTTTAAAACAAGATGGCTACTTATGTAATATTAATGTATATATTGCCATTACTTATATGAGAATACAACATTTTTATTTGTTTACACATTCGTTCTTCATTTGTAGCAAACTACACTAAACGAAGATTTGACTGTTGACTTCTGTAGTTTTTTTAGGTGTGGGCCATGGGACTTAGTAACTACTAATCACTAAAATGGATGAGAGAGATTTTGTTTTAAAGATAACAGGGTCTTTTAATTTTATCATCGTATATGTACGAAAATTAACGTTGCTTTGCTTATTGAAGAAGCCTTCTTAATATCCTAGGATATTTTGCAAACAAGTAGCGAGCTTTAAATATACATTTTTGTGTTGTGCTGTACGTACCAAAATTAATTAGTTAATCATCTTCAAGCATATGACCCCAAAGATACTTTTCATATAAGATATAACTCATTGAGATAAGTTGTGATTGTCCGTAACACTTTATCTTCATCCAATAAATAACTGCATGCTGTGAAAAAATGGTAGAATCTCAGGTCGCAATTACTACTTTCCGCGACGACACACTATCTCAAACGTGTCAGAAAGCTTTATGCCTTGGATTTCCCTTGCAAAATATTTTGTTATTCCTTGAAAAAGTAAAGAACAACCTTTTGTATTGAAATTATAATGTCAGTTGTAATTTTGTAATGATAACTTATGTATTGTTGGAGGCTTCGTCTTCGGGTTTCAATATTTATTGGATTCAGTGATTACTAAAAAAACCAAGATTTAAAGATGCTGGCTTTTGAAAATATTGGCGTATTTAATGTTTAAACATAATATTATTTTTCCATTGCTTAGGGGTTCAAAAATCACTTAAAAATGTATATGTTGTAGTGCCTATCTTCGTGCAGTCGAGTAATGATGTACATCATTCGTGCAGTCGAGTAATGATGTATTTACATTTAAAAAGAAGTTGAAAAGAAATCCCTGACACTCATTTTCCATTTAGTAATAGCAGAATGAGTATTTAACGTAATTGTCACAAATTATGCATCTCTTTTCAAATGCACCAAGACAAGGGTAGGTGTGTTTGTTCCGGATGACACACTTAGATCACATCTTGGTCTCTAAAATGAAAGCATGTTTCATCAATATAAGGCAGGTATAAACCGTTATATATTTCCAAGAATTTTATATACTTTATACTGATCATATCACGGTCTTTAACATTACTGGAACTGAGAAACTATCGAAGTATTGGTCTTTGATGTTATCTGATAAGTCTCTGCCATATCATTTTACGTTCAGGTACTTCCAGAATTCATAGCCTCAAGAACTGCTATAAGGCCGTTCATGAATTGTCTTTTCAATATTTAAACATCGTGACGTCATCAACCCTGTATAATGATAAGTTTAAACTCGTAAATGACCCAGTGAATTAGTAATCACGCATGATGATTGAAAGGATCCGACTCACACTTCACACCAACGATAAACTGAAGAATAAAAATTGATCTTTTTTAATGCAGCTTCACAAAAATAGTTTAAAACAAAAACATAATATAATAACTAAATAAAAGCTTGCATCATAGTAACAGTTTTGCATCAATGGTCAAATACGTTAGCATTGCATCAATGGTTATGGACGTTAGCATTGCATCAATGGTCAAATACGTTAGCATTGCATCAATGGTTATGGACGTTAGCAATGCATCAATGGTCAAATACGTTAGCATAGTATCAATGGTCAAATACGTTAGTATTGCATCAATAGTCATGGACGTTAGCATTGCATCAATGGTCAAATACGTTAGCATTGCATCAGTCTTCAAATACGTTAGCATTGCATCAATCTTCAAATACGTTAGCATTGCATCAATTATCATGGACGTTAGCATTGCATCAATGGTCATGGACATTAGCATTGCATCAATGGTCATGGGCGTTAGCATTGCATCAATGGTCAAATACGTTAGCATTGCATCAATGGTCATGGACGTTAGCATTGCATCAATGTTCATGGACGTTAGCACTGCATCAATGGTCATGGACGTTAGCATTGCATCAATGGTCATGGGCGTTAGCATTGCATCAATGGTCAAATACGTTAGCATTGCATCAATGGTCATGGACGTTAGCATTGTATCAATGGTCATGGACGTTAGTACTGCATCAATGGTCATGGACGTTAGCATTGCATCAATGGTCATGGGCGTTAGCATTGCATCAATGGTCAAATACGTTAGCATTGCATCAATGGTTATGGACGTTAGCATTGCATCAATGGTCAAATACGTTAGCATTGCATCAATGGTCATGGACGTTAGCATTGCATCAATGGTGAAATACGTTAGCATTGCATCAATGGTCAAATACGTTAACATTGCATCAATGGTCATGGACGTTAGCATTGTATCAATGGTCAAGGACGTTAGCATTGCATCGATGGTCATGGACGTTAGCATTGCATCAATGGTCATGGACGTTTGCATTGCATCAATGGTCATGGGCGTTAGCATTGCATCAATGGTCAAATACGTTAGCATTGCATCAATGGTCATGGACGCTAGCATTGCATTATTGGTCATGGGCGTCAGCATTGCATCAATGGTCATGGACAGGAGCATTGCATCAATGATCATGGACGTTAGCATTGCACCAATGGTCATGGACGTTAGCATTGCATAAATGGTCAAATACGTTAGCATTGCATCAATGGTCAAATACGTTAACATTGCATCAATGGTCATGGACGTTAGCATTGTATCAATGGTCAAGGACGTTAGCATTGCATCGATGGTCAAATACGTTAGCATTGCATCAATGGTCATGGACGCTAGCATTGCATCATTGGTCATGGGCGTCAGCATTGCATCAATGGTCATGGACGTTAGCATTGCATCAATGGTCATGGACGTTAGCATTGCATCAATGGTCATGGACGTTAGCATTGCATCAATGGTCATGGGCGTCAGCATTGCATCAATGGTCAAATACGTTAGCATTGCATCAATGGTCATGAACGTTAGCATTCCATCTATGGTCAAATACGTTAGCATTGCATCAATGGTCAAATACGTTAGCATTGCATCAATGGTCATGGACGTTAGCATTGCATCAATGGTCATGGACAAGAGCATTGCATCAATGGTCAGAGACGTTAGCATTGCATCAGTGGTCATTGACGATAGCATTTCATCAATGGTCATGGACGTAAGCACTGCATCAATGGTCAAATACGTTAGCATTGCATCAATGGTCATGGACGTTAGCATTGCATCAATGGTCAAATACGTTAGCATTGCATCAATGGTCAGATACTTTAGCATTGCATCAATGGTCATGGACGTTAGCATTGCATCAATGGTCAAATACGTTAGCATTGCATCAATGGTCAAATACGTTAGTATTGCATCAATGGTCATGGACGTTAGCGTTGCATCAATGGTCATGGGCGTTAGCATTGCATCAATGGTGAAATACGTTAGTATTGCATCAATGGTCATGGACGTTAGCATTGCATCAATGGTCAAATACGTTAGCATTGTATCAATGGTCAAATACGTTAGCATTGTATCAATGGTCATGGACGTAGGCATTGCATCAATGGTCATGGACGTTAGCATTGCATCAATGTTCATGGACGTTAGCATTGCATCAATGGTCAAATACGTTAGCATTGCATCAATGGTCCAATACGTTAGCATTGCATCAATTATCATGCAATATCAGTGTTAAATTTCCTACGAAACCTAAGTCCTATGTACACATTTTTATTTATCTCCTTCATTTCTTGACCATAATAATTTATTCCAAATATATCTGATATCATTACAAACATTACAAACTAAAACTGCTTCTTTGTATAACTATCTTCAGAATCAAACTTAGTGATAAATATACCTAACATTCTACCCTGTTTAATGAATAATTAATATTATGAAACAACCCCCCCCAAAAAAATAAAGGTTTGCCTCATACAGACTTTCACCCTGTCTCTTGATAACAATATGATGACTGACCAAGCTTTTCTTTATTAAGTTTCAAATAGCTATTTTCGTCACTTATATTTTAAATGAAGTCAACATATAGATATACATTAATGCTTATATCTTTTGGCTCTCTGTGCAATATATTCGTGCAAAAGAATAATAAAATTTTCCATTTCCATAATGGCTGTGTTACTGTGTGGCAGCAATTATTTGTCCATTAGCGAATTCAAATAATTTGACACTGTTAAAGCTATACACTTGGGTATTTACTAATAAGCTGTTAACAAACTATTATAAAAAGTGTAAAGGCAATGTCAAATCCTTTCATGACACCATCACGGAAAACATGATCCGGATAATGCTGATTCCTGCTCTGCAACCCATCATTGTCCGTCTTCTCGCAGTTTCTCAAATCCCACGTGATTTAGGCTGTAAACAAGAATAACAGAGATAACCAAGATCACTTTACTGCTCTGTTTTATCATAGTTGTTTGGTACTGTCAAATAATCAGAGACCTGGAATGTATCACTATAAAGGTGGCAGGGGCTAGTTTCGTAAATTGACCCCTGGCAAATTTCTTAACTTTAGGCTATGGTGATACTTTTACAGTTATTGTTTACTAATTTAAGAATTTAAGCTTTGGATTTATTTATGTGCTAGGATTTTCTGTCTTGTGTTATTCTTAAAATTGATGTCAGTCATATATATATATATATATATATATATATATATATATATATATATATATATATATATATATATATATATATATATATATATATATATATATATATATATATATATATATATATATATATATATATATATATATACCTTCCAATCTTACTCTGCGATATGTAGATAGTGAAATACCAATAGTCAGATAGCAAAAAGAGCTAGCCTTTCATAGCAGTAGACACATGAGTTTGGGGCAAGTAGAATATCTCAACAACGGCTTGGATGACAACTATTTTTAATTGCATCAGCCTGTTTAGTACACCACACTGTTTTGCAGAATTGTCATATAGGAAGATGGTTTGTGCTTGCCCTATAAGCATCACGTGGTGTCAAAAATGACCTTCGTACATGTAAATTGAACGTATGAATTTGAGGAAGGGGGTGCATTTTTGTTGCTATGAACTGCCGTCAATTTCTCTGGTCAAGGTGAACATATTCTTATAATTTGTTTTAACATAGATTTCCAAACATATGGACCTTTTTGACCTCACTTGTGTATTTTATTTTATTAAGCTTTTTATATACAACTTCGAGATTTCGGCATTAAATTTGTGCATAAAAATTGGTACCTTCCCATTAAACTGGCGCTGTGTTATTATATTTAAAATGTTATATTTTAAGAACAGAGAAAGGAATATAGAGAAAAAGCCACATTAAGGCTTGCATATTGGAAATTGAAACTATGTATTGTTAGATATCGATGAGGGGGAAATTAGCTTATGATACGCATGCATGCAGCAAATTGTGTTATGTTACATAATCATTGAAGGTCATGCACTCTATTTTCATTCTATTTAAACTTAAATGCATCATTTTGTTATTAGAAGGTCTCATCAAAAACAACATAAATTTAAAAACTCTCTTTGTTGTGTGTGTTTTGAATTTTTAACCTAGCTTTAACAATTTTGCAGTTATATAAGTTGTCTGCAGTGTGGCAGTTCATAGTGAAATGTAGCACTGGGGCATCATGCCCCAGAAATGTAGCGTGATGTTCCGCCCAGTCATATTATCCTGACGCCAGACTGACAAATCCTAACACTAACCTTACACGGTCGGGATATGAACACACGACATCCAGCATCTGAGAAGGACGCTGTAAACACTATGCCACCGGATCGGTCACTTTGTTTTGTTTCTTTGACAAAATTAACCTGCTCCTTTGTCGGAATCTTTATGTCAAATTATTTCCATATGTGTAAGTTAAACTAATATTAGATGAAACAAATTGGCATTTTAAATTATAATTCAATCTTTCAGCAGATGAAAGGATATCGGCCAATATATTTGGTGGAGGAAGAACCCGGAAAACCCTGATAAGAACTATCGTACTCCGGGAAGATAAAATGAGAGCTTTCTCACATAAGAACATTAGCCGAACCCGAGACTCGAATTTACGTGGACAGAGGTTAGATGAAAAGGAAATAATTTAAAACAAGAAACAAATTTCATGAATGTTTCTGAAATTTGATAATTTGCCTTTGGTGTTACAACCACTAATACAGGATATCTGTGTAATTCTCTCAATGATGTAATTACACATAATTTTGTAAATCCTTACTGGTGTAATTACAGATATCGATGCAAATCTAACATTATTGTAACCCTTCATATATATTTAAATCCCGCACTGATTAAGCAATTTGTAATAAGGATCAGCATGCCTCATTATATCCATTGGAAGGGCGTCAGACTGGTAATTTAAACATATTCGATTCCCACTCAGACCAGTCCGAGCCAGCTGCCACAGTCCTTTGGGAAAAGACACTTAACTCCTTTTTCTTCAACATGATATATCCAAAATCGTGTTAACGAAATTAAAAAAAATTAACAACCAAATATAAATCTAAAGGCATATGCCACCAAGAATGACACGGAGGCTAGTCTTATTGTATGAAGTAATTTTGCTACATTTATTAGGAAGCTAGATAATACTAGGACATTGGAGGGCATTTACATTGGAGGGCATTTACATTTAGCCGAAAGGAAACACATCTAAGAAATTTTCTGCTCACTCAAACCACTTATAATTAAAGTCGAATTTGGTATCGTGAGTCTTTCTGTAACACAGCAATTAATTTATTCTTACTTGATGGAAGCACATAGTAACAATTAATTTATTCTTACTTGATGGAAGCACATAGTCATTACAGCTCGAGCTATATTAGACAAACACATGTTTACTTCTATTGTTTATTTTAATCCTTATGTATGGGTTGACATTGTGAAAATTATACCGTGTCACAAAGTAATTGGCTTGTAAAATTCAGATAGCAAAAAGATAGACATAAATGACCTCTTCTCATTTCAAATGAGATTCTCGTTAAAAGCCCCTATACTGCCTTAGACTCAAAACTTTGACTTATTTTGATCCTGAAGGGATTAAGCTCTCGAACACAAAAGCTAAATTATTTCTTAAGTTTCAAAACTTTTGACCTGCAAGTAACTATGCCAGGAGTAGAGACAGAAGAATTAAATTTTCCTGAATATCTGAGTGTTCATATCTCTACGTATCAACTATATTAAGTGATTCTAAGTACCTTTGGTTTTATAGTTACGAGTGTCATTTCAAAAAGGACAGTCAGAATACGAACAGTTTCGTCAGTTCATGGCCAGGCCAATTTATTTGCTTGACAATACTACATATTCATTAGAAAGTGCTAAAAACAGTTTGAAAATAATTAGCCTTGTGCACAATATCTTTAAAAGTGTTGTTATATTCTAATTGTAATACGTCCTAATAATCACTTTTAATCGAAACTGCCAATATGTAAGCCCACTCGCACTGGGTTCGAGTACTGCTCTCAATGCTTAATGATGAACAAAATGAAACATGCTTTTGCATCGAAGATTAAAGGTCAAAATATTATCGTGAGTTGACTTTCCTAAACACAGAAACAGATTTGAATTTAAATAAATATATGTTGTTACACAGTACGCACTGTGCAGACCACATTTTAATGGGACAGGTTCAGGCAAATTCAGACTGGCAGTGGTGTGACAGGTTGTTACGCGATATATTGGGCTAGGGTAGGAATTGGGAATAGAGTCGAGTGAAATTTCAGTACCAATAGGAAAATTTGAACTGACATATCCAATAATGAACAGGACCATCCGGATATTGCGCTCTGGCATGATAAGGTATAAACTGATTCTTAAACCGTGTGAATCCTTTAGTTACGAGTCAATACCTATAACAAATATCTGTCAACAAAATCCATTATGAGGACAAATGTTCACGTTTGGGGACTATTAACCATCAAGAATGTGAGAAAGCAAGTTTAAAGAGTCTCTTGACTTAAGTACCATCGGAGGTGGGCATTATTTAATCTCACAGCTGTTGATTCTCGTGTACTCTTTTGATGCCAAATGTGCAACATATTTATTGCCTCAAAATGGTATGCGCCAGGAAAGTACTCTGTGGTAGGTTGAATGTTTCATATGTTACAACTCCGTCCAGCAATATGTAAAATGATTTTATTCAATTTAAACTAACTCTGGAAGAATGTGAGATAAAAATGGAGGAAATGGGATTATAAATTAAAAATCATGTAAATAAAATTGAAAAAATTTAAACTACACTGATAAAAGACAGAAGCGAACAAAAAGCAAACAATTGAAGCAAACACTGGCAGACCTATCAAATTAACCTTGCGATAATCATATAAGGTAGATAAATAATTAATAGAAAAATAAATGTGTCAACTATAGAAATTTAAGCACATTCTAATTAATATATTTAGTAATAAGATACAACCAAACAAATAACTGACTGTATGATGACCAATACACAGAACGTCTAATAGATAACTATACATATTTAAATATAAGTGAATTAACGAGGTCAGTTAGAAACCAGCATTAACATAAAAGTGACAGAATCTTTAGAGGAATTCATGATCTTGGTAAGAATGCAAGATGGTGGGTTGAACATGATTGTCAGGGTGTATGGGAATTTAAAATGAGCAATGGAAAGGAAGCAACAAAGAAGATCTCTATAGTGTATTGAAGCAACAACGTTCGACGACATTATAAAAACAAAATGTTATTCAAGTAATTCATTCATTTGAAATGCATGAAATGAATTGAATGATAATATAGCCCTTTACATACATGCACAGAGTAACAAGCTCTTAGAATGTTGTGCGATGTGATACTTGTACAGAGTAACATTATGATATAGATGCAAGGAAAACCATGTTGAATGATAATATATGTCATAAGGTACATGCACAAAGTAACATGCTGTTGTGCTACGAGATACATACAGTAGCATAATGTTATGTCATGAGACACATGCACAGTGTAGCATGTCATGACACCATATACAGGCACAGAGTAGCATGTTGTTATTACTTGATATAAAGATACAGAGTAGCATCTTGTTATGACACGAGATACAGGCAGAGTAGCATGCTGTTATGATATGAGATACAGTCACAGAGTAACATGTTATGCCTGTTCATATCATATGAAATACATAAACAGAACAGCATGTTGCCATGCCATGAGATACAAACATAGAGTAGCATGTTGCTATGCCATAAGATACATAGAGTAGCATGTTGCAATGCCATGAGATACATACATAGAGTAGCATGTTGCCATGCCATGAGATACATACATAGAGTAGCATGTTGCTATGCCATAAGATACATAGAGTAGCATGTTGCTATGCCATGAGATACATACATAGAGTAGCATGTAGCCATGCCATGAGATACATAAATAGAGTAGCATGTAGCCATGCCATGAGACACACATGCGAGTGTGTCTGCTGCACACGAGTGCTTATAACACCAATTGATTAGCATCATTTTCTTGGTGATGTGTGCTTATTCGTGTGGGCTCGTGTGTGCAGGCAAGGCTATGGGTGCTGTTTACTCCGCGGACCTAGGTTAGAATCTCCGTAGAGAACGAATTAAAAATTCTCTAACGTAGATTATTAGTATTAGAATATTAATTCTGCCTGCTATTATCAATCATTCTTCAATATAATCCAACGATAGCTAAATATCTTTTGTTTAGTGTATATAATTATATATGGAAAATTGTAATTTGGACTTTACTTTGTTTAAAATCAAGTTCATTTTCTACTTGACCTGTATTTCTAATTCCAGAATAATTCCCCATGAAATGCCAGGTCTACCTGTTGTTTACGATATTTTATATTATAAATTTAGTGGCATTCTTTCTAATTATATCTGCTACTTTATCTTGTAAACATTCAAAAATTTTGAGAATGACATTTTCCATACGGTAATAGGTTTTCTTTACAGAAAATGCTAATTATTTGAGATGAAGTAGAAGACAACATATTAATGCTTATCTAAAATTATTCATTCGTCTTGTAATATTTGAGCAGACTCAGGTGTATAATTGTTATGTCCATTATTTCATTTGATCTGGAATTTATTTATTCAAATTATTTAATTCAATATATTTTTCTCTGGAAACATGAGGTGCTAAAGAATAACACTCTTGGAGAGAGACACTTGGATTTATGGGAAAAAAAATCAAATAAGGATATATTCAATGATTGTATTATTGTAATTAGACAAGAATGTTGGAACATCACTACAACTCAGACCCATTCAGACGCATCAACACTTACGGCGTTGGGTTTATTGTTAGATACCTCTAAAGTTTGTTCAGCACTTTAATCATTAGGGCTTGTGTTTGAGGATTATTTAGACTTATTTTGCAATACCATAAGTTCCTTTTACATGTTTGCTTTTGTATTCTGAGTTGAATTGTAGAATTGTATAAATCTTATTTCTTCTTGTTCTTTTCTAATACTTATTTTAAGACATTGAGTCGTAAGTGTGTGTGTGTGTGTGTGTGTGTGTGTGTGTGTGTGTGTGTGTGTGATTCAAGAAGTAGCTCTATGACCGCCATGGCGTAAGCATAAAACTTACTTATTTGCTAACAAAACGGGAGTCTACGATCTACATACAACACATTCCTTATTGATTTGTCTAGTGAACAGCGGTCTGTGTATAACGAAGGCTACTTTTATGTAAGCACATCCGAAAGAAGAGTTAATTAGGGGACATAACTCTTGACGTTTAGGAATTCGTCTATTCTAACTTACATCGCTAGAACTTACCATTCTTTTAATTTGGCTACATTCGATTTCCTTTATAGATGGTCCCACTTTATTTTGAGAAGAAAAATAGAAATACGAAAAGAATTAGGTCGTAGAATATGATGAAATAAATATTTATTGGAATTTTATTTTTAATTTTCACATTTAAATTTGTTTGGGTCATAATTGACTTACTTTTGGCAACACTTTAAAATGTGCAGATAATGGGACATTAATATTGTTTATGTTACGTACTAGCATAAAACTTTCTTTGCTGTTTTAACTTGTATTTCCCTCATATATTAGGTTTTTTTGGGTCTACTAATGCATATTCAAAGTAATAACCTGTCAGAGAACGTCAAAGATAGCCAAGTAAGTTTATTTTTAGCAATAAATAGAGTGATATATAGTGTGTGCACAATGTGGCAGTGCAAGGCCTAACTTTTATCACTGAAAAGGGTGGAAAATTCCTTATTATCAGATAGAACCTATCATGCAGCCGTTTGATTTAGGATTGTTAGCAAGTGTTTCGGTTGCATAGCGATAATTTAAAATAACAGAAATATAACTGGGATGAGCAAACGTATTCCTTTTAAATAGACTATCCTGAAAGTGTGTAGCTTTTCGAATCTTTGTAAAGATTTGACATACTTTATTCCAATTATTCTGCGTTCTGTAACTCCTTTGAACTAACAGACGTGTGGAAAGGGGAAAGTCACAAATTGTTTTTTGCGATAAATATGTATATTTCGATTCTTTTTTAAGTATGAAAACGAAGGCCAATGCATTTTTTTATATTGATTTCCTTCTTTACACAACCAAGGTGACTTCAAATCTTGCAATTGAAGCCTTTAGACCATAAATACCTAACCTTACATATCCCAAGGAACCAAATCCCATACCACCTTTTGGCATTTAGCACAGAATTTGCTCTCAGTCAGAAATAGCAAAAGACACTGTTCTAAAACACTAACTCTTAAAACACGTTGTAATTAACGCCAGATCCTACAGAAGAGTGACATGTACAAATAATGTGAGAAATTAATTCTGTACTGTTTACTGCCAAGTCACAATGATATTAAGGGTAGTACCTTAATTAATCGTTAATACCCCACTCACGAAGGGATGAGGATGACACAGATACTTGACTCAAGCATATGCATAAATCCTAAAAGGATGAGGTTGACACAAATACTTGACTCATGCATACCTCCCTAAGGGATGAAGTGGACATAGATATCTGACTAAGGCATACCTTTCGAAGGGATGAAGTAGACATAGATATCTGACTCAGGCATACCTCTCTAAGGGATGAAGTGGACATAGATATCTGACTCATGCATACCATTCGAAAGGGGTGAAGTGGACATATATATCTGACACATGCATACATTTCGAAGGGATGAAGTGGATATAGATATCAGAAACATTCATACCTCCAGAAGGGATGAAGTGGACATAGATGTTTGATTCATGCATACCTTTCGAAAGGATGAAGTGGACATTGATATCTGACTCATGCATAACTCTCTAAGGGATGAAGTGGACATAGATATGTGACTCATGCATACCTTTCGAAGGGCTGAAGTGGACATATATATCTGACTCATGCAAACATTTCTAAGGGATGAAGAGGACATAGATATCTGACTCATGCATACCACTCTAAGGGAAGAAGTGGACATATATACCTGACTCATGCATACCTACCAAAGGGATGAAGTGGACATAGATATCTGACTCATGCATACCTTTCCAAGGGATGAACTGGACATAGATATCTGACTCATGCATACCTCCCGAATGGATGAGGTGGACATAGATATCTGACTCATGCATATCTTTCGAAAGGATGAAGTGAACATAGATATCTGACTCATGCATAACTCTCGAAGGGATGAAGTGGACATAGATATGTGAATCATGCACACCTTTCGAAGGGATGAAGTGGACATATATATCTGACTCATGCATACCTCTCTAAGGGATGAAGTGGACATAGATATCTGACTCATGCATACCTTTCGAAGGGATGAAGTAGACATAGATATCTGACTCATGTATAACTCTCTAAGGGATGAAGTGGACATAGATATCTCACTCATGCATACCTCCCAAAGGGATGACGTGGACATAGATATATGACTCATGCATACCTCTCTTAGGGATGAAGTGGACATAGATATCTGACTCATGCATACCTCTCTAAGGGAAGAAGTGGACATATATATCTGACTCATGCATACCTACCAAAGGGATGAAGTGAACATACATATCTGACTCATGCATACTTCCCGAATGGATGAAGTGGACATAGATATCTGACTCATGCATACCTTTCGAAAGGATGAAGTGAACATAGATATCTGACTCATGCATAACTCTCTAAGGAATGAAGTGGACATAGATATCTGACTCATGCATACCTTTCGAAGGGATGAAGTGGACATAGATATCTCACTCATATATAACTCTCTAAGGGATAAAGTGGACATAGATATCTGACTCATGTATACCTCCCAAATGGATGAAGTGGACATAGATAACTGACTCATTCAAACATTTCTAAGGGATGAAGTGGATATAGATATCTGACTCATGCATACCTTTCGAAAGGATGAAGTGAACATAGATATCTGACTCATGCATAACTCTCTAAGGGAGGAAGTGGACATAGATATCTGACTCATGCATACCTTTCGAAGGGATGAAGTGGACATAGATATCTCACTCATATATAACTCTCTAAGGGATAAAGTGGACATAGATATCTGACTCATGTATACCTCCCAAAGGGATGAGTGGACATGGATATCAGACTCATGCATACCTCTCATAGATATCTGACTCATGCATACTTCTCTAAGGGATAAAGTGGACATAGATATCTGACTCATGTATACCTCCCAAAGGGATGAAGTGGACATAGATAACTGACTCATGCAAACATTTCTAAGGGATGAAGTGGACATAGATATCTGACTCATGCATACCTTTCGAAGTGATGAAGTGGATATAGATATCTCACTCATGCATACCTCTCTAAGGGATGAAGTGGATATATATATCTGATTCATGCATACCTAACAAAGGGATGAAGTTTACATAGGTATCTGACTCATGCATACCTTTCGAAGGGATAAAGTGGACATAGATATCTCATACATAATAATGCATACCTCCCGAAGGGATGAAGTGGACATAGATATCAGACTCGTGCGTACCTCCGGAAGGGATGAAGTGGACATAGATATCTGACTCATGCATAACTCTCAAAGGGATGAAGTGGACATATATATCTGACACATGCATACTTTTCGAAGGTATGAAGTGGACATAGATATCAGACTCATTCATACCTCCAGAAGTTATGAAGTGGACATAGATATCTGACTGATGCATACCTCTCTAAGGGATGAAGTGGACATAGATATATGACTCATGCATACCTTTCGAACTAATGAAGTGGACATATATATATATATCTGACTCATGCATACCTCCAGAAGGTATGAAGTGGACATAGATATCAGACTCATTCATACCTCTCGAAAGGATGAATTGGACATAGATACCTGATGCATGCATACCTCTCTAACGGATGAAGTGGACATAGATATCTGTCTCATGCTTACCTCCCAAAGTGATGAAGTGGACATAGATATCTGACTCATGCATAGCACCCTAAGGAATGAAGTGGACATAGATGTTTGACTCATGCATACCTCTCTAAGGAATGAAGTGGACATAGATGTTTGACTCATGCATACATCCCAAAGGAATGAAGTGGATATAGATATCTGACTCATGCATACCTCTCTATGGAATGAAGTGGACATGTATATCTGACTCATGCATACCTCCTGAAAGATGAACCTCATCCAAAGTGCATACACTGCTAATATCCAATTACGTAGGAACACATTCTTGTCCCGTTTGTCGATTTACATTTGAGGAGACAAACATATTTTTGTATGTGAACTTAATAATGGATCTTTACGATGATGTGCCACCAAAGAAAGTTTGGATAATTTGTTTCCTGTAATGGTGTTTATATAATCAATTTTGCCTTTATTTACTATACATTTGTTTGATGCCTTTCAGAGAATTTTAACATCTTTACATTTTATATTTAATATTGTACACATTGTTCACATGTATTTGGAAGGTGTTTGTTTTTTAAAATATGAAAAACATCATTTTTTAATATTTTTTAATTTGTATGTTCAATTGATACTATATACACCTGTTTGTGAGCGGCATCTATATACATACATACATACATACATACATACATACATACATACATACATACATACATACATACATACATACATACATACATACATACATACATACATACATACATACATACATACATACATACACACACACACACACACACACACACACACACACACATACATACATACATACATACATACATACATACATACATACATACATACATACATACATACATACATACATACATACATACATACATACATACATACGTACATCATACATACATGCATTCATATGTTACGTCAATTTCGATTTTACTTTTTTAACTGCCGAATTTTAAAAATATTAAGATAATAACAGCTGGAATGAATTAGTATAAAAGACATCAAGAAAAGATAACGAAATTAAATTGAAAGAAACCATGAACAAGTTGACTAAAAGTAATAACATAAGAAATCAGCAAACAAACAAACAAACATACAAGTAAACAAATAAATAAATAAATAAATAAAACAAACGGAGAGATGGAAAACTTTTATTTTAAAGCTTACGCATAAACAATTTCAATAAAATTGTGTTGTCTTAGATTTTAGTTACAAAACACTTCCTTGCACCGTAGGACTTTCTATACCACTTTAAATTCATGTTTTTGAACAGGCTGACATGTCCATGAATACGTTCAAACAAACACTTATACACTAGCTTAGAACCATCCTGATATGACCGCAGTAACAAAAACAAGCTCTCAAGCTACGCGTGCTATACAGCACTAGGAATGTATTAGAAAGATTTTAAATGAAAATGGCGGCAAAGCGCCTTCGCATGTTTGTTCTTGTAAACTGCTGAATCAAAACAGTTCAGCAATGCCGTATTACCCATTAAGCACACCATGAACGTGCTTAGACGCCCTAGAAAAATTCAAATTAATTGTTGATGATAAACTAAATGAATTATATAAGACCATTTTGATCTGCATGTACAAGTATTTTGATTTGGAATGATGGCAACACTAGTATTTTCCCAACTTTTTTATCTTTATATAATTTTTTAGTTTCACATTTTGTGGGTGTGAGAGACCATACTATGTTTAGTTCTTAGAGCCCTGGAAGGCCTTAATCCGGCACTGAGCTCAGTTCATTTGAGTTTTATCTGACATAGTTTATAATTATACTACAGCGAAGATTTTGGATTTAGATTTTCTTTTAACCTAGCTTTAACAATTGTTTAGCCTTAGCGCCACGATGTCTGCAGTGTGGCAGATATTGCGATGTATAGCACCGGGGCATCATGCTCCAGAAATGTAGTATGATGTTCCACCCAGTCACATTATCCTGGCACCAGGCCAACCATTCATAGCACAAGCCTCTTAATGCTGAGCGCCTAACGAGGCGGATGCTAGTATCAGTTTTGTATGTCTTTAATATGACTCGGCCGAGGACGCTCTAACCACTAGGTCACCAGAGTGGTCTACTACCTATGATATATGTGCATATCCTTAGCCTACATTGGATTTGACTTCAGTACTTACAATTTGCCTGCATTGCATTTGACGCATATACATACCATTAGCCTACATTGTATTTGACATATATGCATTCCATTAGTATACATTGCATTTGACGTCTGTGTATACCATTATCCTACATTGCATTTGACGTTTGTACATATTATTATCCTACATTGCATTTGATGCCTGTACATACCATTAGATAGCAAGGTATTTGACATCTGTGCATTCCATTAGCCTGCATTGCATTTGACGTCTATGTATACCATTTTCATACATTGCACGTATGTGCATACCATTAGCCTATATGGTATTTGACGTCTGTGCATACCATTAGCCTATATTGCATTTGACGTCTGTGCATACCATTAGCCTATATTGCATTTGACGTGTGTGCATACCATTAACATGCACAGTATTTGACGGATTTTGTACCAAGCAACACATGAAAAAAAAATAAGCCTACAGGTTTTTATAGGTGCACGGGAGTCAAATGTATAAGTGTTAGTTTAGAACAGTTTAAAATATCAACCGTCTCATTCGGGGAGAGAAAAAAAGCACATTAAGGTCATGAACCAAAACTATCTCGAAAAAGCAAATATAAACAATTATGCTACTACCTTGCTGCACGTATTTGAGGACCTTCTATAGTCTTCCCTCAGATGCGTATGAATGTATGCCGTTCTTGTTATGGGTTTAACGCCAATTTCAGCCCACGATAGGCTCTAAATGGCAGCCAGTATAACCGATGGAGGGCGAACCGAAAAATACCGGTGAGCAGCCCCGTCCTACGGGAAGCTATTGTCAAGATTTCTCATGTAACCACGCTGAACGTGCCTTTGGCTGGAACCCAGGCCGACCGAGGTGAGAAGGCATTGATCGGTAACGGCGACAGCTTTTGACCACTAAGAAACACGAGGCACCTATGTATGTATGTATGTATGTATGTATGTATGTATGTATGTATGTATGTATGTATGTATGTATGTATGTATGTATGTATGTAGGTAGGTAGGTAGGTAGGTAGGTAGGTAGGTAGGTAGGTAGGTAGGTAGGTAGGTAGGTAGGTAGGAGAATCTTTAGGGAGATTAACCTTTCCAACAAAACAATTCATATAAATTTCTTCAAGTTAAAATAAAACTGATAGAAGCGGTTAAATTCTTAAAAAGTTATATACCATAAAATGAAACGCAAACATACACAAATTTAAGGTATATGGTAAACATTTGCTATATAAATCACATGATTTAAATATTTTTAAAAGATTAGTTTGAACTTTGAACGTGACATTCTAAGACACACCTATGCAATGCGATATAGGGTATGTTTTGTTGGATTTCATTAGAAGTCTTCGTATAGTGATGTTAATTAAATGGAGATAAACTTATTGGTACAACTCGCAACGTACGAGCAACTAGGTCTTTTGACGTAACGTAATTTGCTGTCTTCATGCATTTCTTATACATGGATCGACCAATTTGATCTTGTACATGTATATTTGGAAATCACTAATGTAAATGTTTGTACCTTGATGTTCTGAGGAAGGGTAATTCGTATTCGACATATCACAAGCTGACATTTTATGCACGGTTTATATGTTAATTATAAAATCATATGCTATTTGAATAAAAGGATAAGCATTATAAATATCCCTATCAAAAATGTCTATACAAGACATATTAATGATAATGTAATGCTTGAAGCTTTCTTTCTTTTCTATCGAACATTTTAATGGAGCAACGTAATCGTTGGCTAATGTTTGACTTAATTAATTAACCAGTCATCTACATGTATGACCTAATTAACCAGTCATCTATTGCTGTCACGGGCACAACTAGTTTTAAATACAAATTCGTCTTCCGCGTGTTTTTGATTGCCCAGCAGTTTACATAAGAATAATAGAACAGAGGTTTGTTTAGTACAAATCGAGCCGACTCCAAAAATCCGATAATTCTTCAACTTATGGTCCTAATTCTGACAAATTAAGATGATATTACATGAAAACAATAGACTATTTCTGTAATACAACTTGACAACATGAAATAAACCAGTTTGAAATAAATGATATTAATGCACAGGAACTTCAGGAAGTCTGATGTTGGATGCACGAAAAGAATGTTAAAAATATTAAAAATGATTGCAAAGTTAAATTTGTGTTATTCGCGCAATTTTGGTATGGAAAACTGGAAGAAATCAATAGGTTTCAAATGGCTGCAACTATTTCTCGTCTTGCGTTAGTTCATGGTGCATCATTCGTTTTGAAGTTATTTACGTTATCATGATGCAGTATCAACCACGGGCATATTGGAAGCTAAAAATAGTTATTATTTGCATGAGACGATTATTTTATATAGCATGTAATGGAAAAGGTCAAAGAGGTACTGATGGGAGTTAGAAGTTTATAGCAAGTGATCGCTTGCTTACAATTAGGCGATAATCCTTATTAATTTACTCCAAAACTTTACATCCTACCCGTACACACGTGTTTGTATGTGTGGATTCTGGTCAGTAGGTGTGGGTGTAAATGTATTGGTTTGTAAGCAAGGAGGAGGATGCTCAGTAAGACTTTGCGTTAGTAAATCTGATTGCTCTCTGCAACGCTGCATATTGATTGGTACGCATCTCTGTATTGATTAGTACAGGTGAATGCTGATCAGTATAAATGCATTGCTTAGTAGTTGTGGGTGATGGTATAATGTGTATGTGATGGTAAGTAGACGTCGTGATGGTCATTAAGACTTTGCATTGTTTAAGACGCGATGGTGTTGGTAAGAAGATTTGGTTTCAAGGTCAGTAACACTGTAGTAGTGAGTTGGTATGGATGTTTGAAGTGGGTAATGGACAGTGAATGATTGACTGATCTTTCGTCAAACGGCGTATTGGTTACTAGGTGTGGGTAACAGTCATTTTAAAGGCATATTAGTTATCAAGTGCAGGTACTGGAGTGTTCGTTCTATATTCATTTTAGTAATAAAAACATTAAGAACATCAAAATTAAACATTATTCTTTCAAATGTGATGATCATATATTTCAGAGACATCTACTTAAATGACTGATAAAATCAACTTAAATTTATAAGAAATTGACCCCAACTTTATGCAAAAATATTTAATTATTGTTTTGTCAATCTAATAAATAGTTTTAAAAGTCCAGAAGATCTTAAGCAATATGGATGCACATTTTTTTGGTATATTTCCTTATAGCTAAATATTGACTATTCTGTTTAAACGAAATATATATGTTGCGATTACGAATTATTATTTCGTTACACGAATTATTTTCTTTGAATTGAATTGTATTCTGGGTTGATTATATTTTTAGCATTTTTTTCTATATCCGAATAATACCTGCATGGTCATCCATCCGAGAAATACTTATGTGGTCATGAATCCGAATAATACATGTACATTGCTATTATTTAACTGAAAAATACTTATGGCCGTAGATATCATTAAATTGGTTAAATGTAGAATTTCTAATTGAATAATTTCTATAAATTGCTTGTTCTAGGCTGATAAGAACCAATTGTAACGCTAGTTCACATTTCTAAATATCACAGGTCTTCTTGGCTTTAAGGCCTATAATCACATGGCCTTGTCAGAACACCCTTAAGGCCAAGGATATAACACTGGTTAATGTAATTCCTAAAGGAATAACTATGAAGGTGAGCAAAGCACACTTTGGTATACTGATGATGCCTCCATTTTAGAACAGATGCCCATCAAAATACTAGAAAATCAAATATGGAGAGAAAAGAAAAGAATAAAAGGTGAGTAAGAAAGAAAGAAAGAAAGAAAGAAAGAAAGAAAGAAAGAAAGAAAGAAAGAAAGAAAGAAAGAAAGAAAAACAAACAAACAAACAAAGATGAAATCCTCATGAAAATATAAGAAAAGCTGTAGCGAAAGAAACACTTGGTTCAAATGCTTTATATTAACGTTTAAGTGTCGTCATTTTGTGCTGTTTCGATCTTTCTTCGTCATTATAAATGTGTTTATAGACTCTCTCTCTCTCTCTCTCTCTCTCTCTCTCTCTCTCTCTCTCTCTCTCTCTCTCTCTCTCTCTCTCTCTCTCTCTCTCTTGTGTTTAATCAAGGCAAAATCATAATTTGATTGCTCATAAATGAAAATGTTCCACCATTCAAAGTAAATCATCCTAAGAATTAAGAAATTTCTAATCCAGAAAGACAATCGTAAAAATAACACAAGCTATTAAGCTATTTTCTGAAACATTAACTACAGTACGGTCAACGAGTTTGAAGACCTTTAAGTTATGACTTTTTATTCTCGAATTCACGCAAGCTGATTTTGAATAATTTGATATTTTCACGCGTTATTATTGTTTCGATACTTCCGACAATCAGCTAAGGTGACAGCTGTTGCACCTTGTAAATTGTGTATCCTGTGAACACCACCTTTGTGGAAAGAAGTCATAAAACCTCCTGGATTGCCATAAAGCTTTCTAAATAATTCAAGAAAATAATCAAGGAACATTATCGCTGTTAGATATTTTAATCAAGAGATACCGGTTTACAAAGGCACGAAGTAAAAGTAATGTTTCTGTTCCGTATTGAAGAAAGCTAAATTTTCAATTTGTCTTAAACGGAAGGAATTTTCAAAAGATCAAAGAAATAGCCAGAATTAGTAAATCACTGGAACAATACAACTATGTCATTATAGACAGTCATTTGTCAACCGGTTTCAAAAGCGACTTTTTTTTTACACTGGGGCAAATCTGTATAAAAGGCGAAACACGTCTTGTATGGTGTACGGTAGATAATTATGTGAGATATTTGGACACAATGATTCCTGTAATTTATCACTAATGATACAAAAAACGCGCGATTTTTTTTATAGGATTATTTTATTTTATATTATGCACAGAAGGAGGTTAATTTAATTTTGTCAAATGGTGGCGGTGGAACAAATTTGTAGGTTAAAGATTAATCATATATTTATGCTAATTTAACTGTATGTCGTTAGGCAGATTTGGACGCTCACATGTTGATTTCCGTTATAATTTATCAGCGGTTGTGAAAGCTTTCGACTTGGTGACCCATTGACACAAGTTTGACCATTGTCAATTACCGTCGATCATTAAAGTAATGGAAGCAAGTGCGTTGTATGAATTGGCTGAAAATGACATGAATGGGCTAATTTACATAAGCAGGTGACATCAAACATATTTTCAACTTTAATGTTGATTAACATCGTTTAAGCTTCCGTCAGTTATAAAGAAGCGTAACATTTTAATTTTCTTTAGGATATAAAAACAAATTTCTTTCAAATAAAATTGTCATTTGCATCCATTAGACATATTGGCATGAAATGTACTTTCTTGAATGAACTATCATGAAGTATTACAAAACATAAAATTAAAAAATATGAAAATAGATAATTAATATAAAGAATTGCTTTATTTAAAGGAAAAGTTCTGCAAAGTGTGCAAACCAGATTATAATGTTATACCTTTCGAGTGTTGAGTGAACAAAAGCAGACACTGAAGAGGAAAAAAATATATCACAGCCCACTTAAACAGGCACATATATATACAGACTTTGAAATATTCGAGTTAAGAGAGAATAACAGTCCAAGATAAAGAAACAAATAATACTTCACAATCCCCAATTCAACAGACACTTAGATGTTCACATGTCTGAAATAATTTAAGTTGTAAATGAAATTTAGGTTTCTGTAAAATATTTTAATATTTTGTTATCAGGTAACAGTGATGTTTATAAATACAAAGTTGAGGATCGAAGACTGATTCTAGAACAAAAGTAGCGAATCTTGTAAAATATCTCAAAATAAATAGATAAATACGTGATGAAGAAGTTAGACATAATAATAAGTTAGGAAACCCACTCACCACATTTCGAGGTTTCCTATTTAAAAATGTATAGAGAAAAGTTGATCTAAGCATTGACATTGTATCTTTATGCAGTACATCAAGACGCTTTTGTGGAGAGAGAGAGAGAGAGAGAGAGAGAGAGAGAGAGAGAGAGAGAGAGAGAGAGAGAGAGAGAGAGAGAGAGAGAGAGAGAGAGAGAGAGAGAGAGAGAGAGAGAGAGAGAGAGAGAGAGAGAGAGAGAGAGAGAGAGAGAGAGAGAGAGAGAGTTCACTTCCCTGTAACATATAATTTACGATGTTAAGCTGTATTTTAATTAAGGTTACGATTTGTTGATATGTAATCGTCTGACTGGTTTAATAAATGTCACCTTTGAATCGTGAACTACGATATGATGCTTGCATACAGACCACAGTCTCCAAGTCTGTGAAGATAACCTTGATTTATTACCTCCCCTTCATCTGCATGCACAACTTCTCAATCAGATAATGATGTTTGACATCTTGGGTAAAACAGTCACGTTTAACTGAGTCCAAGTTCAGAAAACCTTTAGAGCATTATTTTCTTCACCTACAAATTTTCTTTTAAGTTGTTGGACACAAAAGCGAAAGTCGCCAAATTGTGAGTATGAATGCATTTGAAACAATTGCTGGTATCTGTATTTCTTGTATGAGTGAATTGAAAAGTTGGTCCCAGTCCTGAACAGTTACTTAATATTGAACTATTTTGATACTGTTTGATGTTAATGAATATTTTAAAATAACGATTATGGCTTTCATGTAAATATATTGGAGAAAATTAGAGAATACGAAAATAATATTAAGAAATATAAGTAAATAATAATAATAATAATAATAATAATAATAATAATAATAATAATAATAATAATAATAATAATAATAATAATAATAATAATAATAATAATAAAAAATAATAATAATAATAATAATAATAATAATAATAATAATAATAATAATAATAACGACGACGATGATGATGATAATAATAATAATAATAATAATAATAATAATAATAATAATAATAATAATAATAATAATAATAATAATAATAATAATAATAATAATAATAATAATAATGAGAAAAAATGTAATAGCAATGGTGATGAGAAGAAAGATGGTGTTGGTGACGGAGAAGAGTGATGATGATGGTGACGGTGACGACGATGATGATAGAGAATATAAGGAACGTGATCAGATGGAAGAGAAGATGGATTGTGAAGAATATGAGTAAGAGGACGAGATAGATGATGACGACGATGATGAAGATAATAAGGCGGATGGTGAAGATGAATATGTTTCCTTTATGCAATAGTATGAAGTAAGTTCTTGCTTAGAATTTAGTGACAGAGCTGACAATTCATGACAAGACAAACATAATCTTGTTTACTTCCAGGACAATGACCGGAATTATCACTCTTGACAAACTCCTAAACTAAGAAAATAGACAGAGACAGAGAGACTGACAAACAGACAAAACGATAGACAAAGATTGAGAAAGTGGTATTCAAAACATTTAATGTATAATATTAATTAGGGACCTGCATCAGTGTAAAATATTATTGCAAAAGTGTATAGATATCTAAATTTGGATGATTGAATTGAGATGGGAATGGAAAATGTGAGCTCAATAAAATTGTATTTAGTGTTGCACAGACGTTAAGTCCTTGGCATTGCAATGTGAAGATTACAGTCTAAACCTATCATTGTCTTTCAATCGAGATAAAATATTGTAATCGAGATAACAACGCCCACGTGGAATATATTTCAAATTTAGTACATCAAAAAAAAAAAAATAAAACCAACAACCCAGAGTGCTCATAATGTTACAGTTTAATCACAGTTTATTATAAATCAATAAATCAACAAAAAATTGTATTCACATTTTGTTTCTTCATTAGAGATTTAATATATCATTGAATACACTAGGATCAGGCATAATACATTTGTCTGAGATAATCTAGAGTAAAGGGTACCAATATTGCTCTTGTACTGAGACACTCTGAAGTCAGACATGACACTGTTTTTGTGTTTGTATGCAGGAGTTTATAGCATCATTAAAACTTAATGTAGGCAGTGTGCTATATCGTGAACAACTATATATATATATATATATATATATATATATATATATATATATATATATATATATATATATATATATATATATATATATATTAATTTGGTTTTTTATGAGCCACACAAAGCAATTATATGCGGGTCACATTTGTCGGCGAACGTATAGATGGATCATTATGCTCTAGAGCCGTGCTTGATATAAGCAAAGCTACATTACGTTTAAAATGTAGTATCTGAGGCATTCATTCTCTTCTTCAAAATTGCGTCATAGTTGGATAATGAAAATAGTGTATTTCCTAAAAATTTCACAATGTTAATGAATCTGTATTATACTATACTATACTATACTATGCTTTGATCTGCGCTGCACTGCACTACACTACACTGCACTACACTACACTATGATGCACTACACTACACTATATTACACTATACTATGCTATGCTATACTATACTATACTATACTATACTATACTATACTATACTATACTATACTATACTATACTATACTATACTATACTATACTATACTATACTATACTATACCATACTATACTATACTATACTATACTATACTATACTATACTATACTATACTATACTATACTATACTATATTATACTATACTATACTATACTATACTATACTATACTATACTATACTATACTATACTATACTATACTATACTATACTATACTATACTATACTATACTATACTATACCCTACCCTACCAAAAACTACCCTATCTTTCCCTACCGTACCGTACCCTACCCTACCCTACCTTACCCTACCCTACTCTACCCTACCCTAACCGAACCTAACCTACCATACCCTACTCTCTACTGTACTGTACTGTACTGTACTGTACTATACTATACTATACTATACTATACTATACTATACTATACTATACTATACTATACTATACTATACTATACTATACTATACT
>JAEAOA010000663.1:1385000-1570000 GCA_016746295.1 Potamilus streckersoni | reverse complement strand
TTAGATTTCTCATAAAAGACTGGGTCTAAACGAATCCTCACAACATTTAATTAAAGATATAAATCTCCAGTTCAGATACACAAAAGCAGAGAGCTGGTTCTCTTGTGTAAGGAAACTTTATTAAACGATAATTCTGAATGCACCTGGTACATTTGGAATCGCAGGATGGACGTTAGAAAATGAACATGTTCGATAAACGGTAAATTGTTAATAAAGAAATCAAAATCGACGTCGTGTATAAATCATTTAACTCGTTTTCGTGTCTTATGATGTCTAAGACTTAACAATGACTCGGGGCTAGTTGGCAAACACGTTTAGCAATAAAAGTTAGGAAGCAATTTCTCTCTCACGCTTAGCAACAGAGTGCCGCCATCATAAATAGTATCCTAAAATTCGGATTGATTTTCCCTTGTTCTCTCAACGGTCACACAAATGTCAAGATCGTCCATCCCTGCAAAGTGGCACGTGCGGTTTGATCGTCGTCTGCGTCTATGGGACTAGCGTGCTTGATTTATTAGCTTCGTTACAGCGATATCATTCGGAACACCTACTCTAACGATCAATGAGGTCGTAGGAAGAGCAGGACAGACAGAAGAATTCGATTTGCATTTACGTCGATTTTCGAGGAAGAGGATCACAAGAGAGTAATATCCCTCTACATACAGATGTGAAGAAAATTGCTTAAGTGACCCAGGTCTCGAGCTGAGACTATTATTTCCAGGGGGAGCTATATTTCTGATGGAATAGTAGGAGATCGCACCTTTTCATGCATATAATCCTCTACTAATCAATATCCATTGTATTTGATCTAAGATTCGAACTCTTTTAGTTTTGAAGATATTGTGAGAAAAGGAGATGAGACGTGAGATAATGGGCTGAAAAATTGAATTTAGTCATGTTTTGATATGTGAAGCCATCGCACTGGGACAACACTGTGGTTACGAATTTCTTGAATTTCTTGTTCCTTGTGTATAAATTAATTCAGATGTCTGATGTCTCCAGTATGACAATGAGGAGAAATATGAAAGAAATTCACTGCTGAATGTTTTGATAATACACGATTCTTTGCTTTTAATTGACAAAAAAAAATAATGGTATAATTTTGGTTCATAAATTGTTCCATTATCACGATGCAGTATGTCTTTTATACTTGGCACTTTGGGAGGATGTCTTTGTTTAGGCAGCAAAATTATGTTTATTTGCTTTATCTTCCTTTATAATCTTCATTTTATACTCTGCAACTTTTTCCATTTTGTTATTATTATTATTATTATTATTATTATTATTATTATTATTATTATTATTATTATTATTATTATTATTATTATTATTATTATTATTATTATATTATTATTATTAGTAGTAGTAGTAGTAGTAGTAGTAATAGTAGCAGTAATAGTAGTAGTAGTAGTAGTAGTAGTAGCAGTAGTAGTAGTAGTAGTAGTAGTAGTAGCAGTAGTAGTAACCGCTCTGTTGGCTTAGTGGTTAGAGCGTCTGCCTCGGATCCTGGAGATCGTGGGTTCGAACCCCGCCTGAGTCATACCAAAGACTTTTAAAAATGGTACTAACAGCTGCCTCGCTTGGCGTTCGGCATTCAGTAGTTAGTCCTAGGACTGAATTTCCTAGTGTCAAGATAATATGACTCGGTGGAACATCATGTGACACGATGCCCCAGTGCTAGACATCACTATAAACTGTCACACTGCAGACATCGTAGCGATATGACTGAAATAAATGGTAATTCTGCGTTGAAAATCTAAATCTCACATTATTATTATTATTATTATTATTATTATTATTATTATTATTATTATTATTATTATTATTATTATTATTATTAGCAGCAGCAGCAGTTGCAACAGCAGCAGTAGTAGTACTATTGATAAAAAATTTTGAAGAAGAACCAAAAATTGGGCCTTCTCGGAACATCGAATTGTATTATTAAAAGTTTTGGAAGACAAAAGGACGTCAATTTCATTTAAACGAATTGAAATCATTTTAGATAAAAAATCTAAATGTTCATGACGCTGTATGCATGACTGGGGCCAATAACAATCGATCCTCCAGACTGTAATGGTACTGTAAGTTCAATCAGAAAAATGCAATACCAAATCCCACCAACCGCAAACTATTGAGCTCGCACATTATTCGAAGCGACTGAATACATATTTATACCATATACATCACAAGACAAATAACAAGAGTTTAAAACTTTAAAAGGTTTGGAATATAGTAATTTTATATAATAATATTATTTTAATATATATATGTGTGTGTGTGTGTGTGTGTTCCACACAGAATGCATTAATACGAATATATAAATATCGTGGCAACGTAGGTTGTAGGTCTTTGCTTCTGTATATTCTATTTATGTGATAAATTTATACTATTTAATCATTAGCAATTGAATGAAATAACGATAACAAATATTAATAATCACAGTCTTCTAAAAGAAGTAACATTTGACACAATTTCATCTGAATCTCTCTCTCTTTCTCTTTCTCTCTCTCTCTCTCTCTCTCTCTCTCTCTCTCTCTCTCTCTCTCTCTCTCTCTCTCATATCATGCGTAAAGGAGGGAATAAGAAGTCTGTGGGATGAGAGAGAAAATAAAACTAACCTTGCACCATGTAACCAATAATTTTAATACCGAGTTCGTAATACCTTCGTTACAAAGTTGTAATAGCCTGTCGATATTATATGGTACATTTTCGTAAGGATGAAGACATCTGCAGCAATATATTTAATGCTTTGCTTCCAAAACTTTCTTCCTCTTTTTAGAAATACGATTAAGATATAGGATTATGTTTTTGAAGGTTGTTTCAAGTTGGGTTATTTTCATTTTGGTTTAGCAGATCTGGATAGGTTGTTGGGGATTCAATTCATAGTTGGTACTTTTTCATATTTCCTCTCAGTTTGAGGTATTTGTTGCACACGTTGAAGATGTGGTGTGGTGTTTCTTGTTCTGGGCAGTGTGGGCAATTCGTGCTGTTATTTTGTCGGTCATGGATGATACTTCAGGAGAGGTTTTTTTTCCTGTTTTAAGCCTATTGATGACTCGTTGTTCTTCTTTGGTCATGATTTTGATGTTCTGGTGTTTTTGGTTGTGAAAGGCTGTGTTTGATAAAGGTGCCTTCACTTGCTAGAGATGTCTCATATGGCTTGCTATTTTTTTATCTATGTGTATTCTTACCTTGCTATACCGTTCCTCCACACTGTATGTTATGTCATATATTTGGCTGTGCTGGAGACTTTGCTTGGCTGCCAGGTCCGACGTGTCATTACCTGATAGTTTGATATTGGAGGGCATCCACATGGAATTTTACTTTGACCAAACGCACCCAGGTTTGATTATGATAGAAGTGAGGCAATGCTCCCCAAAAATATTTCCTACCATGATCCCGCTGCAGAAACGAAAATTGAGGGAGCTGAGATAAGGGAGCCCACCCACCCCTTGTATAAACGGTACAAAACCAAAAGCCTTCTGATTGCTATAAGAAGACCAAAACGAAACAAACCTGACTCTTTGACCCCTCAGTCTAAAACAAAACTATACAAACAAGGCGCGATCGGGACGGCCCAAGCCCTACAAGATTGGAAAGCTTTTCGGCAAACGCAAGAGTACACCATGTACTCAAAATCCAAGCTCAACGAATTAAGCAAAATTCACAACCGCACACGTGGCCCACACATCATTGGTATAGGGTCGTCCGCTAGCAAACCTGGACTAAATGTGACCGAAAGACCGGCCTGGGCGTTGGGGTGGGGCGCTGGTTCGCGGGTTTGGAGATGTCCTGTTTGATGCCCTCTGGGTCGTGCCGTGGAGATTTTGCGTCGCAGCCTTTTGTGCTACTTGCCGCCTTGCCTCGTCCATAGTCTTAGTGATCGTACCATGTTCACGCCACTGTATGGCCCAGCCATGAGCAAAGAGCCCAGCCTGGGGCCAAATGCCCAGCCCGGGGCTATAACTAATAGAGAAGCACATAGTGCATATGCGACGATAATCCTTCAGTCAGTCAGAGCTGCTTGATAGTTCTCTTTGAACTAGATCAATATCTTTGTCGAATGATGCTCCAAAACAATAGCGGAAAAAAGGAACTATAGTCATTTAATTAATATTGGAGATGACTTGCTGACGACATCTTCTCCATCCTACTTTTTCATCATTACAAGTAGTGATTTCACTGGTAGGTCTAATTAATCTTGGGAAGACTGATGATTTGTCATTCGGACGGATGGAAAGATAATGATTCAAAATAAAACAAACTAAACTGTAGAATAAAACTACATGTACATATATTTGATGTAAATTTTACTGGACAAACGGTGGTCTCATATTCGGCCTTGGAGAATTTTAGAAATCTTAATGAGAATGCTTGTGGTTGGGATGACACTTTTTATATTGGCTTGGAGATGCCATTTGATACTATTTTCCTGTTGTGTTATGAATAAAAACATGATTTTGTTGCTTAACTTTCATAGGAAAATCAAGTTCTGTATACATGATAAATTACAAAGTTTACCATTTCAATTACCGGACTGTGTTGTTTATTCCTTTTTCTTTCTTTATCTTCAGTTGATTCTGTTTGGAAGAAGGACGATGTCTTCATCTAATAACACTATTTGTAGAAAGATAGGCGTGTGTTTTAAGTTTACGAACTCTCAATTATATCCTTAAAGATTGGAAATGTTGTCCGAATCTTGGCAAATGTCGATGGAATTTCTATGATTTATAAGAATTTCTCTATGGCTCTGCTGAAGCTATAACTATTTTGCTTTGACAGAACAAGAACCTCTGGACTTTGCAGAGACCTTATAGTACAGAAATCTCTACATGAGCTGTCTTAGAACGTAAAATAAAATCGTTCTTTTTGACGACAGGAAAGAATAAAGGAGAAGTTATATCAAAATTTATCGCCTTCACCCGTACGTGGGCAAGAATTTTATAGTTCTACTGGCATTAGCCTTTAATTAAATGTCAATTAAAACAAATGTGTTTCCGAGTACAATAAAATGTGTCTATTCCCGCTATCTAAGTAACGTGAAAGAACGAACGTAAAGGAAAGAGAGAATGTTTGAGTATCTAAATGTAATTAACAGTTAAAATACATCTTTAACTGGGAGTTGGTCTGTGGATTTTTTGCGGGTGTTCTAAATTGTAAAATGGCGAGGTTCGCATGGTCTACAATATAGTATTTCACCTGATTTCACCGAGCAGGAAACTCAGTTGAATCCCCAGAATCCGCTGTCTATGCCATTAAGTTTACGTCTATTGTACAGCATGGCGTTATAGCTTATACAGTCGACACAAGATTAATTACTTCTTAGGAAAATGTATCAATCTTGGAAAATAACTCATAAGGTCATTAGTAGCTATAGTTGATACCGTAGGGTCATAAATGGTCGGTCTTCTGTCCAAAAGGCGAATTTAACACCAAGCACGCCATCTTGGATGAATGAACCTATGTCGAGACGGGAAACTGAACATTAGTCCGAACATTAATCTATAGGTTTAACGTTAGTCCTTGTGGCCTCAAGGGGAATGTCTATCTTATAAACGTCCATATATATATATTTGCGTGTGCATATATATATATATATGTATATATATATATATATATATATATATATATATATATATATATATATATATATATATATATATATATATATATATATATATATATATATATATATATATATATATATATATATATTGTTGTTGTTGTTGGCATCCGTCCTTCTTCGAGAGACCATGGTGTAAATAGATAGACACGCATATATATATATATATATATATATATATATATATATATATATATATATATATTGGCTTAAACGAATTAGAAGATACATATGGTATAATCCTTTAAGTGACTTTGTAAATCATATTACCCTTCTCTTCTCACTTTTTGACCATATCTTTATTTTCAAGACTTTTAAAATACTACTATGGATGTATAAAGGCGGTATTCAGTAGAATATTGTTGTTTTTAATTCTCCAACATTACAAACTACGAGATTTCAGTGAACGTAATTGGTGAATGCTTGACAAACATATGGTCAGGACTTAGTAGAATTAAGTTGAATATTTTACATTGAAGCAAACTCACCTAGATGGAAATAATATGGCGAAATGGGTCAATATTGCTTTTCATTAGAATTGTCATCTATCAAAGAATTCCGTGCCTAACATGATAAGCAGCTAAACGAATCAGAACATGGGATAGCAATGTCAATGATTCTGTGTTTGTCACGGTTTTATATGAGATTTGTGATGGTCTTGGCCTCCCTTATCATGAGTTATGGCCACAATATCTCACTAGAGCATAGCAATCTATGACTGGGTGCCCAACGTCCGAACTAATTTACTCTGAGATTGACGTCTTGAGAAATGGTCAAGTACTCGAAGACTTGAGAAGTTAACCAGACTATTTACCCAAAACTAAACCAATTAGAAGAGCCCCGGTTTAAACAATGTCCAGCTTAGTACAATATTTTTCTGGTATCTGCGTAATTGATTTCTCATAGTTTGAAAATTAATATTTAAAACTCCTCGACCATGAGGTTCTCCAATTACAGGGCTTCCACGTGCTTCCTTGTTCTCATAAGACTTTCATGCATTCTCAGTCACTTATCTAGATATATTATTTGATATTATATAGGTGATGGGGAATGTAAACATGTCTGCGAGAAGTCTTTGGATCGGAACCCACTAGGGGGGGGGGGACAAAAGGACGAAGCCCTCCCCATGAGATATTTAATTTTGGCATTAACTGCAAAGAATCATACGCTAAGAAACGATAATTTCTCACGCACTGTCTCCACCTATGTCTTCTCGAAGGTTTTTGTATTTCAGATTATCGAGAAATCTGGTAACCTATTGATCAAAAGAAGTTTCTCTACATTGCAGTATTTAGCAGCAGATTGTTATAGAGTTTACTTGGAAGACTATTTTAATAAACTTTTCATATGATTTAAGTAATATGTGAACCCTAATATTTCAGCTATTTTAGAGCACCTTTTCTTCTTTTTTCGTTTTGACTTTCCCATTTATAAAATTGTACCAGCGAGAAGTGAGCATGAAATGCAGCACGACATGTCAAGATCCCGTGAAAGTTAATTAATACAAACTAGGGTATGTACGAAAACTTCAAGCTGGATGAAGCGCCCGATTATGTGAATCTCTTCAAACTATAAGGTTATCCATCAAGGTATGTCAACTTTAGTTAGGAAAGAAAAATGTTTTGAGGGTTTGTTTAGCGCCAGCAAAATAAAATGAAAGAAAATAATATACAATAATCTGCCGTATGTTATTTGGCGTTAAAATAGAATAATCATTGGGATGTGAGAAATTAAAAGATAACCTTTTAACATTTTCGAAAAAAATACAATATTGCCTCCAATAATACGTAAAACTGTAGTTGACTGAATACGAACTGATAATGTATTATTTGAAAAAAAAAGAATTTTGATACTAGTCAAGGGGCAACAAACAGAGATGTCTCTGCAACATGGTATCTCTAACATTTTAAATCTCTCTGTATGATCAGATATTTCTGTAATATGGTCTGATGAATCCGTAACATGGTAAGATGTCTCTATGACATGGTTAGATACCTTTGTAACATGACCAGATAACTCCGTAACATGATTATGAGTCACTGTAACATGGTCAGATGTCTTGTAACATGGCCAACTGAATTAGGTTTTTTATGATGGCAATTATGATATGAGGTTGTGAAAATTATTGAAGAAATGCAATTATCTAAACCATAAAATATGCCAATGCAACCTTTTAAGCAGAAGAGCACATTAAACTTTAGCATGACCGGAGGTGAGTTACTCTTTTAGTGGCATAGTGCTGCGTTCGCGTAGCTTTGCAATTATTTCTCAATCTGGATTTTTTTTTAACTCACTTGGACGTTACTTTTTCTCGGGAAATGTCAAGCTTTTTCCTCGGTCACTTTCTCTCTTTCATGATTCACTGGAAATTTTAATTTCATCTAGTAATTTTCAGAGTCTTAAAGGTTTTGGTTCATAACAGTGTATCAGAACCATCTCAAGACTTATTAGGATCAGACTTAAAAATCAAACTCCACTAGTGTATGAATTTGTGTAAAAGATGTTTCGGTATTCGCCTCTGTATACTTGTATAAAGGATCCATATGGAATGCCTTCCAGGTTTAAAGTACAATTCCTCCACTGAATTGACCCAGTATTGCTTGCGTCAAGTGGCTAACGTTGTCAACTATTCAAATGGATCTTAACGTTTGTATATAATCGTAACACAAAACAGGAACACTGAAGATACTCATTAACATTTCAGTATTCCCAAAAGAAAATGGCAATATTGTTTTAGCTGGCTACCTATCTTACGATGCAAACTTTGAAAAGACTAATATTCGGTTTTAAAGGCATGATACTCGGTTTGTCCTATTTGCAGATTAAGATGAACTTTAAACGTTGGAAAGATGAAAATAAATTTTAATCAATATATATTGTCTTTGTTCTTGGGCTAGTATCTGGGAAACTTCTTTTAACAGTTTCACTTTGTATTCTAGGGAAATAAATTATTTATTAAATTTTACAAAACATGTTCCTTTTCACTCTTTTTTATTACTTATCTTAAAACCATAGAGTTGTAATATGGGATTATAGTGAATTCAGTTAAAGGCATTCTGAATTATATCAGTGTGATACATCAAGATTGTTAGCACATGAGCTCGTCGACGAACATTCAAAAATTAACACATTCAATGTTGGAATTCATTACAAATACTTTATCCGTTTGGACATATGATACAACTTTTAAGACTATTTTTGACTTAAATCACAGTACTGTAAGTTCCTTTTTGATTTTTACTTTGTATTCTATTGAAACACATTTTTGGTTAAAACTTACACGATCTGACGGTTTAAATTATTCATTGGAATTACAAAACGCTCATTGGCTCTTTGGACTAAAACACTCTTTTGAGATTATTCTGAAATCTTTCAAAGTCATTCTGGATTATAGCATTGTGATATACTGAAACTGTTGGTACATCAGCTACTTTAAAGGTATTGGTACATTAGCAAAGATAAGACCCCGAATTTCCTTTACACATTCGCAATGCATTCTATTAAAATAAATTGTTGTCGAATTTCAATAAACTTGTTGGCTTTACGTTTTCTGTTACTTGTTTAACACCATAGAGTCGTATTAATACCATACTTGATTAGAATACTTTTTAAAAATCTAACTATTTCTTAGCTTTAGGTACCAATCTGGTAACAAATTTTGTAAATGTTTGGTTTGGTATAATCTTAAGATGGCTCCAATCATTTTATGAAAAGAAAAATACTTTCTCGTTTGCCTATAAATTCTCATGGGTTTTTTGGTTGGTAAATGTTAGCAGGGAGATCCCAATCTCCTCCTTAACATAACTGCTGCCAATAGACAAACTTTTCTTATTATCTTCGGAAAATATTTGGTTTCTCAAATATAATTCAGTAATCACCAGAAAAATGCGATTAGTTTTTTCAACCACTGCCATGGATTGAAATAATTTTTGAAACGTATACACATAGAAAATAGGTTTAGACGTATTCTGATACGCAAAACTCACCTTTAAAGACGCACGCTTACATTTTATTGGCGGGTATCGAGGGAGGAAATGTGGTTATGAAGAAAATGAAAATCTGATATCGAAGTAAGAAAACCAGGTGCCGATTAAAATGCGATTATCGACTAGAACTGATCAATACATGCGATTATTGGGTAGAAAAGCTAGTATCGAGTAGACAAAAGCGAGACTCGAATGAAGAAAAGCGGGTATTGAGTTAAAAAGTGGTAGGACAAAAATAATTCAGGGACAATCTATCTTATTATTGGGATCGTGGCGCCGTGAGGGTATATAACGGATTTCTATCAGAAAACTTTCTGCTCCCACTCAGCTTGAAAAAATACACTAGCTTTTTATGTAGAAACAGGATGTAAAACTACCCATTTTATCAGTTAAGGTTGGGAAACTATCATGATATAAAAGAATAAATTATCTAGTTGGAAAGAAAATCAGTTATCTTCCCACTCTCTGGAGCTTGAAATGGCTGGTTCTTAAAAATAAGATTGTATTATAATTTTTCAATAAAGAGAATATTGATGCATAAGGCACGAGTTCCTCTTTACTTTTCAATTTTCCGTTTTTTCTGAACGAGACTAGCCTTTCATACAGTCACTCCAAGAAGAACTATAGCACTTATTAAAAACTGAGAAGAAAAATAATTTTTTAAGCAATCTTATATTCATGCTTTCTTTTTCCTTTTCTAACTTTTAATGTACCTTGGCACATTTTAAGTTTGGCGAGAGGTCCAGAAAGAAGGATTAGTGGTGTCTTTGCAAATTAATGTTTTGTCGTTGAAAATGCCTGAGCAATGCAAATTTATCACGGAAAGGATACCGGAACTAGCAAACTGATAAGTAGATGTATTGATGTCTAATTGAAGCATATCAAAAGGAGTTTACATTTTATATTAAATTATGTCATTACCCGCCTAATATGTTAGACTCTATCATAATGTGCTGCATTTTTTTCACATATATACAGACATACACCCATTTCCAAATTGAAACAACAATAACCTAGAAGAAAAAAGAATGTCAATGGCAAATTATACGCCTGCCCCATGTTTAATAGCTCCCTATGCGGGCAAGTGAAGATTTGTACATAAACCATTTTCTTTTTCAGTCCGAGAGACCATGACCGTTTCATTTTAATTTCAAAATCAAAAGGTTATTCCTTTCCCTAAGTGCAAGCCAACCACAACGTTTGGCTGCGATTGTTATCCAGGACAAATGTGCCGAAACCATTGCTTTATTCTTTCAGTTACAAAGATTTTGACCGGTGAACAGTGGACTCCAATCCTCAAGATTCTTCTTTGCACAAAGTGTAAACCATCCGCAAGCCATTTTTTTCATTCAGACATAACGACCTTGACCATTTTTTAGTTATCTTATAACGCGATTGTAAATTGCTCCCACTTTTTGGTATATAGTGAATTGTTTTAGTCGTTGTGTGGAAAACATTTTTTCTTTCATTTATATTGACCTTAATCTCTCATCATTTGGTCCCTGAAATTAAAAGCTGTAAGCTATTTATAAAGTTGTTGCGGAAAATGAATAAATCGAGTTATTGTGTAGAAACCGTTACTTCAGTCACAGCGGTCTGCTCTTTCGTACACTGCATACGGAAATACGGACAGACAGCATCGTAACAGAATTCGCTGATGGCAAACATATATAGCATGTTATATCCTGTACAGTACTATCATGCCATTGAGCAAATAAAAAAGTATAGTCTACAATTATGCTATAAAATGTACAGTGACTGCTAAACAAGAAATATTTATAATTTATTTATAAAAACTATACAATTTAAAAAATTGTAGGGAAAACAAAATCGGAGTTTGTAACGAAATTTATTCATAGAACTGTAGTAACAAATCATCTTCAAGCTGGACAGTGTAAACCAATATATATGTGCAATCTATATATGTGAACCATAATATTGTTGCTCACGTGGCTGAGCATCTGCCTGCCAAGCCAAATAATATAGTTCGATTCCAGCGAGAGATTATTTTATATTAAGTAAACCTTTCTTAATGCGACACGCTCATCCATCATCATTTTCCATGAGCAGGTTAGAAACTTAGTTTAACTGATTGCTATATTTCCAGTTCAGTCATACAAGTTAATCTTCTTAAGATACAAAATCTGAGATTCACCTGCCCTAATAAGTTAATTCATTTATGCAAGTGCACATTGTACATTGGTCTACCTGCAAATAATGTCAATTTCACAGCTGATGGGTCGATTATATTTAGGGATATTTTTCTAAGGTAAATGGGTGTGGGGGTAGTTTTACATTGTACTCTTTGTTTCAGTAGCTGTTGGCCCCAAGTATAGCATCGTCTGAAACTATGGCAACAATTATGTTATATTAATATAATGCGTGCGTTCTAACCGTATAAATAAAAAGGCGCTGTTAAGTTGCAAGGATTGTAAAAAATTGTTTACTTGCACAAGCATTTCATCTTTCATCGAATTTTTATCAATCTTTATTCGCTGTATTGTCTTTCGGGTTGGGAAATTGGCATCGTTACCGGTTTCCTCCATAGTTGCATATTTATTGTCCTATACGGTTTGGTATATTCATTCAGTATCACTAATTAGGTAGAATATTATTCAACCCGATACTCGCTATTTTCTCTACTCTGTACGCACTTTTGTGGACTCGATATTCACAGTTCTGAACTCTACATTGCTTTTCTCTACCCGATACTCGTTTTTGTGGACTATGCATTCGAATTAAAAAAGAAAGTATCCCTCTTTATGAGCTAATATATTCTTTACGGGCAATTTTGCACTGTCTGTTTTGAGAAAAACGTCATTGATGACATTACACCTTCAAACATATGCCATTCTTTAGACTTGACTTTTCTCCATATGCTTCTAGTTACATTATCTCATGAATTATCCCTCTTTTAGAGTGATCATTAAACTAAACACATACACACAGGCCTAGTTTCCACCAAATTGGAATGGAAACGTCATCGGACTGTGTTTTTTGTATGCATTATGTTTTACAAGATACTACAGAGCCGTGAAGCCTTAAGAAGCATTATGCTCCAAATTTAAAATTTTTCTTTCGGGGCATAAAAGGGCTAGAGTCGTTTATCAGGATGTGCTTTATTTTACGATATCGCTTCATTGCTTGCCTAATGCCCAGCAAACGTTAGTCTGTTCGAGCAGCCTTCCGCGTGATGCGCTAAGTCTTCCATTATCTCCAATAACAAAATTAGTCGGAGTTCCCAATCATGGTCAGGAATAGTCTCTGACAAATGCTTCTGATTAAAATGTCTGCGAGGTGCGTGCTCTAGGATTCCGCAGAAATTTCTCAGAAGGATTGGATTGCACCGGGCTGATTTATGATCCGGATTCACAGGAACCGGGCCTTCTCGTGTCAAGCATAGTATTTTTATGTCCTTACCAGAATCATTTAAAGAGCTGACAGACTGTTAAAGGCTTTCCTACAGCTATGACTAATTTCATTGGGCCCTCATCCAACATTATTATTATTGTTCGGCCTAAAAACGTCTGTAACATAGTTACGCCAATCAACTTGTTTTTTTATGTTTGTAAAAACAACAAAAAAGAGAATTACTAAAATTACTTACGACCACAAGTAAATTAAGTTTAGGACTGGTAAACATAGTCATTTATTATTAATATACCTTAACACATTTCCGTAAATATTTGACCTATAGCTGAAGAAAAAAGAAAACAAATAATCAACTCTGAAGACTCGTTAGAACATTTCTTTTCCCAAAAAGTGTACCTTCATTACGAACAATGCATGATGTTTTGCAAGTATTACAACTGAATGCGCCATGGTCTACTAGTCCGAAATTAAGACCGTACTTTTAATGTAAAATAAAGTACATCATTCAATTTCTTTCATTTTATTTGCACTGAACATTTCGCAAAACTAGCATCAGATGCAATGGGCAACACAATGCCCATATTAAAATGAACCATGTGTTATAGGACTCTTCTGGAATATTTCTAAACGCTGTATTTAAAACTTAAGGCCAGGGCATTCAAATGAAAATAATATATATATCCTTAATTTTATTTACACCAATATTTTCTGACGTTGTTTTACTAAATATATGCGGTACCTTGATAAACACATGGAAAAAAATGTTTTCCTTAGCGACGAAGTCACAAACTCTGGCACTTCACGGGCTTACTTCAGTTGACGTCTTGTCTCAATGTTCATCTCGTATTTCAATAACTGTCCTAAAAAAGCCAAAGACTGCTATTTCTTTTTGAGAATTTCTGAAATACATAGACGGAGTTTACAGAGGCAAATCTGGCTAATTTATGAGTCGGAGCCAGCCTTCCGTCTAAGCGTAATCGTGTGGCGACATGTTGTGAAAAAATGAAAATAAAAACAGATATTCCAATTCATTTCTTTCAGCATTATGATCTGTTATCTTGGTAATGATTTTACATACTGACTCCTTGACTAGATTGATTGATGGATGGAGTTGGTACTAATTCATTCCCGTTCTACTACAAACGTGCATATCTTTATAAACCAACATAACTAAGTCACATCTTTCACTCACCACGATCGATTGAAAATATTCTCTGAAAACAAAAAACAAAAAACAAAAAAAGAAGAAATTTTTGCTCTGCTAAGGGTTAATGTTTATTTTAAGGTATAGAATCATGTTTCGGTGTACTGTTAAGGGATAACATCATATTCCGATGCATTTTTAAGATATAACATCCTATTCCGGTGTACGTTAAATTCTATGTCTGTTTTGTCTTATATTATTTATGCCAAAGACCAAAATTAAGGGATTAAAATTAAAATGACTGGCACAGTCAAATGATGACTGGAATTTTTAAAAACTTTGTAGTATTTTTCAGTTTTAGGTTTTGGCGTGTTCATTTAAAGTGTTGATGTTTACGGATGCTATTGAAGTTTCTAGACTGGCAGATGGGAATCGACGCGCTTGCGTGTGTGTGAAAATTACGTGTTTATAGAAATGTATTTTACCTCGGGTACACTAACATAATACAAATAATAATTCCTCTATAAACAACAGTGGCAAAAGACAAATATCAGTAATCAATATATGTTACAATTTAGTAATTGTATATAAGTCAAATTTAAAATATGTGCAAATTATGGAATTGTATAACAATATATGTCAATATATTTAACTGGAATTTAAAAAATTTAGGATTGGTAGGGCAGTTATCATAAAGTGTTTTCTGTCTATTTTGCTTTATTTATTTTTTGCTTGTTTATTTTTAAAAAAGAGATACTATAAATACCCTAGTAAATTCAATTATATTTTGCGACGTTTAGTCACTGAAACATGGGACATGTAATATGTAGATTAATTTCTTTGCATTAGCGAAATCAGACATTCTTTTCTAATAAATCAAATTCCATCAAAAAGAACGGTTCTTCTACATCTGATACGTCATGCTTTGTCGAGTTTTTCCCGTGATATTTGACAAATATATAAATTTTGTAGATTTGGAGCACACATTTTATCGTTCATTTCGGAAAGGTATAGGGCACACAAATTTTAATTTGACAGATTTCAATGTTTACCACAATTATTGACTCCTATATGGGTGCATTGTATGTACACATTTAATCGGTTATGAGTAGATGCAGTAGAAATGTCCAATAGCTGTTTAAAAGTAATCGTGTTGTACAATGTCGGACCAAGTTCTATCATGCAACCTGAAAAATATACTTGCGCCCACGATTAAATTATTGATAATTTTGCACTTTCATAAGTAGGTAATTTATTAACGTCGAAATGCATATTCTGTCCGAATGTTTGTATGTGTGAGCGTGTGTGTGTATGTGTGTGTGTGTTTGTGTGTGCGCGCGCACGCACGCAAGCGTTTTTGTCTGTAGTCTAGCTACTATTGAAGTTACAGTACTAAAAAACTATATCAAAAATTGGCTGATTAATGTAAGTGATTTTGCTACACTACATGTCTTCAAGACAAAAATGTTTACACTATATCGTGCTGTATCTCTGACACAAATAAAAATTATAGAAAAAAACTTCACATTATTGTGCTTCTTTTGATTTTTTTGTCAATGTTAGTCAGTATATACGTAATTTATGACCTAGTTATATTGTCTTGTTAGATAAAAGAGCACCTGTTACTGAAGAAAATGAAAAGAAAATCTAAGGAATTAAAAGTTAACACCATCTGGCACATGTAAGGAAACATTCCCAGTACGTGACACAAACAATATTGCAACAAATGTATAACAAAGGGCGCGTTGTGTCTTACAATAATGCTATTTCAGTTTATTTTAATCAGAAATTGGTAGATCATCAGATTGAATTACAAATCATAATCTCATTTTATCTTAATAAAAAAACAAACAAACAAAAAACAAACAAAACAAACAAAAACAAAAACAGAATACGCAGAAATGCCCTTATCTACATTAGCTTCATTCCTTGAAAGCGTTGTAATAAAACATCATATCTTTTTGATGCCATTGTCACTTTTTGTGTAAAACAAATTTTGCCTTCTATTATTTTACAAACCGTGATCGGGGTTTGGGGTTGAATAGGACAATGACTGATACGGCACTGTTATCATCAAAACCTCTTTTTTTCAGGCCAGAATGTAAAAGAAATACACAAGATTAAATCTTATTTGGTTTAAAATGCTCCTGGATTTGAGTTATAGCTCGGCCAACGTCGGTATAGTTCTCAAGGGTTTCCGTGCTCTTCGTCCACTAAAGTTATTCGGTGGTGACAAATAGCTTTAAACACCAGAAAACAAACAATCTATACTATTAAAAATAAACATGCTCTTAATGCACTGAAGAACGTCGGATTGCCTTCGGATATCGGACAAATTGTTTCTGTTTAGAAGGAATTTCAGCAATTTCATGCTTATAATACATATCATGTTGTATCAAAAGTTATTTGTTTAATGGTACCGAATACTAGCACATATTGTGCATTTTCGTTTTTCATGCGGATGCAAAAGCCCATGTTAGGGTATTGCATTGTACACTGAATGACCACTGGCCCATTGTAGAAGGACCAAGATTATTAAACTATTCATTATAAATATGATTTTCGTTAAAGCTAATTGCTCTCTCTTTTAGTTCGTATCTTCGAAATCAGGTTAGAGGTTTCATATGGTTTGAACTTTAACATGGCGATGTCATGCATAACGTGCAATTGCCACAGTTGGGACATACTTTCGAAGAATATATAAAAAACATAAATCATACGAGCAGCATAAAGTATAAATAGTTTATACCGCATACACACAAATATTGGTTTCTTTGATAGTACTGTGAGAAAAAGAAGCGATTGCAGACACATGATAGGAATAGATATGTCTTTACATGATGAATTCGAGATAAGCGATGGTGTACTAATTGCACATGTTCAGCTTTTACTTCTGTTATTGTCATTCAATATTCTGTGGATTTTATAGGGATATCACGTCTAAATTAATTCGCCGTCGACTTTAAAAAGCTCATAAATGCCATCTTAGAATATTTTATTTTCTGCATGTGTTAGTTTGACTGCAACTCAGATTGTAGGCGGGCAACCGGTATGGATGCAAACGTGTTTCCCATCTGGGAATAATGTTTCTTATCAACCTCTCTCTCTCTCTCTCTCTCTCTCTCTCTCTCTCTCTCTCTCTCTCTCTCTCTCTCTCTCTCTCTCTCTCTCTCTCTCTCTCTCTCTCTCTCTCTCTCTCTCTCTCTCTCTCCACATACACAAACAAACACACACATTCGAACGCACACAGACAAACGCACACGCGATAACCAGTTGAAATGTTTTAAAAAGTAAGAATTCTTTACAGTTAGATGGTTAAAAGTATGCTCCGGAAACGCTTAAAAAGTGAAGAAGATTCAGCTTCCTCTGCCACTACTGAGGCAGTTAGATTCGCGCAGCTACTTTTCGACATACCCGCTTTAACGATTCTAAACGCTATATTTGGAACCGTTCGTGCTAATGGATATAAATCTAGTGTAAGTATAACAGTCATTGACCACGAGAAGAAACTTAGTTTTTAACAAAGTTGGTCAGTTTAGAAAGAATTACCCTTAAATTATTAAACAATCACTTTCATTCAAAACCTTTATTTTAAAAAAAAAACAAACTTCATCACGGTAATATCTAAACCATTAGCCCGTCAAGACATCATAAACACTAGAATCACTAGTATATTAAAAAAAATATTGAAGTAGTAAAGGTTACCACTTTTAACCCAAAGTTTATCTCTAGTCTGCAATTTAAAATAAACAATAAGAGACGGAAAAATATATTTATCATTAAAAGTTTGAAACAAACGATTTGGTAATTGTTTTGCCTTGGCTGTCGACTCCTGGTGACCAGGCTTAACAAGACAACATTTCGACAAATCAAAAAAGGTCGCTTTGAGTCCCACCTAAGCTTACATGTATATATTGAATGTATAAGTTGAACCTATGTATAATACGTTGAATCTACTTCTTCCTTACTATCAGGTACCAGAGCTGACATAATTTGATTTACAAATTTTAAGAGTTATGGCCAAGTTACCGCCAGTTTATAATGCTATGTCAGTAAACTACTGACAGTAGCATCCTTAACGCAGAATCTACACATGGCAGGAAAATGGCTGTATCGCTTTCTCCAAATACATAGACTTTATTTGCAAAACAATATAAATTCCAAACAATTATCTTTTAACGTCAGTTTTTTTAAAATATGTTAATTACTACTCCAGTATGTTTGTGCCGAATCTTTATTTTATATTTGTTTCGAATACTATAATAGATGACAAATTAGAACTTGCAAGGAACTGTTTCACAGGTGCCATTCAGTAAATATAACAGCATAAGATCGATATGTAATTAGCCGCAATCGACGTTTATCATGTTACAACGTGCAAGGTATGGAATAAGCTTACGGGGATCTGATGAGACACAAATGGATTGGACCTTCGGAGATTTGATGAGACAAGTGTGGATTAGGCCTACATGGATCTGATGACACAATATGTATTAAGCCTACATGGATCTGATGAGACATAAATGGATTGGGCCTTCTGGGACCTGATGAGACAAGTGTGGATTAGCGCTAGATGGATCTGATGACACAATATGTATTAGGCCTACAGGGATCTGATGAGACACAAATTGATTGGGCCTTCGGGGACCTGATGAGATAAGTGTGGATTAGCCCTAGATGGATCTGATGACACAATATGTATTAAGCCTACAGGGATCTGATGAGATGATATGAATTAGGCCTACATGGATCTGACGAGAGGATATGGAATAGGCCTACAGGGATCTGATGAGAGGATATGTATTAGGCCTACATGGATCTAATGAGATGATATGTATTAGGCCTAAATGGATCTCATGAGAGGATATGGAATAGGCCTACATGGATCTGATGAGAGGATATGGAATAGGCCTACATGGATCTGATGAGAGGATATGTATTAGGCCTACATGGATCTGATGAGATGATATGAATTAGGCCTAAATGGATCTGATGAGAGGATATGGAATAGCCCTACATGGATCTGATGAGAGGATATGGAATAGGCCTACATGGATCTGATGAGAGGATATGTATTAGGCCTACATGGATCTGATGAGGAGATATGGAATAGGCCTACAAGGATCTGCTAAGATATCAGAGTTCTGTCAAAACGCAAATATTTGCGTCAAGAAAACATGCAATCGTCGAAAAGAACGGTGGAGAGCTTTCTACATGAGGATAAATGCTAGACGCAGGCTCAAACCTTTGTCGTGCGAAAGTTGACGCATTGTTTTTATCCATATTTAGAATTCTATATACGCATTTAGTTCTAGACGTTAGTTGGCAAATAACTATGTGGTATAGTAGGAGTACAGGCTTGGTTACATGCTGTTATCTGACGAACGTTTGAAACGAACATTGGCTCACCCATATCTGAAAACAGAGAATCATTATATCCAACATTTACATTGTTATGTACATTTAATTCAAATGTCTTTTTGTTATCATTTTTTATTCCATTACATGCTACCGAAATGTAACATTGTATGATTGACTTGACATTGTCAAAAATTGTCAAAAATTTAGTTCATTTCTGCTTAACCTGATTGGGTTTTTATAAAAAAATATTTCATTTTATGTAAAAAAAAAACTAGTGATAGCTTCAGTAATAGCTATGTGTTTGAACTTAATATCAGGATTTTCATTCAAGTTAATAAGAAGGACTAGATATATTGATCTGTGTGAGGAGTTTGGAGTTTCCTAAGTGAATTTTACAGGTTATTGTGTTGTAAATAAACAAGGTCAATCATTCTAGAAGGTTAATTGCTTTAGGTAATGAATGTTTTAAATGCAAATTTTGACATGAGGCCAAGTAGAAACTATCTAATCTTGTCAATCATGACTTGGTTATTCCTGATTTACCGTCTAGCACTGTTGAGTTGAAATATGGTGTAACCAATTTGGGCCGATTTTTTATTTTCTTCAAATTATTGAATTCAAGTGATCATTTTCTCTGGAAATGCAAAAGTGCTCTGATAAAATTCTTGGATGAGGACATTCAACGGAATTTATACTGAATTCAAACCTAGAATTATATTTCCGTGATTCAACAAAATAAACATTAACATTTTAATAGCTCTAACAGGCACGTCATCGCCTATTTTTGTTACCGCACCCATGGCCTAGTGGATAGAACATCCGCATCGGATACGGGAGGTCGTTGGTTATACCATAGACTTACAAAAAATGGAACTAACAGCTGCCTCGTTTGGCGCTCAGCATTAAGAGGTTAGTGCATGGACTGGTCGGTCTGGCGTTAGGATAATGTGACTGTGTGGGACATCATGCTACATGTCTGCGGCATGATGCCCCAGTGTAAGATATCATTTTGAACTGCCACACTGCATACATCGTAGCGATATGACTGAACGATTGTTAAAGCTACGTTAAAATTCCAAATCACAACCAAGCCTTCAGTTTTGGATCTCTTTTGGACTTGTATTAGATTTATAATATTATAAAGATTTGCGTCTATAATTTTGGGATTATTTTGGGATTAATTCGCAATAAGTTCTTTTTTCTTTTTCACTTTATATTATAGGAAAAAAATATATTTATTTTTATTTTGCAAAGCTGGTTGTCTTTAATTATTTTTTGTTACTTATTTTAAGAGCAGAGACTCGTAACAGAAAATATTGGGCTCTCGTCACTGGGATACTATTTTTGCTATAATATTTCAAATAATTTTGCTTTTGAAATTTGAAATCTCTTAGTTTTAGAATTATTACACTCCCAAGTATTACTTCAAATTTTATAAATATTTGGCGAAATTTCACAAGTTTTATACAACATCGTCTAAAGTGGAGATTTTTATTTCAACTCCTACCAAGGAATAGTTAGACTTCTTGAAAAAGATCAAGTACTTCAGCTTGCCAGAAAACATGATTTTTATGAGACTAAAGCTTCTTAAACGAAACAAGAAATAAAAAATATTTTTTTGCAATGTTTGGTGGAAAATAATGTATTGGATATCAGTGTTTTGCATATGATTAGTAAGTCTTATTAGATTCTAGCATAAAAAGTAAAGGAATTAACAACAAAAAAAATGCAAGATGGAGTTAAAGTTTTACGACACGCAGGCGCAGTAAAGAGGAGCGAAAGAGGACAATCCAGTTGCAGAAAGAAGAGAGAGAGAAACAAATGCAAATGATATTGAGAAAGAGGAGACAGGGAGACAAATGCAATTACAGAAAGATGAAAACAATAGAAACAGAGAGAGAGAGAGAGAGAGAGAGAGAGAGAGAGAGAGAGAGAGAGAGAGAGAGAGAGAGAGAGAGAGAGAGAGAGGAGATGTAAATAGAAAAAGGAAGGCCGAGAATTGCAGAGAGAGATAGAAAAAGGAATATCAATTTAGAATAAAGAAATTATAGCTGACAAGCGAAAAGCAGTTTTGATGTTACTAAGAATAATAGGTTAGTCCCCACTTTTAGAGAAAAAGAAGAAGATAAATATTTTCCTTAGTTTAAAAAAAAATGCTAAAATATACGAAATGGAAAAGAGAGCATTGCACTCTATTATTACGGAGTGCTCTTTTGGGGAACGCCCCGGACATCCATGCTTCCCTGTCAGTTCAGTAAAGTGCTGACGATGATCTGGTTAAGGAATGCAACTTAAAGTGTCAGGAGTTAGTCACTGATGCTTATCGGCAAAATTTAAAGACTTATAAAAAATGAAGTTGGTCAAACTCTTGCGGAATTTGTAAAATAGAAACCTCTGACAGTGGTTTTTAGAGAATAAAGTTGATCAAAATTATGAAAATCTAAGACAACTTGTATTACTTGAAGATTCCAATAATTGCTTCCGTAGTGACGTTCAGACTTATCTTGATAAGCATAAGGTCGATACTTATGCTGCTGCTCGTAATGATGACGAGTCTACCTTAGCTCATAAAGTTTCTTTTGTAAGTCGTCTACTTAAGCAGTCGTCTCGTACAAACTTATCTTAGCCTAATACAAGCCCTTTCAAATTTAAGTCTGGCACAATGTTTTGAAATCAAGTGTCTGAAATATTCATCAGAAGTCCTTATCTCTTGTTAAGTGTACCTATTGCATGAAGAAAGGTCATTTTATTTATTATTGATACAAAATGAAACATAAGCATCAGAAACAAGACAATCGTATTACAAATGCTCATATTTCTAAGAAAGTAAGGTCATGTTCCTATGATTAAACCAATACATTTGTTGGGTAAAATAAATTTCAGCCTGATGTTATCATGGAGAATTATAAACTATTCATGTTGAAGGGTTCTATATCACTCATGATTGATTCAATCTGTCTATTAAAATTTTAAGGGTCACAGGATCTTCTCAGCGCCATTTATTGTCAGGCACTTTTCCTTTTTCTGAGAAGCTTTCTTCTAATAAGAGTGTTCTTATTCATGGAGTAAAATGCGACTTTCTTAAGGTTCCATTTCTATTCTGTAAATTTGACATCAGACTTAGTCTCCGGATACACGACATGTGAAACATTCTTGCTGGAGACAAGGTTGTGGTTAATCCATTTGTAACTGACATGGTTTGTTTGGATCAGAAAGTCCACCTCTTTGTTTCAGAGAGCCATTAGTGAAACTGAAGCCACATAAATACATGTTTGTTATTTCATTAAAATTTTTATTCTTATGAGAACATTGAGACCACCAGAGGTACCTACTGGTGATGAGTGGTCAGTGAATAATGAAATTGTAGTTGCAAAATAGTACAGACAGGACATTGTAAGTCGGGTCTATAAAATTCCTTTGGCTGGTCGTTTACTAAATAAAAAGTATTATTACAAGTATTTGAATCATTTATATTGGCCAAAGATTAAAATTGATGTTTGCAAATGCTACATATCTTGTCACACTTGTTCAACGGTTAAAAAACAAAATCAGAAGATACAAAAGCTCATGTGCAACGTATTCCTGCGTTTGAGGAACCATTTTAGCAGAATAATGGAAGATTGTGTCGGTCCCTTACCTAAAATCAAATCAGTCAACCAATGCTTGTTGACCATAATGTGTGCGTCGAACTCCAATTCCTTTGAGGAATATTAAAACTAAAACAATAGTAAAGACTTTGATAAATATATTGTTTTAATCAATTTAGCTTTCTTACATCTGTCGAATCTGATCAACGGTCAAATTTTATGTTTGGAATTTTCAAAAGAGTTCTGTACGAATTAGGCATCCAGAAATTCAAGTTGTGCGTATCACCCTGAGAACAAAGCGGCTTGAGAAATATTAAATCAAGCTTTGAAAAATATGATTTTGTCATATTGGTTTGATACAGGTAAATATTGGTTATAAGGCATCCATTTACCATTATTTGCTGTGAGTGAATCAGTTCAATCATCTTTAGGATTCAGTCCCTTTGAACTAGTTTTTGACATTCTGTGCGTGGACCTCTGAAGCTGTTATAAGAGAAACTTTTTTCTAATAAAGAGAAAGAAATTAATCATATCGATTATGTTGCCAACTTTAAGTAGAAGTTGTTAAAGGCTTTTGAGGTTACAATAACTAATTTACATTCTGCCTAGTCAAAAATGAAATTAAGGTATGATATAAATACAAATAAAAGGAGTTTTCAGCCAGGTGATAAGAGTTTTGGCTCTTTTGCCTGTGCCACAAAATCCTCTTCAGGCCAAGTAGTATGACCCTTACAGAGTTGAGTTGAAAAGAAAGTAAATCATTTAAATTATAGGATAACTATTTCTAGGTTGCGAAAACAAAAGCAACTTTGCCAGTTAAATATGTTACAGAAGTCTATTGAGAGATAGTCAGGTTAATCATGCAATTCATTTAGTTGTACCTATCCCACACACTAAGGATTTATGCGATGGAATGCTATCGGATTGTATTGATTTTGGACTGACTAATCTTCGAAATTCAGAAATTATTATTAATCTGAACCAGAAACATTCACATTAACAATAAGAAAAAGAGAATGAACTAAACTTGTTATTACTTGAATATGATCACTTATTTCCAGATGTTCTTGCAAGTTGAAACAATATCTACCATGTCGTTGAAATTGTAAATTCCAAACCTGTGAGACAACACCAGTACAGAACAAACCCTCTCAAACAGGAACCCTTGAAAGAAAAGGAATTTAGAATGATTTCATAAAACGAGTAAAAGTGACTGGAGTTTACCATGTAGACTTGTTCCAAAACCAGATAATACTTTAATGTAGAGTGACTAAAATATATTCATTTCTATTACCAATAATAGATTATTGCATTGTTAAATTGGAAATATAAAGTATGTCACCAAATTGTACCTTCTAGAAGGATATTTGTAAATTCCACTGACGGATAGGGCAAAATAAAAATTCGTCTCCTCATTCGTGACTCCAGATTGACTTTATCAGTATAACGCGATGCTGTTTGGGATGAAAGATTCGTCTTGTACTTTTAAGCATTTAATGAACATGATTATATCTGGTCTAGATAATTGTGATGCTTACATCGATGATGTCATCATCTACAACGACACCTGGAAAGATCATTTAAGAACAATTTAGAAATTCTTTGACAGAATCACTGATATAAATTTGATTTAATTTATCTAAAAGTCAGATTTGCCGTTAACATAAGGTTAGGGCTGCGAAGACCATCCAGTGTTTTATTTTTTTAAGAAATCAAATACAAACCAAAGAAATTATCCTACCATTGAGAAGGAATTTCTGTCTTTGATATTGGCATGACAAACCTTTGCAGTCAACATTAATTTGGCTCCTTCTCCGATTATTGTGTTTAGCGATCACAACCTCTTACTTTCATTCGCAAGATGAGCAGCATAAATCAAAGATTATCAATGTGGAGCTTTTTGATGCATGAATATAATATTGCTATCCGGCATAATCATCAGAAAAAGCAATTTAATAGCAGATTCACTTTTACGCGTATATATATGTTTTTCATGTATACATTGTGTCATTCATAAGATTTCATCTTATGATTTTTTTACCATGTTTATTTGACTTATAGTAAAAGAAACCTTTATTACGTAAAACTATATTATCTTTATCGAGGGAAGTGTTATGTAGATTTCAATTAATTGTTTAATTTTAAATTATATTTCGTTACATGTCATTGTAATGTACTATTGTATTATGGGCTTAACCTTGTCCAACATTTAGCTTGACCTGGTTGATATTTTCAAAACCAAAACGTATTTCACTTGATGCAAACAACTAATAGTAGCTTTATTATTCTCTATGTGTGTGTATTTGATATCAGAATTTGTATTCCGATAAACACGAAGGAGTAGATATTTTGATTTGGGTCAAGCTTCTGGAGTTTCCTAGTGAATTATACAGGTTATTGTGTTGTAAATAAACAAGACTCATTAGATCATTCTAGAGTGATTCTAGAAGGATATGTTTCTTTATGTAATGTTTATTTTTATTTTTTTTAAAATGAAAATCTTGACATGAGGTCAGGTAGAGAAATATACAATCTTTTAATTTTGAGGATTTGGTTATTTGTGCTATAATATCTAGAACTAGTTGTATTATGGTGTGAACAATTTGGGCTGATTGTTATGTTCGTCAAATTAATGAATTCAAGTGATTATTTTCTCTGGAAATACATAAGTAATCTAATACAATTCTTGGATACAACATTCACTGGAATTTATACTGAATTCAAACCTAGAATTACATTTCTGTGATTCAACGAAACACTGTTGACACATCCATAATTTGATAACTATAGCAGACAAGTCATCGTCTTCAGTTTTCGATCTCTTCGGGACTTATTCTGAATTGTATTCATGAGTTTATATTATTAAGACTTGTGTCAGTATTTCATGGATTATTTAGGGATTTATTTCGCATTTCCTTTCGTTTTTATATCTCATTTTCACTTTGTATTCTGGGAGGGATATTTATTAAATTTTATAAAGTTTGTTGTCTTTTACTCTCTTCTTCGTATTTTAAGAGAAGAGACTCCTAACAATATCCATTACCTTTCTGTCACCGGCTATTCATTCCGTCCATATAACCCGTTTTAGTAGATAAACGTATAAAATGCAAGTTAGAAAGTAAAATGGTAGTAAAACGATAAATATTCGTAAAAAAGAGACCAACTGTTTAACTTTAAAGTAAAAATTGTCTCAATATAATGAGTCAATTCAAACATAATTTAAAAGTATGTTTAATGTTCTGCAACTTCGACTCTTTTCTATTGCTAGGGCCGGACAAAGTGTAGAAAACAGATTATGCACATCACACAATTATGACCAGCCAATTTGCATAAGACTTGCCATGCACATTTCGGTTTTTATTATTAAGGACAGTCAATCTGAATGAAACAGGCACTCATACTTCGAGTTTTATTATTAACAGTCAATTTTTGTAAAACAGATCAAGCATATTTCGGTTTGTATCGGTAAAGACAGTCAAATTGAATAAAACACACCATGCATATTTCGGCATTTTAATATTACGGCCTGTGACAGTGCAGCAAATAGGCTGTACATGATCCGCTTATATAATTGTGACTAGTTAAATTGAAGTAAACATGCCATGTACATTTTACTCTCCATGGTATTATTTTATTTGTTTGTCCATCGAGTGCGATTATGACAATAATATCACTAACAGGCTTGGTTTTGGTTATTGCGTGAGTTGCTAATCAGGCCAGTCGGTTCCCTGAGCTGTCTGAGGCACACTTGACAGGAGAAGTCCCTTGGTTTTGCTTGATCAAACTTGGAAAGAGAAACTGCTGTCTGAGATTTCAGTTCAAAGTAAGTAGTGCCATGATGGATATTTAAATGTTTCAATATCCCTCAAGAGAATCTTTGAAGAATTTCTTTTGACTAACCTGAGATCGCGGTGCCTCATACTGTTGCCACAAAATAAGTTTTTTTGGGGGGATTTGTCGTTCTAGTGACCTGGCCTACCAGTTTCATCTGAAATTTCAGCAGTAGAGTGTGGATGCTTGAAATACCTATCAGTGTGATAATCTCAATGTCCTTGACCATGTCCTGTCACCTTATCATATTTAGTTTTCTCTTGCAGTTGATGTGAGAATGGTTCATCTTATTAACATGGCGTCTTCATACCGACCAGGTTTCGCACGTGTACATCAGGGTTGGAAACACAGTGGCTTTGAAGACCTTAGGTTTTCTTCTTAGACTGATGCCTCGGATCTCACGCATATATGCTTAGAGTCTGTCAAATGCCAGATGTGAGGCTGCAGTCAGTCTGTATTAAATTTGGTGCAAAAGTAGACTTTCTACAATGAGTCACCTTACCGATTACCATGCTAAAAGTTTGATATATAAACGATATGATGCTTTCCATTCATGCCTCGAACATTGGTATGTTTGTTAGATTGTTTTTAATTCAAAACGAATTAAATACATATGTTTGAGCATCAAACTGGTGGTGTAATTACAGTGAAAGCAATTTAATTTTTTGTATTTGTTGTTAACTGATCGCACTTTTTCATTTGATTATTACCGTTTAATATTCAAGGGTTATATAAAATCTGAAATCCTGTTAAAACACAAAGATACAGTAGACATCTGTCGTTAGAATCTGATGGTCAATGCGTTTTCCATACAATGTAAATTCAGTAGGAACACAATACTAAACCATTTACTAAATTGTTACTGAAGCTAGTACAGATCATAAAAAATTTGTTGTTTTGTTGCCATCAGTCTGGTATTGAAGCTCTAAATTGTTTTAGCTTTTTCATCACCATTCTATTCAATAGATGTTAATTTATTACGCATCGCCTTTCTCTCCATGTCTACGCATTTGATTATCAAAACGTCTTTTTCGCACACTGTTCGTTGACTGAATCAGGAAAACATACTGGATTACCTATGTATTACTTATTAATCATGCTACTTGTTATCTTAATTTTAATTTCTGAATGTAAATATAAATCACCCGGAACTGTCCAGATCATTATGGCATGCATGGTTTCTACAGTATCTGTCTTTATCTTATTTACCTTCATGGAAAACATATTACCCCCATGCGAGTCTTCTTTTCATCTTTTAACCTTCATATTTTATGTTGATATTTAGTGTTTGAAATAATCATTACCATTCCATTAAACAAACTGTGATGGCTCTAATACATATATCGACCACTGAAAAATATTTGGTGATCTAATCATGGTTAATATTTGACCTTTCGGAGATTAATCAAATACACAATGTTGCATTCTATAGCTGCCTGTGCCCTTCTTTGGATAGCTATTCCACTGAATGTATGGTATTAGGCAACACGTAATTCTCGATCGTAATGATTTTATCTTTAGTTTATGTTTCATACATTCATCATCAATACTTTTCGTCGATGCCACGAATTGTGTTTTTTTTATGTACATTGTCATGTTTGTATAATCACTCAGAAATTACAATTATCCTTCCTTGTTAAACATCTTCACATAGCATGTTGCCTTCCAAAATAGGAATGTAATCATTCGGGTCACATATTTTCATTCATTATAATAATATTTATTTGGTAGTAGCAAGTAAACTATGATGCCATCAGATGTGGACTGATTAAACGCAATTGGTAAAATCGGACCCACACGTTTTCAATATATGTATGTTTGTGGACCTAATATAAACCTTAGCATCTGTTTCGATATATTATGTAGGCTGCCGGAAGGGCACCTCACATAATATATTGTCTAATTACGGCTTTGTGTTTTCTTTTATTTCCTTATACATTTGTTTGTAGGTACAATCAATGCGATTTAGCAGTTAAAATGTTAAAGAACGTCTTGAATTGGGACGGGTGAAAAATATAATGTTGTACCTTGTTATGCTTCCTTCAGGACGTTCTTGTGCTTAAAATTTGTTTTTTATGTTGACGTTTGAAGGACGGTACTTTTGAAATCATTGTAAGTGGGCAATACATACGGGTTTGCATGATAAGGAAGGTCTCGAGTGATTATTTGGCAGGCTTGGGGAAGCGGACAACACGAGTTTATTACTTCATCATTCGACGTGTGACGTAGAATCAGAAATATCTTATGATCATTATCTCGAGGCCACGGTATCTATACCATCGTATATTCCATTTCAATTGCTCACTATCATATATGTGTGAAAATCTATCTAATTCAATGTCACTATATTTGTAAAAATCAGTCCTGGTCGGTGATGAACTGTACATTGTCCACGCATGTTTAGTGTTTGGTTCATATATCAATCATGTTTTTTTATAATACCATACAGTGATCGTATCTTTTGATAGATCGCAAATATCAATCATTCCTTCTCTAATTTTATATCTGAATGATATATGTTGATAAATTCTTTATATTGCTAATATATTGCGATATACGGGATCGTGGATGATTATTTGTTGAAATTCCATGTTCTGATCAGCTCAGTATAGGAACAAATTTGGCTTCGATGAAATGTGTGTACATGAAAAACGTGTAAGATTGATTCGGCATTCATTTGCAGTATACACAATGTTTACTAATTTGTTCGTGTTTTTGCATTATATATATATATATATATATATATAAATATATATATATATATATATAAATATATATATATATATATATATATATAAATTCGTGTCCTAATTTGACAATAGAAAACAACTAGAAGATTACAATTACAGAGAATAATATCATCGTTAAGATCTTTCATTATGTTAGTCAATGATGTCACATTATAACTTACAGCATCTGACATGGACTTGATGAAATTTGCTACATTTTCATTAAAAAGTCGAAAACATTTACAAGCTGAACTTCAGCAATTTATCCAATGGTAAAATCATGTCTATTGTAATAAAATCAAATTGCACAGTTGAAGGTTTTGATGATGCAATTAAACTTACAATTGTAGTTGCTGTTGTTGTTGTTGTTGATGATGATGTTGATGATGATGGTGATGATGATGACGACAATTGTAATGGAAAAATTTTGTTGTCGATCTCTGTAGGAAACATTTAGTTGGACAATGGAGACATGCGATAGTTTACATCGCCATAATGCAGGGATTAATACAGACTCTGTCAGAAGTTAGCGATATTTGATTATGGCTACGTTTGCTTAAACTGAACTGGATAGGGATCAATACTGATGTTATGAAAAACTGTCATATCTGAAGGTTCCTAGAAACCATTTGGGTAATCGATGTTGTCACAGAAACTGCATTGTTTTAAGACTAGTTCAGACGGGAGAGATATTACGTCCAGATTTGATACCCAGTGACATTCGGCGTGGTTTCGCACGAAAACTCTCAGATTAAATGTGCTAATAGTACAACTGTAAATTAGTCTATGCCTTTCTACAAGAGAAAACGAACGTAGGAAGACCCCTGAATAACTTAAGAAGTAAATACGCTAACAAAATCATCCAGGAGATGATTGAATGTATAGTCTCGATTATTCTAGGAAATTATGTATTTTTAATTTTATGACTTATTTTATAAAGGGTTATGTATCTAGATTTGTATGCCTATTTACATAGGGTTATGCATCTAAAATTTCATGTCCTATTTTAGTTGAGATTGCAAGAATCCGTATTAATTCTCCGATATGAGTTCATGTTGAAAAACTACTTGATTGTTGCTATAAATACCGTAGTTTAAGGAATTTCATTCATTCTTTTAAAAAATGGAGACTAGCCAGGAACTAATGTCTCAGTGTGGTGTTGAAATAGCCATTAGCCGAACCATTCTTCTTTTGTCAAGTTAGGTTTATTCGGTCTCTCATGTCCAATTAAACTGGATAGCATTTGGTATGTTTGAATTCTGATAGAATTATATCTGACCTAACAAGGGGTGAGGGTAATGATTTATCCCCAGTATAATGTGAAGGTACATTGTTCATATTTTTTGAAGGTGAGATAGCTTCACTAGTCATATTAACTGGATGTGACATGACGTCTCACGATTTACAAACCTAAATGGGCTACATAAATTTTGGAAGGGCCTAAAGAGGCGTGATATCAGAGAATTTGGAAAAGGAACGTGAAGAGTGGAGATAACCCATACTTACCGACACAAGCAAGTTAAATGGGGCAGTTCGTCTGGAATTTAGACTGAGTCGAGACATCAGGTTATGAATCGATGCAAGGCGGTATTTTTCTATCTATCACTCGGTTCGATGATGATTTAATTATATTGTTTAACAGATCGGCTATTGTTACCATCATATTTGAATTTGAAATTACTTGAATAAGTAGATTCAGAAAGAATGAAGTGTATCTTTAAAATTGTAATGGTTATCACACTTGTTTATGAATTGTAATTAAATTTTGTCTTTGTTTGCAACGGGGGCTCGTATTATTTTGTTTTATATATGTCAGATCTTTATTTATTCCACCCACACGTTTTATACTTTATATTGACATTTATTCGGTCCGGGCAAATTTCGCCGTCGGCGATCACCTCTGGATATGGATAATGTTGTTGGTGATTATACTAAAACTGAAGGTGCTAGATTTTTGCACCAAGTTCTAGATAATATAAATACAACGTTTACCAGACTAAATTACAGTTCACTGTAAAATATTAAAAAAATCAATCGTTTATGTAGAATTAAACAATTAAAAAGTTGAAATCGCTATGAAATGCGGCTTATAAAAAATAATAACAAACTGTAATATATTAGGACAATATTGCAAGGAATTTTAGTTATATAACTATGGAGATAACAAGGCAATACGTTAGTATTTCCTATCGAGAGGAAATTGAATATAAATATATTTTAATGTTCCACTAAGGAAACTAACACACTCCCCTGGGCATAACGAGTCGCAAACACCGATGATCAGATAGGTCAATTCCTAAGAAAAGCAGAAAAATTAATGCAAGATAATCTAAAAAAAGCAATAATTGAACTGTCACCTTCGATGAAATGACTATGTACTGTAAAAGGGAAAATAAACTTGTAGATTTGTAGAAATTTTGTAATCTGTGAAATCTGATGTTAAAATATATGAGCAATGAATAACGAGTTACTGAAAAATCATCAGCTAAGAAATATACCCAACTTAACAAAACAAACTCATGCAAAAAAAGATTTAAAGATCTAAGTTATAAGCAAAACAATTTATTGAAAAACTTGGTGAAAAAGCAAGCAAAAAGTACCAGTTGATGAAGGCTAAATCAGTTCTGTAAAGAGAACAATTGTTGCTCTAGTCGACGCAATTCGTATGAACTGTTTCCGTTTTATGAAATATTTTAAGGTTCAGGAAGGAAGATGTGATGATTGTGGAAAAGACATCTACTACCAATGTGCAAATGCATAAAATAATGTTGGTAATTGGATTAGGGCAAATGAATTGCCCAGAATTACCGTGTAGTAGAATGATATTTGTTGCATACAGATGGACCAGATTCTTACCTATAATTATGCATATTCTACCCAAATTAGTTTGCCTCTTGTTTGCCCTTTGGATAGCCAAGCAATGAGATGTAGGTACCTATGAATCTGTTTCATGATAGAATCTGTATTTTACCCCTATAAATTGATTATCTGTGCTTCTTGATTGTAACATGGCATATGATAGCATCTTTAGTTCCAAGAGTGGAAATATCATCGTGATTTCCTCCGCACAATATTGCTCACATACTTCTTGTAACGTTTTGTGATAACTTGCTTTTCTTTCTTTGGAATAATATATCATTAGATCTTGATTACTGGGTATAACCTGAGTTGTAAAGTTTTGTTGCATCCAGAGATATTATAGTGTTCGCAAACTTTCCCATTTGTATGTACCACCATCCCGTCCCTTCGGATTTTATAAACAAAGAGCATCAGGAATATAAACTTGTACAATCCTTATTTATTTCATTAGTCACTTAATAATGTTTAACCATACTGTAAAGAGAGGGTCATTAACACTGCCATCTCATCAGCTTTTAAAATAAGAAACCTAAGCGATCAATGTAATCAAGCAGAAATTCTACACGTTGTCCTCTTCGGCTTTCAAAACTAGTCCCTTTTAATACAATATGTGTCGTTTGCCTCAAATATTTTGCAATGTATTGTTTCATTATTTCTAAAACAAACTGAAGAAATTAAAAGGTGTTCCAAGAAACGTAACTCCAAAATTTACGAACATATTTTCTATTGCTTGAAAACATAGACCCGACAATAGAAATATGGGGAAAAATATTACTAAGGAAACTCCTGTTTGATTCAAACAGCCAAAACGTTCACTGTGAAATCTTCCTTAAAAGTGAGTCGAGTCCTTAATGGTCTAAACTCAATTGTTTCATAAACATTTTAAACATTATTATTATGATTATTATTATTATGATTATTATTATTATTATTATTATTATTATTATTATTATTATTATTATTATTATTATTATTATTATTATTATTATTATTATTATTATTATTATTATTATTGCGTGACAAAGGCTCGGACTTAGTAACAAAGAAAAGATAGAAAGCCAATATCCTTTGGATATTTTAGCAAAACAATTTATTTCCCTTAGACAACAATGTAAAAATTGGTAAGTAGGGCTTCCAGTCTGTGTATATAATTCAAAATTTGATACTAAGAATGAAAGCACAAATACTATCACTAAATAGTCCCATAAGTATCCAGGTTCGAGTCCCGAAAACGTACAAATATGGAAGGCGATGACGTCAGATGTACTCCAATATACGAATAACAAAAAATACTCACTTGAATCACAGTCTTTGTTTCCAAATAATTCCAGAATAAATTTCCACGAATATCTTTCAGATTGTTTTTTAAAGAAGTCAACTTGTTGAGTCCCTAAGGGAATAAATTATTGAATCCAAAAACCAGACGAATAATAAATAAACTGAAAACAATTTTTTTAAAAAAAACACATTGTTCCTACAAGGTTTAGAAACCCAATGCCCCACTTAAAAACCAATTATAAAAAAGTTGTTGACAAACAGTGATCATGCACTGAAAGTATGCACTTGATACTGACAATCATTTTAACTTCATGTTGAAGTTATTACCTGGTAAGACGGACTCAATGATAATTCTCACGTTTTACATCCTTGTCCTGAATAAACAAACTTTTGATAAAGGTATATCTCTCTAATAAAAATAGAATCCTGAATACAAGAAAAAATATCAATTACAATTAAATGCAATGGAATAAAAATGACATAAAAGGAATATTAAATCTTAGACACAAGCAATTATATTCTAATTGGCCCATTATGCATCTAAAGTTGTGACGAGGAGGAACGTGAGTTTTGCTGAATACTATGTTAAATGATTTTTGATGCATGTCATAATCATTGGAATTAAATCCATTATCATCAGGTAAAGGTATGTCACATTTAACAAACAAATTTAGACGTGGAAATAGACTTGAAAGCTATAAAAAGCTTTAACTTAGTATTAAACTCTAATGCATGTAGGAAATCCCCATTTGTTAACCAAACTATCTCGTTTGGAATTTTACTGTTTCATGCCACCCAATAAATTTTATATGTTAACAAAGCCATCAATGACCAAAGAGTGTCATTATAAAATATATTAATATATAATAACGGTTTATATGCAACAAATGAATTTCAGTGTAGCAAATAATTATCTGCCAAAAATTCATTTATTTGCTAATTTATTCAAGGTGAATTACTGTATTCGATTGGTTAGTTTGAATGCGGTGAGCTAATCTGATTTATAATTTAGTTTCCTTTTTCCAGTTGCAATTAATGATATTTTACAAAATGAAAACACATCTTACCTGTGTAGTCAAATATAGTTTACTACTAGAGTTCATTTGCAAGTTGTGCGGAAAAAAAATGTATCTTCAAATATGTGTATGTATAGAAACCGAAACTACTAGCTTTTACTTCAGTCATGTTGGGCAAAATGTCTCCCGTATCAACTGAATTTTTTTAAAAACAATAATCCATTGATTCAACGGAACGATTTAAACATCTGCTTCGTTTCTACATGGCAAACCATTCACAGTCATTCCACTATTGTTTTTGACGAACAAGATTTTTAATCAAGTTGGACGATAACTTTAGCCAATGTTCCAGCAAAAGACGAAATTTTATTTTTCACTAAAGAGGCCTTGATAGCCTTTTATATCAATGGAGAATCTTACATGACTGCTGTTTTAAAATAAAATTTATGAAAAGAGTGCTATAATTTATACATTGTGGGAGCTTTGATACACCAACAATTTTGAAATTATTCGGTTAGCTTTATAAATGTTATTATGGAATTCTAATATTATTAGAATGGTTTTTAGCCATTTTGTAAGTCACGATATGTCGAGGATTTCGTGACTCGTACACTGTCGAATCAAAACATTAACGAAGACCATTCGAATAACATTGATTTCAGTATGACAGTTATTTGGGTCCCTATGGTATTTTTAAACACAGGTTATTTTATTTATATTTATTCAAATATGTAGGTAATATTGATAGATCTTGATACATCAACTGTAACGATCATGGTAACGATCAATAGCGAATAATTTACCAACATAATATTGTAGCTCAAACCAGACCTTCGTGATCTTGTACTTGATAAATTTTTCTTGCTTAATGATTCTTTTTCTCAAATTTAGTACACGATTAAATTTGAAATGCAATATTGTGATCAAAGGAAGATTTATAGAAACATTTTGTTGATATATTTGAAAAATGAATCTTCGGCTGAATGTTTCTTATATTAGTAATGCAAAAGACTGAATTTAACCTAGAAATTTTGATGACTTGCCGGTTTATAAATTAGAGTATAGTGCATGCATTTTCAACGTAGGGCATTCCTCTGATTAAATTAACTTCAAACATAACTTTTGTGAAAGACGATTATTAAGTTAGCCTTCAAGTCTAATTATTGTACTGAATGGCGTCCAATTGGGCACCAAAATGTTTGCGTGAGATATTCTATGCAATTGCTATAGCAAGTAATTAAAGTATGGAAATTCTGGACTTTATCCTCATGATGCACCGCGTCGATGTGAATGTCCCAATCAATCAATAAAGATAAGTTGGATGATATGGTGCAAGTTTCCAAATTTGACTTCATAGCAATAACTTCGCTGTTCCCGCGTCACGGTCTAAGCAATCTGGTGACATAATTAACTAGTTACTAGCCTATCATACTAGCAAGCACATTTTAGCTTGGTACCCGCCATTGCAAAAGCTTCTGAAATGCATCTTCTTACCAAACCTCAGTATGCAGAAGGTTCATAATAAAGTTTTCACTGTTTAAATTCCTTCACTGGTTTCCCTCTATCCTTGTAAGCCTTGACAGTTATCGGAAAAACACCAATGCATAGTTTATAAAATATTATAACCACGAGAGTATCTGCTCAAACAGATAACAAAGCGAATACTGCTGTATGAATGGCACTTCTTTCCAAGCAAACGTGGACAGCAGCATTTACGTGCGTTGACAAAGTAAGCTGTGTAGTTGAATCTTTGTCCATAGAAAAGCTATAAAATGTAAAACTATCTAATGCATGAAATATTTTCAAAGTTCATCCTAGAAACAATTTATTGTATATGCTTTATCAGCAAATTCTAAGCTGACAAAAATTAAGTGTCTTCTGTAAACGTGAGAACAACGGTAACAGTGATTAGTTTCCTGGAGTTACAAAAATAAGGGTTCGAGTTCAAATACAGCCATTATATCAGTTTGGTAAGCTGCTTTAGCTTATATGCAAAGCACTTTGCCCCAACTCCATCGACACGATATAACATTCATGTATTGCGATGTCCTTAAAAACCAAACAAATAGTGTTTTAATGTCTTTGCAACATGGGAAACGAAGATAAAACAGCACGTTTACACTTAAACCCTATCATTTAATTCAAACTGTACGCGTACGTTAAGTATACATATAGCAAAATATGATGAGGTTTTAATTATATATTATATGCTATAAACACTACGTATATAGACTGTAATTTAATTGTATTATATACAATCTATTTGATATTTTAAATGGATGCCTTGAAAAGCTGATATAACTATTATGTACATTAGAGTACAAGGTGCACATATTTGATCATGGCATCGCAAGTAGTGTCAACAAAATTGCACTATAAATTCTATGATAGCAATAAACGAAATGGAAACTTTTGAAATATGTTGTAGCATAGCAATGACAGTAGAACTAACAAAAGCTCCAAAAATGGTATGTCAGGGTGTACGAACAAAACATTAACTCAGAATAAAATTTTAGTAGGAAACAACTAAAAATGGAATCATCGAATACTTCAAGCACATCTCCATGAAGAATCAACTTAACTATCTCATCAAACTTTAACTTGAAGTGTTAACAAATGCACAAATCTAAATTTGAGTTCTAGCTTTTGAAGTTTTTCTTGTTCGTCTCCTTGTTCTGCTGTAATTGCTATCAAATAATTTAAGGCTCTTGGTGAATTTAATTCACCACATATTTTATGCTAATAATGACGAATGATATAAAACTATAGTGGGTGTGATGAGACAAAAAATAATGATTTATCCTTTAACAAGGAAGTACGATGAACCACAAAATGTGTGAGAGGAAGGGGAAATAGATATTATATAAACAAATTTCATACGTAGACAAAATTATTTTGTTGATGTTAATTACTTAAGCTAACAATATTACTCAAGGCGGATCTATAGAACTCTAGAGTTACAATATCGTTTGAAACACAATACTCTTGCATCTGATAAACACAAAAGATCTGACCATTATAACCCACTACAATATGGAAAATTTCCTAAGAAAACAAAAGTTAAAAATTGTGTATGTGAAAAGAAAGATTAATCATTTACTAAAAGAAGGTGACTAAGTTCTTGTGAGCACGTAAAGTGGAAAATTATATTAGCTAAACTTTATTACTCTGGCTTTAACTCGTTTGAACTTAGTATTTTGATGAGTGATACATATTCGCTATTTATATTGTTACAAGCCTAAGCTCTTACGAAAAGTAACAAGAGAAGAGTGAAGATAACAAGCTTTGTTAAATTTAACAAATACTTTATTTCCCTAGAGAAAATACCAAGGTAAAAATGAGAAAAAAACGCACGGTTTTACGAATCAAATCCAAAATTAATTAAATAATTTAAAATTAGAAGTCCTATTATTGAAAATTCCTCAATGAATCTAAGTGTGAGTCCTGATGAAATTCCAAATCGAAGACGATGACATTTTTAATGGCTTGCGTCGTACTAATTTTTCTTTATTGACTCACTCAATATAATATTCCAGTTTTCAACTCCGAATAAAGTTCAGTGAATGTCTTTGTTCAAGACTTTTGTAAGAGTGCTTGTAACCCAGGGAAAATAATGATTTGAAAATTCAACAAAATAAAATTTCAACTCAAACTGGTCACAACATAAGTTTAAAGCCCGAATAGCAAATTGTTTTGATAGATTGATTTATGATCTCAACTGAAACGCAAAACAGATTCTCGGATGGGGTTAAAAAATCCATCCCACTAGAAAAACCTAAAGTTTGTAACAATAAGCACGTGTTATTTATCACGTACTCCAGGTATAGCCTCGATTCAACGTAACAGTTATCATTAGAATGCATAACAAATAATGTCAAAACAGTTGTTTACTAGCACTTTCGCAGTATCTGAATCAAGGTCAGAAACTAGACACAGTGCTTAAATATTAGTTCTTTATCAAACTTAACAGTCAGGTCATACAGAACTGAATTAAATTTCTGGACAATTTTCAAATCCAGTAAATAAAGTCACATTAAAATAATATGTAATGAAAAAAGTATTTTAAAAAACATTTTAAAACTAACAAACAAATAATCAAATTACATACACATAAAAATATCGCTTGAATTAAGAACTTTGATGACAGACACATACTTCCATACATATTGCTCGTGCAAAGGAAATTTATGACTGACACATACTGGCTTTGTATCTCTGTTGAGACAAACATTTCGTATTGTGGCATAAAAAGAATATAAGTTGATTTGATAAACGACATTGAAAAGGGCAGCGTGTTTAATATATCAAACATGAACATTAAAGTGCAGGAAGTTTCAATATTGAGCCTCTGAGTAATCCCAGAAATGGATTTGTAGGTTTGCGGTCAATATTGCACACATTTGACCACGAGGAAAACAAATGTACAATTGAATGAAGAGGTCTGATTCGAACAATACGGGTTGATCTCTACACGAAGTGTCTCTTTCAATAATGAATACAGCTACCAATAAATGTATGTGAGTAGGTCCTATTATTATGATATGTATAAAAGAACAACAGTCAATATAGTAATGGCGAGTTATGATAAGAAAATGCATGAGACTGGCAATGTGAATGTTTTAGGTTAATGATTTTAAATAAACTTATATTTAAAAAAAATATGTTAAACAGTAACTGTTCACGTCCTAGAAACATACTAATATCTTTAATTAATACTTGAGTACAAAGTAATATTTTTGCAGACGTATGAGGTAGTTTTCATATACTCAATTCTTTCAGATTAGACATATAAAACATGAAAAGTATGGAATAAACTCAAGCAAATTTAAATAACATAATAATGAAACACAATCGTTATCACCTTAAAAGGACCATCATTTATAATACACTACAACATCTCAACAGTTAATGGGGTCTGCAGAAGGGACGCTGTTCTAAAACATCATGGCTTGTAACTAGGTTGTTACATCAACATGTCCTGAAGAGACCGCTCCTTGAAATATGCGTATAGAATTCGAAAAATATACAGAGAAGGAGGACTGTTGCATACGAGTAGCCATTATATAGAGAAGGAGGAATATTGCATAACAGTAGCAATTATACAGAGAAGGAGGAATGTTGCATGCTAATAGCCACTATACAGAGAAAGAGGAACGTTGCATGCCTGAAGCCTTTATACAGAGAAGGAGGAATATTGCATACCAGTAGCCATTATATAGAGAAGGATGAATATTGCATATCAGTAGCCATTATACAGAGAAGGAGGAATATTGCATACCAGTAGCCATTATACAGAGAAGGAGGAATGTTGCATACCAGTAGCCATTATACAGAGAAGGAGGAATGTTGCATACCAGTAGCCATTATACAGAAAAGGATGAATATTGCATACCAGTAGCCATTATACAGAGACGGAGGAATATTGCATACCAGTAGCATTATATAGAGGAGGAATATTGCATACCAGTAGCCAATGTACAGAGGAGGAATGTTGCATACCAGTAGCCCTTGTACAGAGAAGGAGGAATATTGCATACCAATAGCCATTATAGAAAGAAGGAGGAATGTTGCATGCCTGTTGCCATTATACAGAAAAAGAGGAATGATTCATACCAGTAGCAAAATACAGAGAAGGATAAATATTTAATACCAGTAGCCATTATATAGAGAAGGATGAATATTGGATACCAGTAACATTATACAGAGAAGGAGGAATATTGCATACCAGTAGCATTATACAGATAAGGAGGAATGTTGCATACCAGTAGCCATTATATAGAGAAGGAGAAATATTGCATACCAGTAGCATTATACAGATAAGGAGGAATGTTGCATACCAGTAGCCATTATATAGAGAAGGAGAAATATTGCATACCAGTAGCATTATACAGATAAGGAGGAATATTGCATACCAGTAGCATTATATAGAGAAGGAGAAATATTGCATACCAGTAGTCATTATGCAGATTAGGAGGAATGTTGCATACCAGTAGCCATTATATAAAGAATGAGGAATATTGCATACCAGTAGCCATTATACTGAGAAACAGGAATGCTGCGTGTTTGTAGCCTTTATACAAAGAAGGAGGAATGTTGCATACCAGTAGCCATTATATAGAGAAGGATGAATATTGCATGCCAATAGCCATTATACAGAGAAAGAGAAATATTGCATACCAGTAGCCATTATGCATATTAGGAGGAATGTTGCATACCAGTAGATATTATATAGAGAAGAAGGAATATTGCATAACAGTAGACATTATACAGAGATGGAGGAATATTGCATACCAGTAGCATTATACAGATAAGGAGAAATGTTGCATACCAGTACCAATTATATAGAGAAGGAGTAATATTGCATACCAGTAGCCATTGTAGGGGAGGAATGTTGCATACCAGTAGCATTATACAGAAAAGGAGGAATATTTCATACCAGTATCATTATACAGATAAGGAGGAATGTTGAATACCAGTAGGATTATACATAGAAGGGGGAATGTTGTATACCAGTAGCCATTATACTGAGATGGAGGAATATTGCATACCAATAGCCATTATAGAGAGAAGGAGGAATGTTACATGCCTTTTGCCATTATACAGAAAAAGAGGAATGTTTCTTAAAAGTAGCAAAATACAGAGAAGGATAAATATTTCATACCAGTACGCATTATATAGAGAAGGATGAATATTGCATGCTTGTAGCCTTTATACAAAGAAGGATGAATGTTGCATACCAGTAGCCATTATATAGAGGAGAAATATTGCATACCAGTAGCCATTATGCAGATTAGGAGGAATGTTGCATACCAGTAGCCATTATATAGAGAAGGATGAATATTGCATGCCAGAAGCCATTATATAGAGAAAGAGGAATATTACATACCAGTAGCAATATACAGATAAGGAGGAATGTTGCATACCAGAAGCAAATATATAGAGAAGGATGAATGTTGCATAACAGTAGCCATTTTATACAGAAGGAGGAATGTTGCATACCAGTAGCCATTATGCAGATTAGGTGGAATGTTCCATACCAGTGGCCATTATGCAGATTTGGAGGAATGTTGCATACAAGTAGCCATTATGCAGATAAGGGGGAACATTGCATAACAGTAGCCATTATACAGAGAAGGATGAATATTGCATACCAGTAGTCGTTATAGAGAGAAGGAAGAATGTTGCATACCAGTAGCCATTATATAGAGAAAGAGAAATATTGCATACCAGTAGCATTATACAGATAAGGAGGAATGTTGCATACCAGTAGCTATTATACAGAGATGGAGGAATATTACATACCAGTAGCATTATGCAGATTAGGAGGAATGTTGCATATCAGTAGCCATTATATAGAGAAGGAGGAATATTGCAAACCAGTAGCATTATACAGATAAGGAGGAATATTGCATGCCAGTAGCCATTATACAGAGAAAGAGGAATTTTGCATAACAGTAGCATTATACAGATAAGGAGGAATGTTGCATACCAGTAGCAAATATATAGAGAAGGAGGAATATTGCATAACAGTAGCCATTGTACAAAAGAGGAATGTTGCATACCAGTAGCATTATACAGAGAAGGAGACTATTTCATATCAGTAGCCGTTATACAGATAAGGAGGAATGTTGCATACCAGTAGCCACTATACAGAAAAGGAGGAAAATTGCATACAAGTAGCCATTCTACAAAACAGATGGAATGTTGCATACCAGTAGCATTATACAGAGGAGGGATATTTCATACCAGTAGCCATTATATATAGAAGGAGGAATGTTGCATACCAGTAGCAATTATATAGAGAAGGAGTAATATTGCATACCAGTAGTCATTATAGAGAGAAGAAGGAATGTTGCATGCCTATAGCCATTATACAGAAAAAGAGGAATGTTTCATACCAGTAGCAAAATACAGAGAAGGAGAAATATTTCATACCTGTAGCCATTATATAGAAAAGGAGAAATATTGGATACCAGTAGCTATTATACAGAGAAAAAGGAATGTTGCATACCAGTAGCATTATACAGATATGGAGGAACGTTGCATACCAGTAGCCATTATATAGAGAATGAGGAATAATGCATGCTTGTAACTTTTATACAAAGAAGGAGGAATATTGCATACCAGTAGCATTACATAGAGAAGGAGGAATATTGCATACCAGTAGCCATTGTACAGAGGAGGAATGTTGCATACCAGTAGCATTATACAGAGAAGGAGGAATATTGCATACCAGTAGCCATTATACAGATAAGGAGGAATGTTGCCTACCAGCAGCCATTATATAGAGAAGGAGGAATGTTGCATACCAGTAGCCATTATGCAGATTAGGAGGAATGTTGCATACCAGTAGCCGTTATGCAGATTAGGAGGAATATTGCATAACAGTAGCCATTATAAAGAGAAGGATGAATATTGCATACCAGTAGCCATTATGGAGAGATGGAGGAATGTTGCATACCAGTAGCATTATTCAGTGCAAAACAGATGGCCCATCTCGTGCATCTTAATAAACCTACACGACGTTCGAGAAGAAATCGTAAACAAAACAATACACTATTGAATATCAGATGTAATGCAGTTTGATAGTGGCAATAACTTGTTGCATATAATCTCAGGAAAAGAAAATAATGAATCAACTTAGAACTGTCCAGTAATGACCTATCTGGCTGACTTCTGTTCACAAGCACGGATTTAAGGTGCAAGGTCATTCGTTAACGGTCATTTTTGGACATCAGTAAAGTCGATGGTGATTTAGATCTTAACAAACACATAAGAAGTGAATACATAATTGCACTCGTCCAAAACATTGTAGAGGAAAGAACTGAATTGAATTAAAATATGTTATCAGAAACGCTAAGAATGTTACTAATGAAAAGTGTATTAGACGGTTCCTGAGATGCACAAAACAAAGTACGCTAACAAATAAAGTATTGCCAGGAAATTCAACGGTTGTTACCTCTATATAACCCCTTATTTGCCACAATTGTATGTAAAGCTTTAATGAGAGGTGTTCACTGTTTATACAAAATTATTCTTTGAGATAAGCTTGTTGGACTCTGTCCTGGCTTTTCCTTGTAATAGCAACAATGCCATTTATCCTTCGTAACAAGTCTTGTAACAAGGTAGAAACAAGTTGTACACAACAGTTGCAAAATTCCATTGTATTGTGCTTAAATTACATATCACTACTCCTGCAGATAAGGCACGCCCCTTTGTACTTAAAATCGCAACTTTATTAGAGACAGCAATGCGTTTCATCAGGTCTGGTAATGGGTTTTCCAGGAAATTAAACACATTCAATGCAACATGTTGTTCACACGTTGTACTTTCGCGGCAAGTTTGTTAGTAGTATATGTAGACGATATAGGGGCAAAGGAAGTTATTAAAAATTAGCTTTGGATACTATAGGGACACGAGTTTTCCGAAGAAAAAATGGATTACTTTGGGAAACTATAGGGACAATGAGAATTTCGTATCGGAATATGATGAATGGCACAGGTGGCATGATGTCACGGTACTGGACTCTTGCAACACTGTCGCAAGGGGCTGACCTAAATACACACACACGCACGCACACAGCTACCACTTTAGGTAGGAACACATAAAATAGAGAAACATAAATAACACATATATGGCAACATGAAAATTAAGATCTTTACGAGGTACATGAAGTGGCCGTGAAAAGGACCGTTGTTTCTATCCTTTTATTGATTTCTTTATTTGCTTCTATTGTCTCCATTTTTTCCACCACCTCCTGATTTTTCCAACAATTCCTATCCTTTTTTTGTTTCCTTTTTCTGACATCCAGTCAATATGTCCCATAGCTCTAAATTTTTGTAGGATTTTAATCCAATCGTTGTTAAGTCTATTAAACTCTTCGTTCTCCTTTTTTGGTTTTCCTTTTCTTTTTCTCTTTTGTCCAGTTCTCTTTTTTCTTTGATCTTCTTTACTTTTTTCTCCAGTACCTTTCTCTTCAGGTCTTCAGCTTTTTTAAAGAGTCTATGCCCAAGTTTTTCACAAAAGACCACTCGGTTAATGTAAGTTGTCTTCTAGAAAGGATCTCACTTCGATGACGTTATCAAGAGCCTGCTTCAAAGAGCCTACTCTCACATATTTAGGTTGAATGAAATCCCTAATCTTCACCACTTACTCCTCTGCCATACCTATTACTAGATGTTGGGCTAAGTTCTTGTCGGTGATTTTTATGGTTGCAATGTCTTTCTTAACTTGATATATCCATTCATTTTCATTCTTTTCATCCACGTAAACTCCATCCATGATCCAATAATAAATATGTCTCAGATGGTTGACAAGATCCATCTTGTATTCTGTTTAGAAACGCAAGACTGACGAACACTTTTCAAGCACGGACGTAATAGAAAATATCCATTACACTCAATTCACGTATTAAAAACTATCTATACCAAAGCACAAAACACACAAATATAATATCCACACCAATGAACGAGCAAGCATTAAACACTTGTACTATCGACAGCAACGAAGTTAGAGAAGACAAAAAAATCCCATATACTATCTACACCAATAAATGAGCAAGCAATAAAATACATATGTAACCTCTACACCAACGAACGAGCAAGCATAAAACAAAGCATACGATCCTCACCACACGCATAGCCGGCCCCAGTCCTGCTGACAATTAATATGTGTAGTTGTGGCTAGGGCTCTGGTTGTGGTTGTGGCTGTCTTTCTGTTTGTGGCTGCAGCTGACGTTGTACTGGCTGTGGAGGTGTCCTCACCTTAGGTTTGACCTTAAACAATGGTCTTACCATGAGGTGAGATAGCATCCTCACTTCTTTTTCTTCTCCTCTTCTTTCTTCTTTTTTGCTCCTCTTCTTCAATTCCTGTTTTATCTTAAATAACCTTCATGGCCAGTTCATCTAGCAACCGCCTGGCACAATCCACGTACATTTGGAGTTCCAACAGTTTTGTAGTCTACTACTCATTTTTAAAGTTCACGAGTCAAGGATGGGTAGATAGACTGAGGATTGTGCCGATTTATATACTTGAAGCACGGACATGAAGGTAAATATTTCCTAACACCAAAACGTATTATTATATCAAACACACGAAATTAATGTTGACATTTTACATTGTAATTTATATACACAGACATTCACGATTGAACAAGACGAAGAAAACAAAGGGTGGAAGTTTTTATTTTTCTGATAAAAGAAATGAGTTGTTTATATACACACTTCTGTTTGATAAATGCAATTTGAAAAATTGAATATGTATGTATTTTCGAGAATGTTGTGTAGCCTTCACAACTGCTTTAGTTGTTACGTCAACGAGAGTAATGACAATCATTTTTACTGTCTAAAATTGCGTCCCCGTTTGGCAGTAGTCTTTCCTATACGATAGGGCCTGCTTTTGTGGAACGAGAAAGAGAATTAATTTTGTTATCTACTGGAAAATCCACAACCCTTTGACTGATTCGTGTTACTGCTGATATTGTTGCTGCTGTTGTTCTTCTCTCTGCTTCTTCTGAAGACTATATTTCTCAGTTCAATCTTCTTGTTTTCTTATAATTGCATCTCTAAAGACCTCAACTATCATGTCTTGGACTACGGATAATTCGCTTACATTCTCTATCTCTTCAGGGTTAGGTATCGGGTTTAGCCTGACACGATGGAATTGGAGGTAAGCTTCGTTCAGTTTAGATACTCTGGAAGGCATGTTCATAGGGTGACGAATCAACGGTGGATGCTTAGACTAACTGACTAGGTATTATATATATATATATATATATATATATATATATATATATATATATATATATATATATATATATATATATATATATATATATATATATATATATATATATATATATATATATATATATATTACAAAATTCCGAGGAATCTATCTTTTCTTGTCGTATTGTTTCTTATTTCACATGTACTGAAGAAGTCATCAATTCAACTCTAATATTTTACTTGAAAAGGTCTGACAAGTAACCGTTTCTTCGCCTTATTTCCCACCTCTTAGCAGAAAGAGCTTAAATGAGATAGATCTCTAGAGTATTCAATGGAGGGCAGAAAAGATTACGCACGTCTTTATACCACATATGCAAAGCGGCTTCTTCTGAGATGAGATTCCGAGCCTCATCCATATACTCCTCCAGTTTATTCTGGACTCATTTCCATACTTTTATTGTGTTGAATTTGACTTTGATTTTTTTACACCTACTACAATCTCTCTTAATCAATTCCGTAATTGAATCGACCAGGTATTTAGTAAAACAGGACATTAAATGTTGTTCTTGTTCTGTCCATCTGGACTTGATTACCGCGTCCTCTTTATCTAGGTCTAGGGTTCTGTTTTCACAGTATCCACTCATTCCATTCCATAGAATCTTCACCTTTCAAAGAAGGATAAGTGTATTCCATAGTTTATATAAATTTATAACGAATTCTCTCAAAATGTTGATTTATACGGTATTTGGCAAATAAACTTCTGCAAACTGAATCTCCAAACGCAGATGACCAGTTTTATGGTGTGGAAATGTCTCTCGTCGCTGCCTTAGTCTGGAGTGAAATCAAAGTGCAACCTCTGATATAGTCTTCGTACGAAATACCGTAACTCGTGTTGGCTCATACTTAACCGGTAGCTTCGTACAGGGAATAGTACAATCTCAAGTAATTTTTCTGTTCAAAGTTAGGTTCAAAGGGTCTGGCACACAATGTCTTGCCATCGCGACTTACTTTAATCTTGGACACTTTGTGGTACTTAAACACTAAAGAATTGAAAAATGACGAATCAGTTGAGGGCTGCATCGCTGACCATAACGATTAAACGTTTAGGTAATTATCCTTAGAACAGATGACCTTTGAACTTGGATTGGAGCCCAGAAGCAATGGTGAATGTTTTCACTTCTACACGTCGTATCGGATATTTGGCGATCGTTTTCTGCAAGGTGTGAATTATGTCGTTTCCCGTTGTAGGTATGACTTCTACGTGGCGCACGTAAAGTCTGGCTTCTTACTGGTTTTGTACTCGTTGACCTCAGTTATTAAATGGAAAGCGTCAATACAACGATTCAGTCTTAGGCGAATATTCACTCCGTTCAGCAAATGCTTGCATTGCAACCACTTGTCCAAATATAAGCGACCCATCATTTCTAAACCACGTCCGTGCTTGATTTTCTCTCGGCAAGCCATAAATCCCGCATTTTGGTTGAACTTCTTCGACGTATCAGGTTTCCAAACCACGCAAGCATCCACGTCATTGGTCTTGAGCACTTTTCAGTACGTCAAGAGATTTTCCATGTTCGCTCGGTAAGGGCAAGTTTCCATGCTACTGCTGAACAGTTTGTTATTCATGCAGAAATTCATTTCGCTGAACAGACAATGCATGAAATTATTGACTTCTGCTACTTTGGCATCGCTATCTGGAGGGTTGTCGTTCATTTTGACCACTTACCATTTCAGGTACAATTAATTGCTATTCAGATCGATGTAATATTCGCGTTGTCCTTTGATTTCAAACTCAATGGGAACTGAATCCGTCAAAAAGGAGACCGGATGCAATTCAACCCATTGGGATTCTTGCATCATCATCATAGTTGGTGCTATGGCAAACAGAAACAGTTTCGACTTGGAACAAGCACAAGACTCTCGTTCTTCATTTTGTCCCTCTGTAATTGTTTTAATATCACAAACGTGAAATTCTCGGACAGTTTTTCTTTTCTTAGTCTTTCTAGCTCTGAGGGTGTGAACTCCTCTGAAGGGGTATTTTCGTTGTCTTTTTCTGCCTTGTACATGCTGTGGCGTCAGGAAAGCAGGAATGTCTGACTCAGCAGCGATCGTGTCATATATAGGAGATTCGCGTCGGCCTAAAATGTCTTTCCCCGTTTGAAGCAAAACATTTTTGCCTGCTCTTAAGAAAGTTTATTTTGGGTTTTGTTTGTCAATGATGACAGTTTGGAAAATTTCTTTACCGTCTTTCTAGGCGTGCAATCCTCGTGTCACCATCAACTGCAACATGGGAGCCACTCTACGAAAGACGGATTAGAGCATACCTCTTAAAATATGTCCTCGTTGTTGAAAGATTCCTTGGTAAACAAAATGTATGACTGATAAGATGTTATAGTACTCGTTTTTGACAATGAAGTTTCACTATGAATTTCCCCTTGGTGAATGAAATATTTTGTCTCCTTTTATAGTAATCTTGACAGTTTTGAAATATGACTTCTTACTGACATGTAAATATGGAGAATCCACAAATTCACGGTGACCGTGATGTGATTCCACCTCTTCGTTACCAACCGTGTAGAATCCATTTTGAAAGGAATGACACGCAGTAACGGTACGAAAGTGTGTCACTCTACGTTGTAGACCACCACACTGGGGTACACAAGGATCAAATTCAGTTCCTGGTTCATTTCTACAGGAAATTGAAAATATCCATGCTGCCATGCGTGGCTGGTATTTCGCTTTTAGTCTTTATCAAACTACGGTCTTCACCCAAAATGTTATACAATTCACAACAAAATGTAATAGCCACTAAATTGACCTCTGAAAAAATCATCAGTAGATGACTAGATAATTTGTGGTACTCAATCATGATAAGTCTTTTGGCTCTCTCCAAGGCTTAACCAAAACATGGCATGAACTTGTTAGCAATGGCGTTCATGAAAATGTTTACCACCAAAATAAAAACCTGCAGGAAAGATCGATACATAGGCGGTGTATATAGAGACGGGTTTTATGGTATTTTCATAAAGTCCAAGGTTTGTTGCACTTGCTTGTCATGAACTTGTACTGTAAAAGTGTTTTAATTTGCAATGATGTTTTTAATTTGTGTAGGGTGAATAATTTTCTCTAGAGCCACTTCCCAATTGGCTTCGTGATCCAATTGGATATCTTGAGGTACTCTGGCCATGAAACAGAGCTGTCACTGTGTAACGTTAAATAAGCTTGATTGTTCGTAATTACACGGTTCTATTGTCCGAGGAGTCACTGGATGTCAGAGGAGTGTCTAAAAGAATATGGTTAGGGTGACAGTTAAAACTAACGATGGGCACAAGACTCCCGATTTTGTTGTTGTTATTTCCGTTAGACGAATATTTCAGAGATGGATTGGGAAGAAGTCAACGAAAGCAACTGCTGAGTTAAAGGGTCCACAATTATTTGTATCCTTGTAGCAAACTCAAATCTCAAATCCAGAAAAGAAGAACTGGGAAAAAGGAGTGGTCACTGTAGTAGCTTAGTCCGGGTTGATGGGAATGATGGACACATCATTTTATAATCGATGATTTGATAAGAGTTGATCCAAGAGCCAAACTTGACGGATATCCATTACAATTTACTTTGACTTCTTTGAAACAGTTTTCCCACTTTTCGTATTCTTCGATTGAGAATGCTTTCCATCTCGTACACGTCTTCTTTGTGGCTTACGCGTTTTAACTCTGGTAAGTAAAACGTTCCTTTTAAAACTTTCCCGTTCAAATTATGGACGGGACGATAACGGACAGGCACTCGTTCAGTGACACTAAGCAATACGGTGGTCCAGTTGGGTAAGTAACATGTGATGAAAGTGCTTTTGGTTTTGCCAATGCGTACCCAATCTCCTGTGGCCAGCACTCCACCTTTCTTGGGGACAGTTACTGACTGTGACGTACCTTACAGGCGCTCCAAGACGGTCACTTTTTTGTCGGGAGTTAGTTCTTTTAGGGAGTGGGCAAGTCCAATTCTCCGATGGTAAGATTGGTTGTACGATTAGACGAGGTGCCACAAGATGTCAATGTACTTGAAAGTGTGTTGATGCGTAAACTATATCCACAAACGCTAGTTCAAGGAGCGTTGAAAATATTCCACGATGCTGATATTGGTTTTGAGACTCTCTGTGAAATACAAAATAAATGTCACGTTTCTTCAGCTCTTTGGGTAAAGCTTGGTTGAGAAATTTGGTGCCTTTGTCAGTTTGCCATCGAAGAGGGTGATAACCACTCTGTCTCAGAAGCAGTTTTAGGGTTCCCACTAACTTACTGCTAGATTTGGAAGTCAATGGCACGAACCAAACAAATATCGAAAAGAGGTCGAAGACACAAAACAAATATTTGTAGCCACGATTGTAGGTGACCAAATGAGAGCCATCAGCTAAATCAGCTTGCAATTGATGATCTATACCTTCCACTTGTGTGCGACTGCTAGAAAATTTTCGCCGAATAGGTTTGTGTAAGGTGTATTGGTTTGTTCTTGTAACCATCGTTGCACTTGAGGCAAACGAATACTTTTTAGTTTTGTTTTGGCAGCATTATACAACTTCTGAACTGCTCGGTAACCGGTAAGATGGGATGGATAAAAGTAAATGCTGGATACGACCTTCTCCATTTTTTAATAAGTGATCCAATCTTCTCTGGATGGAGCGAAAGGTGGTTTTGAAACGGCTTTATGTGTCCGATGTGCCACGGAAGTCGAAGTTGACGGTAGTTTTGGTAACGGTAATGGCGGAGTTGCTAATGGAATGGGTTTGGTCTTCTTTTCTTTCTTCACTTCTGGTTTTCCTTCTTTCCTTTCCAATTCTGTCGAAGGAGGGGTGGACATCATCTTTTAAACCCAAGTTCTTCTCGATGGGGTGCTGGGGAAGAGTTTAACAACAACTCTGCAATCTTACTAGGAAGGGGAGCTGCTAACGGTGTTTGCTCTTCTACCTCATACGTCCGTGGGGCTGTTTCTATCTTGACAACTGGGTTAATAGTATTGGTGGTGGAAATGGACTTTTCATCAAGGCATTAACATCTTTCCGAGTGTGTGGAGCTGTTACGTCTACAGCTGTCTGATCCAAGCGACCATCATCGATCGCAATTCGTATTTTAACTAGGAAATCTATGTGAGATGAGGATTAGTAGGTGAATGCGGTGTCCGTTGCTTTTGCCAGCGATGGTATTTCTTCCATCGTTTGTATGGGACTAACGTCAGTTTTCATCCTTCCATTTTATTCCAAGGATCACGTCTGAGATTTTTTGACCCAGTGGATTTTTTAGTCTCTTTATTTTATCCCTTGTGAAGCAGCTCACGTCACTAGACTTGCGATAATGGAGACTACTATGGCTTTTAACATGGTTGCCAAGAACATAGGGAGAAAGGGGAAAAATCCTCCGCGGTGTACCAACATCGTTTCCGTTTGACGAAATGGTATTTTCCTTTGAACCATTGGCTAAGAACGCTGTCGATGTTTGGCTGTTCATTCTTTCTGGTGTTCAGACAAATATATCGTGCCTTTCAAGACATTCATACAACATTCGCATACGTCATTGATGGCATCTTTGGAAGCAATTTAAATCATTTCTTTCCGCTTGCGTGGACGAGCTTTGTACAAGACTGACAACATGTCCCAAAGTTTGGCTAAATGAGGTGGTAGTCATTGTCTTGTGTTTGCTTGGTTTACTAGAAAATGGTGTTCACTTCTTTTAGGGCACATCTTTGTTTGTTGGTTCCGTGCCACACACCAAAAAATACACTAACGTCGATGACTTGGGCTCACTGCCTTTTTCCTATTTTGGGGGACAATCGCTTTCTCATTAAGGTAAAAATGTGTTTTCCACAATTACCAAACAAGCCGCCTCTTTGGTGTCTCTTCACTTTTTGGACGAGTATGTCTTTTTTGGAAGTGATGTCTTTCTTTAGCTAAGCGGTTTTCGGATGACGATACTGTTTTGTTTTCATTTTTCTTTCTGAACTGAAGAACGACGATCAAGGGACATCTTTTGATACACAACATACACTAATGTCCATGGTTCGACATGCGTCGACTTACTTGACTCTGTACCCAACTTGTCGAATTATATTGCGTAGTGTTTGACGCTCTTAATCGTCAAAGATATTCAACATTCCTCCTCTTTGTTGACATTCTCTTTATTTTGGACGAGTGTCACGTTTCTGAGGTTGACGTCGATGTTTGACTAAATGCTAGTTCAAGCTGATGTGACTGTCGTTCTCTCTTGCCTTTTCCTTTCTGCACAGAAAAGAGACGATGATAATGGTGTTCACTTCTTGGTGTGAACATCGTTGGGTGTTCTGCAGCACAAAAACACTGATCCATATGGTTTATCGCAGGTCTTTTTATTCGTCGCAACTGATTATGGTTACGTCGTATCAACTTGATGACAGGCAATACACTTCATTGAAGAGTTCTCAAGGACTAAATGGGACCAATTCTTCCTTAGACAAATCTAGTAACCTCTTTAACATGCCTGATCTCTCTTTGACTTTGATTTTGGGATCAAGCAATTTGTGAGAAGCGGACACTGCCGTTAAAGAATAAGAGGCTATAACCGCTGAAGGAGAACTATTTGGAGACGATCTCTTGTGGGTAGAAACTGTTTTCTGTGTGCCTTGTTTTTCTTTTTCTGAGGCTGTGACCTAATCTTAACACCGCTTCGCTTTGAATTTTTCTGAGGCTGTGACCTAGTCTTGACACCGTTGATCTTTTTCATTTTTTTCTTGGTACGTCGGGGAGTGTCTTTTTCCTTTATAAGAACTTTGGGAACATTGGTATCCCATTTTAAGAGGGAACAAATGACAAGGATCGGCCAGGTGCTTCAAGGATACTTTGTATCGTTAAAACAACCGCTTGGTTTGATGTGAAATATGTATGATGCCTTGCAATTGACGTGTGGTCAACGCAAACCATCGTAAGACTTTTTGAGACTGAAGGAACGTCATGTTGTAGGACAAAGTCCAAGTGACCGAGATTCGTATCGATTGTTTGGTGGTGATTGTTAAGTCGATGAAGGGTACGTGTACACGGTAGAGTAGATCCTCCTTCTTGGCCCCAGAGGTGAAACCGATTAGTACGAAATCGCAAATGATCGGGCGTTGTGTGTTTTTAAATCCACGAGTAAATAGGCTTGTGGGGTTTGAGTGCTAATTCGTACACATGAGTTAGGAAAGATGTTCCTAACTGTTTGGCTAAGACTTGCATTTGCGATTTATCTCTAGGACTGTAAAGTGTTGTAAAGTAGACAGTAATAAGTACATATTTGTAAAATCAAATAGAAACTAGCCACACAAAACATTTAGTTTTAAAACAAGAGTAACCACGTCAGATTGCTTTAATTTAACACTACTTCAGTTATACAAAATGTTATATGGTTCAATGTGCCTAGGGGATCAATTTTGTTAAAGGAACTATTGTCCAACCACCAAACTGTGCCTATAGAAAGCAGTTATTTAGGAACAGGCACCTATATGGGTGAAGGGCTCATTTGAATAATTTGTGTCATGGTTAGCTTACTCCGCGCTTATTAAAGGTAGGATGGGTGATATATCCAAATTTTCTCTAAAGGAATATAACGCATAAAGCGAAAGGGTAAACCGGGTAACAACACCAAACTTCTAACTCAAACGAATAAAAGTGTTCCATGCTACATGATTAATACGCAGACAAATCATCACAATGCAACAAAAGAAAATGGAATGAATAAAATGACACTTTAAATTTCCCTATAAATGTGACAATATAAAATTATACAGGGGTCTTGCACAATTTGATGTGTTTACAAGTTTATCTGATCAAGAGTAATGGGTATGAACTTGAGGGCGAAGTCTGGGGACTTCAAAGTCTTTCATGCCTTTCCATAATGACAACAAAAAGCGTCTAACCATTAGTTTGTATGAGCAGTTTATCTGTACAAACATTACAGTCATTTGAAAACTTCTGAATATGCTTGTGAAAATATTTGTTTTTGTTTCTTAGAACCTGTCAGTTAAATTAACGCCAATGGATGGAAAAATTACAATGATCTGTAGTTGCACATACATCAAGAGACATCTGCAGATATATTTACCTGTGAACTAGCATAAGCAATTTGCACTGTGTTTTGAAGTGTAGCAAGTCTGCAAAGGAATAAGAAATTACTCTCCGGTACTCTTTGGGTACTTTACAGCTAACGCTAAGGTCAACATAGATGAATTTTATGTCTTTAATAGACGTTCACATTCCACTTCCACTTGCAACTTGCCGTTGCTGACAAGTTTATCTACCTTGGCAGCACCTTATCACGCACAGTCGCAATCGATGAAGAGGTCACCCTCAGGATTGCTCGTGCAAGTGCAGCCTTCGGAAGACTCCACAACTCTGTGTAGAATAGAAGAGAAATCAGCCTGAAAACCAAGATCAAGGTGTACCGTGCAGTAGTACTGCCCTACCTCTTGTACGCCTGTGAGGCATGGACGGAGTACAATCGTCATAAAAGACAACTAAACTCCTTCCACATGCGCTGTCTCAAAAAACTGCTCTACATCAATTGGCATAACAATATTCCTGACACAGAAGTCCTCCAGAGAGCTGCGATGACAAGCGTCCATGCTGAGAAGATCACAGCTCCGTGGTCTGGCCATGTCAGCCGTATGCCTGATGAGTGCGTCTGAAAGAGACTGTTTTATGGGTAATTAACTGAAGGCACACGTTCCAGAGGAGGCCAAACGAAAAGGTACAAAGACATGCTCAAAGCCTCAATGAAGTCCTGTGGAATCGCTTCAGACAGCTTAGTGCAGCTTGCCGAAGACCAAGATGCCTGGCGCCAACAGATCAATTTAGGAGCTGATGCTTTTGAAGTGCAACGGATCATCGAGGCCAAACATAAACGTCGGCAGAAGTGCAGAGAGAGTGACAAACCTCAATCGATCCAGTCCCCGTCAATTTCCCGCCTTCATTGTCCTAGACACTTCATAGTGTGGATTGGCCTCACCAGCCATCTGAACACTCACAAACTAGCCCAGACCTGAAGTCATGGTCGTCTTCGAGAACGAGGATGAACAACACCAACAACATATTCCACTTTCTGTGAAACCATCGTCTTGGATTCGTGAGCAGAATGGAGCTACCGTGAAGAAAGCATTTGATGGAGATGATCGATGCACAGATGAAGATTATTTAAATTATCAGCTGGTGTTAATATTTTAAAAGGTCATTTAAAGATTTTTAGCTGGGTCCCGCGTTTGTTGATGGATTGTCAAAAAGGACTCAGATCGAATTACCAAACAGCTACTAGCCAAACATACGATGAGTGACCAGAATGAGATTGTCACGTGAAGAAATATTGATTTATTTTTTGTGACCCCTACTCAACAGAATACAGTAAAGTTTGGACCGGAGAAACAAGCGGCGAAAAATAATTATTTGGCGTACCGTGACTGTCAAGAGAGCTTTATACTGTCTGTGTGATTGAGTGCGGATTCTTTCTTTTTTAGATAATAGAGTTGTGACTTTTCAGAGTTACAACAGAAAAGTTGATTTTCTTCATAACTTATTATTATTACTTACATGACAAAATAATATCTTTCTGAATGCGTTCGACATGTCAATTTGGCCATTACTTGTATACAAATAAAATACTTTTAACAAATTCAGACCTCGGTCATCATTGTGGAATCTTACATGTAAAACTAAATGTAATGCACAATACAATAGACTTACATGACTTCAACTGCCACTAAAATATTTTGTAATATGCAGTAAAATAGATTAATATGACTTCAACTACAATTAAGAATTTGTAAAGACTGTACAATGCACTAACAGGACTTCAACTGCAAAAAAAAAATTAATTCACAATATAATAGTCTAAATATAATTGAATTGTGTCATGGACAAGATACTAATATCACTTGAACTGCGGTATTGATACATTTACATAACACACATCTCTCTAAGACTTAAATTGTGTTATAATAATAAATTGAGTAATTCGCGTAAATTTGAATCATACGAGATAAAGTGTATCAGATACGATAAGTTGTTTAATATGAGCAAGTACTATTCACGTTAAAGCCCGTCACTTTCTGCTCTCTTCCTCAACCTCACCCACCCTCCCTAACCCCTTGACTGCGTTGTAATTGTCATTAATGACATCTGCTGCAATTCGTATATGTAACATATGTTTGAACACCGTTTTCTAGAATCATTTTAGTTCACACGAAATATTTTTTTCTACAGGAACTTAAAAAAGCATATGAAATAGTTTGTGTTTTCATCAGTTTATAATAAATATCATTCTTTCCCAAGTCGACGTTTAATATTCTCATAGCGGGGATTATCTTCATTTGTATGGTACACGTTGGATATAATCGTTCAGGAAATGAACATTATCATACCCGATTATTTCTTTGTAATCGTTTAGGAAAGAGCGTTCGTATATCCGATCGTTTTGTTGTAGTGGTTCAGGAAACCTATGTTCAGATACCTAATTATTTATTTGATATTTCTTTTGCTATAGACTTTACTACAAATTATAATACATTTTTGATAGAGTCATAACCTAAATCTAGTTGAAAGATAAAACATCCCATTTCTACAAGGAAACTAATCAATCTCTCTTTCAATATATATCTTACTGGATACGCCGCCTTAGAACATTAAAGAAAAGGGATTTATACTAAGAAGAAAAGAAAAAGACAGCCATGCACATTTTCTTTTCAATAATTCTTTAAATTTGCTTGATAGCCTATAATTACAACTATGTCAATGAGATATCCGGGATATAACTTGCGCTTATATAAATTTAAAAAAACAATAGACGTCGATATGTCTCATCGATTTCTGGGTAAATAAATCAATTAGTTGAAAGATAATAAATTTAAAGGTTAAATTCCTGTAGAATCAACCATGTAAAGTTTGCAAACACCACGGATTTAGTGTTTTATTTCTTTGTTATGTCTATTTTTTGAATTTGCCTTTGAAAAGACATTAATAGTCGAAAGCGCTCGTCAGATTGGTTAGATACTAATTTTGCACTGTTCCTTGTCAGTTTATTCCATATATATATATATATATATATATATATATATATATATATATATATATATATATATATATATATATATATACACACACAAAGAGCAACTGTTATTTCTGTCTGATGATAATCATTGAGAATCGTATGCTGTGCTTTCAATGAGTGGGGGTGCGAGGTGGGATAGAGGCTGGCAGAAAGATTCAATGACCACTCCATTTGGGGTGTTAATACAAAATCAAATCAACCATGCATACTTTGCTGGAGACAGCACAAGATAACATCACCATATAAATCACAAAGCAAGCTAGATAAAGACCCAATATAAATCAAAATACTTTCAAACATGTAAATCGCAAAACAAAGCATTTCAGTCAAAGGCTACACTTCTTCAACGTTTGGTTTTCCAGAGTAAATAACGGTAGCGGATATCTGATGGTTGAGAGCGTTCAATATAAACACAATTGCAAGTCTTTAAATATGTAAAAGAAATAGTTGCTTCTTTGCAAAATGATTAGTATTGCATGACTAATACTAAATTAGACATCAGCAATTAAATTTGTAAACACAAATGGGCACACAAATTGCTCAAGCAACACGTGAAGTTCCGTAACGTTTAGCTGATGTCACACATTCAGATATTTTACGCCAGCTGTAACTATCTGATCAAGTGATATTGCATTATGTTGTTTGTTTGTATTTTCGTGTGCATTGCCTTGTTATTGCAGCTTGATATCTCTTATTTTAGGTTAAGTACTTCTGCAAATTATTCAATGCAAGTGAGGAACGCGGATTTTGCAACCAGTCAATATGGGTTGCAATATTCCTAAATTCAATTCATTTAAGCTGAATATTTCCTAGGAATTTTCTCCATGTCATCACTTTAGTTACATTGATTATAACAATTGTCTCATTTTTGCTTTAACAAGCAAGAGTATCGGTAAGCCATAAAGCAACCATTATACAAAAGTCACTAACTATGCATACCATTGACTGGCCTATCATTAGTACCAATTGTTAAAGATAGTCACATAAAAATTCATTAGATATTGCACAGATGTAACTCTGCTGTTTCTGGCTAATGCCACATACGAATTTTGTTAAGCTCCAACTTTTATCTTGAATTAAGTCTTATTGAAAATTCAGCAAAGTGAGTTAAATATCAAAGTTGAGGTATTTAAAAAATTACATTTGTGCAATGTAATAAATTCAGTGTTTGAGATGCAAAGTAGTTCATTTTCATCGCAATACGTTGACAATTAATTCCTTGATACATCTATAATAAATGCTCATAAGTTAACATTTAAACATGTCATGGCAAATTTTCAATAAAATCATTAAAAAGTTTATCACTCTAATATAGCTTTTCAAGATACATACATTATTTCCTTAATAGGATTCCGAATCATTGTCGCCATTTTTCTTCTAGGTTTAACAGGGTAAATCAGTTTCATTCCACTAGGACCAGTGTATGCCACATTAAAATGTGTTAACCATTAAGAACCAGTGTACACCACATAAATTTGTTTTAAACATAAAGGACCCGTGTACGCCACATTAAAATGTGTTAAAATTTGGAGAAAAAAAAGTTAAATTGTAAGTCATAAATCGGAAGAAATGTACGAGTTATAAAACGTTTCTCACGTTTTTAAGTATTCCACGCACACCACCTAAACTCCATCCATCCTATCCACCCCAAGATTTCTAACCACATTCACGGCATCGAACCCAGGACTTTTAACCACATCCATCCCATATTTCCAATATTCTAACCGTATCGATCGCATCGATCCCAGAACTTTTAACCCCTTCCATCGCTCCAATTCACTTCTAACTTCATCCATCCAATCGGTCCCAAGATTTCTAACCACATCAATCGCATCGATTGAAGCACTTCTAACCACATGAATCGCATTGATTCCAGAACTTCTAACCACACCAATCGCATCGATCCCAGCACTTCTAACCACATGAATCGCATCGATCCCTGCACTTCAAACCCCATCCATTGCATTGATCCCAGAACTTCTAACCAAATCAATCGCATCGATCCCAGCACTTCTAACCTCATCAATCGCATCGATCCCAAAACTTCTAACCACATCAATCGCATCGATCACAGCATTTCTAACCACATCATTCGCATCGATCCCAGAACTTCTAACCACATAAATCAAATGGATCTCAGAACTTCTAACCACATCAATCGCATCGATCACAGCATTTCTAACCACATCATTCGCATCGATCCCAGAACTTCTAACCACATCAATCGCATAGATCACAGCACTTCTAACCACATTAATCGCATAGATCACAGCACCTCTAACCACATCCATTGCATCCATCCCAAAACTTCTAACCCCATCCACTGCATCCATCTCATCAAGCGAACATGGAGTCACCGCAGTAGCTTTTTCATTCAGCTTTAAAAAAAAGTTTTACCGCTTTTATCTGAATCCACTTAGTTTAATAAAGTCGTAATATCTTAATTGTTTATCAAGTAGTGAACAGAAAAGAATTCTGATTTGCTTGCATGCATGAGTGTCTTTTTTAATGACTTATAATCTATACCAAAATTGTCAAATTGTTCCATGTAAACGTGATGCGAGTCCATTTCATAAATCAACAAAGCCGGAGTTCACACGGGCGTACACACATAGTATTGTTTCCACGTCTGTACCTTGACCGGACTGGTATTAAGACAGACGTATAGAACACGTGTTATATAGGTTTCTAGGTAAAGACATGCCACGTTACTCATAAACTTCCCTTGGTTTAGACTCCGACTGGGATGAGTCAATGGCAAAGAGATTTTCTGCAGAAAATTTTAATTTGAAAAATGTCTTCTGCCTTTTTTAATTTGTTCGTTTTGTCTTTACTCGCATTAATTAATTAATAAACGCAATTAAAATGATGCATTTTACTGCACGAGATTATTATCTTAATCTGGTTTCATAAATGTATCCTTTAATTATACGAAATAATTTTAAATAATTTGTTCTATTAATATAATATTATCTAATCGTCGAACCTACTTACCATGACACATTGGAATCGGATTCCAAATGCAAGTTAGATTTGAATGTTGTGACTTGACCCGTATATACAGTCAATACTGTTTGTTAAAATAGATCACAAAGAATAAAACTTCTGCAAAGGATTAAAAGAAGAAGGAAAAAATATATTTGGACCTATAAGGTTTATAGAAGCTTGTCAAAACGATTGTGTTTTTATCGGACATAAATGGACTATATCTCCATTTTCAAGACATCATGATTCATCTCTAAATTGTTTGCCATTGAACGACTGTGTCTACATGTTTGTCTGTATTACCTTTGGATTGCCTGTGTGTCCGTTTGTCTTGCTACTTTCCTTTATTTTAATCATATCTTTTTATGATATTAGCTACAACAACCTATAAAAAGAGTTTCAATGTTTTATATATTGTTCATGTATAAAAGATGGCTTTCAAAAGGAAACTAGGATTACGTCCTTAGCTAGTCCAACAACTAAATATATATATATATATATATATATATATATATATATATATATATATATATATATATATATATATATATATATATATATATATATATATATATATATATATATATATATATATATATATATATATAAAGAAAATATTCACTGATTGAAATAATAAGTTAAATTTGAAAACTGGAAAAAGAAAACCCCAACCCAATCCCCACTTTTTGTGTGCTTTGACTTGAATAAAAGTTATGTACAAGCTAATGATATATAAAAAGTAATCAATGCCACTCTTTTTAAATTAGTAATGGTTCCCGTCTGCGAAGCACTTATCTCCGTTCTGGTTGCGAAAACAAACTTGCTATGAATAGCAATGTTGTTATTAAATATTAAAAAAATTCCATGACTGCTGTATATTCACATCCAATTTTCCTATATTATTGACAAAATTCAGCACAATACTGGCTTTCATGAAGAAAAACAAAACTTCAATATTGCCAATTACTGTCATTTCTGTCATTCTAACGATTATTTAATTTTACCTGTTCACTTTTTACATGATTGAAAATTTACGTCATTCTAACCTACCATTAGTTACTGTATCCGTAATACATTTAACAAGATCGAAAATTAACGTCATTCTAACCGACTATTAATTACTATTGTACAAGTATACTTTTAAGAAAATTGAACTGTTGGTGAACGTTTCGTTGCCTAGACCCGACATATCTGTCGAAATTATATTATAATTCTGCTTATCAACTGATAATTTCTTGGACGTTAGTCTGCTTATTAACTGGTTTTTGATTGGACATTTGTCTGATCATTTACTGACGCTTGGTCATTGTCTTACACATCGGCAACTAAAACATGCATTACATTGATGTATATATCAAAAATATTATTCATTTTTGAATTCATAAAATTTGGGACTGCTATCGATCTTCATTCATTGTAAGAACTGCATTTGTAGAGCAAAAATAAATATTGTCTTGTCTCCCCATTGTCAATATTTCTAGGTATTTTTGATAAATATTGTCATCGCCAAAATCAGATAAAGAAGATAACAGATCGTCATAACACAATTTTTTTTTCTGTGGCCGAATAAAATTAATATGCATTATCATTCAATTAATAACTAAAGACGTTTTGGTTATCTTGTGTGCAGTTTGCACGAAGGTACACCTTATATAACTATAACAATTTTTGGAGACAATTTTCTGGCTTTTGGTGTAGGCAATTTTGAGTAATAATACCATTAACCTTCTCATCCAATCTCAATAATTTAGTTCTCGTACTGTGTTTATTTTTGTATGCTTGCTGCAAAATCAAGAAAAAAATTAAAATTAAATCCTACGCGAATATTCCGACTTAACTCGTATCTATACATAGTTAACATGTATACAAGAATTTACGAATTTATGTGCTGATAAATATTAAAGAATACAGATGTTGTTGGGCTTAACGTCATTTTTCAGCACACGATAGGCTATTCATGGCAACCAGTATTAATGGTGGAGGAAGAAAACGGGAAATCACCGGAAATAACCACCGACCCACGAGAAGCTACTGGCAAGCTTTCTCACATATCCACATTCGCCAAATCCTAGACTCGAACACACGCAGACGGAGGTGAGATGGCAGTGATCCGTAACGGACAGTGCTTTAGACCACTCGGCCACTCGGGGCCCAAAAGAATACAGATGTTGGCATCTATTCAGCTATTGAAGCTTACTTAATTTTGGTACTGTAATGCAGAGCAATCAAGTTATAGAAGTGTTATCTATTTATTTGTGCACTTAAAAGGCAATTTTTTTTAAAATTTGTTTTTGTTCTTTATTTTGGGGTTTCCACAAAAAATACACATAATGCCATTTTATTACAGAATAAAATACATAAGGCTATAGCTCAGAATTAGTGAACAAATATTCTAATATAATCTTAGTTCTCTCATACTGTTTCTTTACATATTGAGGTTGAAAATCAGATAGATGGATAGATAGATAGATAGATAGATAGATAGATAGATAGATAGATAGATAGATAGATAGATAGATAGATAGATAGATAGATAGATAGATAGATAGATAGATAGATAGATAAAATAAATTACAATATATAATACTAGTTTCATCTGTATTCAACATATATATATATATATATATATATATATATATATATATATATATATATATATATATATATATATATATATATATATATATGTTGACTAATGAAAACATAACAAGTCTACAAATCCAGTTTAGTCACGTTTAGCTCATAGTGTTCAAATTTGGGTATCTTGTTTCAAAATAAAAACTGTTCTTAAACAATTTTCAAAACAAATTTGAAAGATGGGTGGAGTAAATAATTATTTACTTGATAAATACAAAGTTATGTATTTTCAGCAACAACGACAACGATATATACAATAGCAAAACAATAACAACAAGAATAATAAGAATAATAATAACAACAACAATAATAATAATAATAATAATAATAATAATAATAATAATAATAATAATAATAATAATAATAATAATAATAATAATAATAATAATAATAATAATAATATCATAAGAATCATAATGATTGGAAGAAGTAGAATAACAACAGCAACAACAATAGCAACAACAACAAGAATAGTTACAGTAGTTTACTAAGCGTATTAACAATGTTAGGTAATATATTAAGAATGAGGCATAAAAATATTAATATACTACTACTACAAAAAGAAATACTGCTAGCATTAATAATAATTAAAAATAATAATAATAATAATAATAATAATAATAATAATAATAATAATAATAATATAGTAGCAGTAGTAGTAGTAGTAATAGTAGTAGTAGTAGTAGTAGTAGTAGTAGTAGTAGTTTAGAAAGCTCAGTAGCAGCTTTAAGTCTTATTTGAATATACATTTAGAATGCGGTATACATTGTATTACTGGTTTATATGTCTAGTACAGACATAATATTAGAATGATAACCAAAAATTATTTTTTTTTAAAATTAGTCATATATTATGCAAAAATATTGACATTAATCCGATTGAAACAAGCTTTTTGTATATCTCTTAAAAGTAAATTGACAAGACACGGATAATACATTTCAATGTATACTGAACAGTGTAAATCTAACAACCCTTTGAATATTTCCCCTAAATTTGTCTGCCCCGGTATCATTAGGTTTCTATTTTTTTTTATTTCTTTCAAATGAGCGTTTTTAGTACGTGTAGGATAGCTTTCGAGTCAAATGGAGCGATGGGTTGACAGAGTAAAATATAACTCTTGAGTTACAGATTTGTACCTATGATTAAATGGATATCCTTAAACAAAGTTTTGGGGAATTTCTTAAATCTAAGAAAGGACTGAGTTTTTCCTAGAAATATGATAATAGCATTTACAGAAGAATTCACTATAAAATGACTGCATTGTAATCGTCTTACACAAGCTGAATGTTCAGTGAAATTCCTTGTAGCTAACCAAATCTAACATTGTCACTAATTTAATAAAACATTGTTACTAACCATATATGAGATAGGTACTAACTAAATAAAACATTTTTGCTTACCAAAAATATTGTCACTAACTAAATAAAACATTGCTGCTAATCATATATAACATTGTCACTAACTAAATAATACTTTGTTACTAATTGAATATTAGGAAATGTGTTTCTAGACTTAAAATGGAGTAATAAAATTTTAGATGTTGATTGAAATTTTGTCTGATTACTTGCAAGCACTTCTAAATTAGTGAAAATAAGAATTTTTTTATTAAAAAGTGCCTAAGTAAACTCTTTTCCATTAGGATAATCAATTTGTCATATTTTATTAGAACGATACGTACAGTACTTTGTACTAATTTTCGTGTAATGTTATATTTAGTGGAACGAATTTTAAACCAAAAATGGTATAGACTAAAAAAAATATTTTCAATTTCATTACAAAAAATACATGAATAATAAATTAACAAACAAATCAATTACTACTACTACTAACTGGCACTACTTTTACTACAACAACCAATAATAATAATAATAATAATAATAATAATAATAATAATAATAATAATAATAATAATAATAATAATAATAATAATAATAATAATAATAATAATAATTATAATAATAATAATAATAATAATAATAATAATAATAATAATAATAATAATAGCTTCAGCCAATCTGTATATATATGAAAATTATTATTATTATTATTATTATTATTATTATTATTATTATTATTATTATTATTATTATTATTATTGTTGTTGTTGTTGTTGATGTTACTGTTGCTATCATTATAGTTCTGGTGCCGTTGCAAATTCTATCAGTGCCTATTAATTCTTGTAATATTTCCAACTTCTGTCACTGTTCCAGCATGAATGGTATTACATTATTAATTGATAATTTCATTCCCAAACCTACAGGTACGCTTGCATGGTTTTTTGTTATATATTTTTTGGTTGTACTAAAGGCACTGGAATATATTGTACAGTAATCGTTGGCTTAAACAATGTTATGAGAGCCGCTACCTTGGGAAATGCACTGTGCTTAAATTAACCATACAAAAAGACTTTTCAGGTTCACCAGGTTTTTATCAAATGATAATTTTCAAATGAGGGTCTTATTCCGTGCAGGTATTTTTATTAGATTTGCAATTTAAGAAGAAAGTTTGGGCTTTTTGTGCACATAAACGGTATGAGAGAGAGAGAGAGAGAGAGAGAGAGAGAGAGAGAGAGAGAGAGAGAGAGAGAGAGAGAGAGAGAGAGAGAGAGAGAGAGAGAGAGAGAGAGAGATTGCATATTTATTAATTTTGTAAAGAATAGATAAAGGGAAGCAATCAAAAGTTTTACTTGTAGTGCATTCACCATGCATTTTCTTGAGTACACTCCCCTTCACCAAATTATATGTACAGCTTTTTCTTTCTATGGGAGGTAACTCAAGCGTCTCTAACCTATTTTTGATTATCCTTAATGGCTATGTTGTGTTATGTTTAACGGCATTTCTCAGCCCAACATAGTTTACACAGGATGACCAATATAACTGATGAAAGAAGAACCGGGAAAGCCTCCCTGTAAGGACAACAGATCCACGGGAATCAACTAGCAGCTTTCTCACATACCCACATTGGCGGAGCCGAAACACGGATCTGGGTAGAGTTGAGATTGAAAAAGCGAAAATACTCGGTCACCCAGGTCTCCAATATGCTGAAGAAGAGATAAACTTAGACAGTGCTGTCAAACATGTGGTCTGATTTAAAAATGGCCAGCCAGAGCTGGAGCAAATTTTTGTGCATTTATGTAAAAAAAAAAGTTCAATGACCTACTTTCATTTCATGCTGCGGCCCTCTGCTTCAAAAACAATTTGCAGTGGCCCATGTTGTGAAAAAGGTTGGGCAGCACTGAGCGAAGAGATCGAAATAATAACATTAGCATAATCTTTTCCTTTATTAAGCGATAACATTCTGTATATAATTAACAAGAATAGGAATTTATTTGAGATATTGAAACAGAAATAAACACCAATAAAAGCATAAAAGGCGTCTCTGATTTTAAATATGGTAATATGACAAAGGATTGTTTAAACACCTTTATGAGAAATATGTGCGGATTAGTAAATTAAACTAATAAATAAAACACAGGTTATTGCTTAAAGATTTGGCATAACTTTTCTAAATTTAGTTATATTGACTTTTATTTAAAAACTAATAATTAAATATGGTAAGGATCCCAGTAATTTGTCACTCTTCTGAAAGCATAGTTGTTGGGTAATTTGTAAGAATTCTATATCATTGATGCTGGTACTTTGTAAGTGTTGATGTTGGTATTTTGTAAATGTTCTAAAGGTTTGATGTGGGCACTTTGTAAGTGTTCTCAAGGTTTGATGTGGGTACTTTGTAAGTGTTCTAAAGGATTGATGTGGGCATTTTGTAAGTGTTCTAAAGGTTTGATGTGGGCACTTTGTAAGTGTTCTAAAGGTTTGATGTGGGCACTTTGTAAGTGTTCTCCAGGTTTGATGTGGGTACTTTGTAAGTGTTCTAAAGAATTGATGTGGGCACTTTGTAAGTGTTCTAAAGGTTTGACGTGGGCACTTTGTAAGTGTTCTCAAAGATTGATGTTGGTACTTTGTAAGTTCTAAAGCTTTGATGTTGGTACTTTGTAAATGTTCTAAACGATTGATGTTAGTACGTTGTAAGTGTTCTAAAGGATTGATGTTGGTACTTTGTAAGGTTAATAAAGGTTTGATGTTGGTACTTTGTAAGGGTACTAAAAGAGTTGTTGTTGGCACTTTGTAAGACTGTTAAATTATCTATGTGTGTACCTTGTAAGGCTACTAAAGTATTGATGCTGGTATTTTGTAAGTTTTCTAAATGTTTGATGTTGGTAATTTGTAGGGCTACTAAAGCATTGATGTTGTTACTTTTTTATTTCTATTAAAGTATTGATGTTGATTCTTTGTGAGGGTATTTAAGCGTTGATGTTGGTACTTTGTAAAGCTACGAAAGCATTGATGTTGGTACTTTTGTAAGGCTATTAAACGATTGATTCTAGTAATTTGTAAGGGTATTATCCCAGTATGACTTCGGAGCTGGCTGGTCAACCGTAGATATGATCTTCTCCCTACGTCAACTGCAGGAGAAGTGTCATCAGCAGCAAATGTTCTCTACATTGCCTTCATAGACTTGACAAATGCGTTTGACCTGGTCAGCCGGAGCGGACTCCTTAAATTCCTGAAGAAAGTCAGCTGCCCCACCCCCCTCCACGATTGCTCGCTGTCATCACATCGTTTCATCAGAACACTCAATGCACAGCGTGCGTCAACGCCGCAACATCAGAGGCCTTCCCAGTCATCAGTGGAGTAAAGCAGGGTTGTGTCCTTGCACCAACCCTTTTTGCCATCTTCTTCTCCTGCTCCTCCTGTACACCTTCAGGACTGCAGCTAAGGAATGTACATTCACACCACATTCACACCAGTGTTAATGGCAAATTGTTCAATATCAAATGTCTCCGTGAAAAGACCAAAGTCACAGACGTTCTCCTCCGTGAATTGCTCTTCAATGACGATCAGCAGCTTTAACATCACATACGGAAGAACTTCAGCAACTGGTATGTCGTCTCTCCCACGCCTGTAAAGAGTTCGGACTGACCATCAGTTTGAAGAAGACGATTGTCATGGCGCAGGATGCAGCGTGCCCTCCAACCATCACCATTGATGGGAACAACCTTGAAGTTGTTGATACCCATACATACCTTGGGTCCACCATATCCAGCTCTCTCTCCATTGATGCTGAGGTGAGCGGCAGGATTGCTAAGGCAGCAGCAGTTATGGCAAGACTGAACCAGAGGGTCTGGAACAATCTCAACCTCACTGAGAAGACCAAACAGCGTGTCTACCAGGCATGTGTGCTCAGCACATTCCTCTAAAGTAGCGATGCATGGACCACCTACACGAGCCACGAAAGGAAACTCAATAGCTTCCATATGAGATGCCTGCGGCGCATTCTGCGCATCCAGTGGCAGGACAAAGTACACAACACGGAGGTTCTGCAAAAGGCCAGCATGAATAACCATCCTCAGAGAGAGGCACCTTCGATGGCTCGGCCACGTCTTGAGAATGGAAACAGGCCGCATTCCCAAGAACCTGTTATACGGCGAGCTGGCAGAAGGCACACGACCGACTAGACGGTCACGTCTGTGATGCAAAGACGTCTGCAACAAGGACATGAAAATGGTTAATATCAGCGTCAACATCTTGGAGAGCTATGCTAACAACCGCTACGAGTAGCGACTTGCTATGAGACAAGGCATTCGGAAAGCCAAGGAAAGAATAAAAGCAAACCTCGCTACAAAGAGAGCCAAGAGGAAAGCGAAACAACAACAGCTTCAACAAGAATCAATCTTAACCTGAAGCAAGTGAAACAAAGATAGTCACGCAAGGGTCGGACTCTTCAGCCACTCGGGACGGTACAGATAAGGGTATTAAAGCATTGATTTTGGTAGTTTTGTAAGGCTACTAAAGTATTGATGTTGGTACTTTGTAAGGGTATTAAATTATTGATGTTGGTACTTTGTAATTGTATTAATGCATTGATGTTGTTACTTTGTAACGGTATTAAATTATTGATGTAAGTACTTTGTAAGAGTATTAGAGCATTGATATTGGTACTTTGTAAGTGTTCTACATGTTTCATGTTGGTACTTTGTAACGCTACAAAAGTAGTGATGTTGGTACTTTTTAAGGGTATTAAAGAATTGACGTTGGTACTTTGTAAGGGAATTAAAGCATTGATGATGGTAGTTTGTATGACTGCTAAAGTATTGATGTGTGTACTTTGTAAGGGTATTAAAGTATGATGTTGGCACTTCGTAATGGTAAAAAAGCATTGATGTTGGTAATTTGTAAGGGTATTAAAGCATTGATGTTGGTACTTTGTAAGGATATTAAAGTATTGATGTTGGTACTTTGTAAGGATATTAAAGCATTGATGTTGGTACTTTGTAAGGATATTAAAGTATTGATTTTTGTAGTTTTGTATGGCAATTAATGTATTGGTATTTGGTACTTTTGTAACGCTAATAAAGAGTTATTTGTTCGTACTTTGTAAGGGTATTACAATATTGATGTTGGTACCTTATAATGGTATTAAAGTATTGATGTTGGTACTTTTAAAGTGTATTAAAGCATTAATGTTGGCGCTTTGTAAGGTCATTAAAGGAATGGTGTTGGTACTTTGTAAAGCTCCTAAAGTATTGATATTGGTACTTTGTAAGGGTATTAAAGCATTGATGTTGGTACTTTTGTAACGCTACTAAAATATTCATGTTGGTACTTTTGTAAGGCTACTGAAGTATTGATATTGGTAGTTTGTAAGGGTATTAAAGCACTGATGTTGGTACTTTGTATGGATATTAAAGCATTGATGGTGGTAGTTTGTAAGACTACTGAAGTATTGATGTTGGTACTTTGTAAGGGTATTAAACCATTGATGTTGGTACTTTGTAAGGGTATTAAAGTAATGATGTTGGTACTTTGTAAGGGTATTAAAGTATTGATGTTGGTAATTTGTAAATGTATTAAAGCATTGATGTTCGTACTTTGTATGGGTATTAAAGCATAGATGTTGGTACTTTTGTAAGGCTACTAAAGTATTGATGCTGGTACTTTGTAAGGGTATTAAAGTATTGATGTTGGTACTTTGTAAGGGTATTAAAGCATTGATTTTGGGACTTTGTAAGTGTATTAAAGCATTGACGGTGGCACTTTATATGCGTATTAAAGCATTGATGTTGGTACTTTGTAAGGGTATTAAAGCATTGATGTTAACACTTTGTAAGGTTATTAAAGCTTTCATTTTGGTACATTCTAAGGGTATTAAAGTATTCATGTTGGTAATTTGTAAAGGTATTAAAGCATTGATGTTGCTACTTTGTAAGGATATTAAAGCATTGATGTTGGCACTTTGTAAAGGAATCAAAGTATTGATGTTGGTACTTTGTAAGGGTATTAAAGCATTGATGTTGCTACTTTGTAAGGCTACTAAAGTAGTGATGTTGGTACTTTTCTAAGGGTATTAAAGTATTGAGGCTGGTACTTTGTAAGGGTATAAATCATTGATGTTCGTACTCTATAAGGGTATTAAAGTATTGATATTGGTAATTTGTAAGTGTATTAAAGCATTGATGTTGGTACTTTGTAAGGGTATTAAATCATTGATGTTGTTACTTTGTAAGGGTATTAAAGTATTGATGTTGAAACTTTGAAAGGATATTGTAGCTTGATGTTGTTAATTTGTAAGGCTACTAAAGTATCGATGTTTGTACGTTTATAAGGGTATTAAAATATTGATGATGGTCCTTTGTAAGGGTATTAAAGCATTAATGTTGCTACTCTAAAAGGGTATTAAAGTATTGATATTGGTACTTTTGTAAGGGTATTATTGTATTGATTTTGGTACTTTGTGAGGGTATTAAACCATTGATGTTAGTACTTTGTAAGGCTTCTAAAATATTGATGTTTGTACTTTTGTAAGGGTTTTAAATTATTGATGTTGGTACCTTGTAAGGGTATAAAAGCATTGATGTTGAAACTTTGTAAGGCTACTAAAATATTGATATTGGTACTTTGTAAGGATATTAAAGTATTGATGTTGGTACTTTGTAAGGGTATTAAAGCATTGATTTTGGTACTTTTTAAGGGTATTAAAGCATTGATGTTGCTACTTTTGTAAGGCTACTAATGTATTGATGTTGGTACTTTTGTATGGTTACTAATGCATTGATGTTGGTACTTTGTAAGGCTACTAAAGTATTGATGTTTTTACTTTGTATGGGTATTAAAGCAATGATGTTTGTACTTTGTAAGGATATTAAAATATTTATGTTGGTACTTTTGTAACGCTACTAAAGTATTGATGTTGTTACTTTCTAAGGGTATTAAAGCATTGATGTTGTTACTTTGTAAACGTATTAAAGAATTGATGTTGGTACTTTCTAATGGTATTAAAGTGCTGATGTTTTTACTTTGTAAGGCTACTAAAGTATTGATGTTGTTACTTTGTAAGGGTATTAAAGCATTGATGTTGGTACTTTGTAAAGGTATTAAAGCATTGATGTTGGTACTTTGTAATTGTATTAAAGCTTTGATGTTGGTACTTTGTAAGGGTAATAAACCATTGATGTTGCTACTTTTGTAAGGCTACGAAAGTATTCATATTGTTATTTTGCAAGGGTATTAAAGTATGATGTTGGTACTTTGTAATAGTATTAAAGGATAGATGTTGCTTTTTTGTAAGGCTACTGAAGTAATGATATTGGTACTTTTGTAAGGTTTCTCAAGTATTATGTTGGTTCTTTGTAAGGGTATTAAAGAATTGATGTTGGTACTTTGAAAGGGTGTTGAAACACTGATGTTTGTACTTTGTATGGGTATGCAAGTATTGATGTTGCAACTTTTGTAAGAATACTAACGTATTGATTTTACTTTGTAAGGGTATTAAAGCATTGATGTTGGTACTTTGTAAGTGTATTAAAGCAATGATGTTGGTTCTTTTTACGGGTATTAAAGCATTGATGTTGGTACTTTGTAAGGGTAATAAAGTATTGATGTTGGTACTTTGCAAGGTTATTAAAGTATTAATATTGGTACTTTTGCAAGTTTATTAAAGTATTGATATTGGTACTTTTGTAAGGTTATTAAAGTATTGAATTTGTTACCTTGTAAGGGTATTAAATCATTGATGTTGGCACTTTGTAAGGGTATTAAATCCTTGATGTTGGTACTTTTTAAGGATATTATATTATTGATGTTAGTACTTTGTAAGGGTATTAAAGTATTGATGTTGTTACTTTGTAAGGCTACTAAACAAATGATTTTTTTCCTTTGTAAGGTTATTACAGCATTGATTTTGGTACTTTGTAAGGGTATTAGAACATAGATGTTGGTACTTTGTAAGGTTATGAAATAGTTGATGTTGTACTTTGCAAGGGTACTAAAGTATTGATGTTGGTACTTTGTAAGCCTACTAAAGTATTGATATTGGTACTTTTCTAAGGGTATTAAAGTATTGATATTTCTACTTTGTAAGGGAATTAAAGCATTGATGTTGGTACTTTGTAAGGGTATTAAAGGATTGATGTTGGTCCTTTATTACGGTATTAAAGCATTGATGTTGTTACATTTGTAAGTGTATAAAGCATTGATGTTGGTACTTTGTAAGTGTATTAAAGAATTTATGTTAGTACTTTGTAATTGTGTTAAAACATTGATGTTGGTATTTTGTAAGGGTACTAAATCATTGATATTGGTACTTTGTAAGGTTATTAAAGTATTGATGTTGTTACATTGAAGTGGTAAAAAAAATTGATGTTGGTACTTTGTAAGGCTGCTAAAGTATTGATGTTGGTACTTTTGTAAGGGTATTAAAGTATTGATGTTGGTACTTTGTAAGGGTTTTAAAGCACTGATGTTGGTACAATGTAATGATATTAAAGCATTGATGTTGGTAAATTTTTAAGGGTATTAAAGTATTCATGTTGACAGTTTGTAAGGATATTAAAGCATTGATGTTGGTACTTTGTAAGGCTATTAAAGCATTGAAGTTGGCACCTTGTAAGGCTACTAAAGTATTGATGTTGGTACTTTGTAAGGCTACTAATGTATTGATGTTAGCACATCTGTAAAGTTATTAAAGTATTGATGTTAGTTCTTTGTAAGTGTATTAAAGCATTGATGTTGGTACTTTGTAAGGCTACTAAGGTATTGATGTTGGTACTTTGTAAGGCTACTAAACAGTTGATGTTTTTACTTTGTAATGGTATTAAAGCATTGATGTTGGTACTTTGTAAGGGTATAAAAGCATTGATTTTGGTACCTTGTAAGGGTATCAAATAGTTGATGTTGGTACTTTGCAAGGCTACTAAAGTATTGATGTTGGTACTTTGTAAGGCTACTAAAGTACTGATATTGGTACTTTTGTAAGGGTATTAAAGTTTTGATGTTGGAACTTTGTAAGGGTATTAAAGTATTGATTTTGTTACTTTGTAAGTGTATTAAAGCATTGATGTTACATTTGATAGTGTATAAAGCGATGATGTTGGTACTTGGTAAGTGTATTAAAGTATTGATGTTAGTACTTTGTAATGGTGTTAAAGCATTGATATTGCTACTTTGAAAGGGTACTAAAGCATTGATATTGGTACTTTGTAAGGGTATTAAAAAATTGATGTTGGTAGTTTGTAAGGCTGCTAAGATTTTGATGTTGGTACTTTTGTAAGGGTATTAATGTATTCTTGTTCGTACTTTGTAATAGTATTAATGCATTGATGTTGGTACTTCGTAAGGCTACTAAAGTAACGATGATTGTACTTTGTAAGGCTAGTAAAGTATTGGTGTTGGTACTTTTATAAGGGTATTAAAGTATTGATGTTGGTACTTTGTAAGGGTATTAAAGCATTGATTATGATACTTTGAAAGGGTATTAAAGTATTGATGTTTGTAGTTTATAAGGATATTAAAGCATTGATGTTGGTACTTTGTGAAGCTAATAAAGTGTTGATGTTTGTACTTTTATAAGGGTATTAAAGTGTTCATGTTGGAACTTTTGTAAGGGTACTAAAGCATTACTGTTGGTAATCTGTAAGGATATTAAAGTATTGATGTTGGTAGTTTTGTTAGGGTATTAAAGTATTGATTTTGGTACTTTGTGAGGGTATTAGACCATTGATGTTAGTACTTTCTAAGGCTCCTAAAATAGTGATGTTGGTACATTTGTAAGGGTATTAAAGTATTGATGTTGGTACTTTGTAAGGGTATTAAACCACTGATGTTGCTACTTTGTAAGGCTACTAAAGTATTGTTGTTGGTACTTTGTATGGTTTTAAAGCATTGATGTTAGAACTTTGTAAGGGTATTAAAGCATTGATGTTGGTACTTTGAAAGGGTATTAAGGCATTGATGATGGTACTTTGTAAGGTTATTAAGGCATTGACGATGGTACTTTGTAAGGGTATTAAAGCATTGATGTTGGTACTTTGTAAGTCTATTGAAGTATTCATGTTGGGACTTTGTATCAGTATTAAAATATTGATGTTGCTACTTTGTAAAACTACTAAAGCATTGTTGTTGGTACTTTGTAAGGGTATTAAAGCATGGATTTTGCTCCTTTTGTAAGGCTACTAATGTATTGATGTTGGTACTTTTGTAAGGCTACTAAAGTCTTGATGTTGGTACTTTGTAAGGCTACTAAAGTATTGATGTTGGTACTTTTGTAAGACTACTAAAGTATTGATGTTGGCACTTTTGTAAGGATGTTAAAGTATTGATGTTGGTACTTTGTAAGGGTATTAAGGCTTTGATGTTGGTACTTTGTAAAGGTATTAGGGTATAGATGTTGGAACTTTGTAAGTTTATTAAAGTATTGATGTTGGTACTTTTAAAGGGTATTAAAGCATTGATGTTGGTTTTTTGTAAGGCTATTTTCATATTGATGTTGGTAATTTTGTAAGGCTACTGAAGTATTGATGTTGGTATTTTGTAAGGATATTAAAGCATTGAAGTTGGTACTTTGTAAGGGTATTAAAGTATTGATGTTGATACTTTGTAAGGGTATTAAAGCATTCATGTTGGTATTTAGTAAGTGTATTAAAGTATTGATATTGGTAATTTATAAGGATATTAAAGTGGTGATGTTGGTACTTTCTTAGGGTATTAAAGTTTGATTTTGGTTATTTGTAAGGGGACTAAAGCATTAAGGTTGCTATTGTTGTAAAGCTACTGAAGTATTGTTGGTACATTTGTAACGCTACTAAAGTATTGATGTTGGTACTTTGTAAGTCTACTAAAGTATTGATGTTGGTACTTTGTATGGGTATTAAAGCAATGATGTTTGTACTTTGTAAGGATATTAAAATATTGATGTTTGAACTTTTGTAAGGCTACTAAAGTATTGATATTGCTACATTCTAAGGGTATTAAAGCATTGATGTTGGTACTTTGTAAGGAATTTAACGTACTGATATTTGTTCTTTCTAAGGCTACTAAAGTATTGATGTTGGTACTTTGTATGGGTATCAAACCAATGATATTTGTACTTTGTAAGGGTATTAAAGTATTGATGTTGTTACTTTTGTAAGGCTACTAAAGTATTGATGTTGTTTCTTTGTAAGGTTATTAAAGCATTGATGTTGAGACTTTGTAATGATATTAAAAGCATTGGGAATTGGTACTTTTTAAGGGTAATAAACCATTAATGTTGCTACTCTTGTAAGGCTGCAAAAGTATTGATCTTGGTATTTTGTAAGGTATGAAAATATGATGTTGGTACTTTGTAATGGTATTAAAGCATTGATGTTGCTACGTTTGTATGGCTACGGAAGTATTGATGTTTTCTTTTGTAAGGCTACTAAAGTATTATATTGGTACTTTGTAAGGGTATTAAATTATTGATGTTGGTACTTTGAAAGGTTGTTTAAACACTGATGTTTATACTTTGTATGGGTATTAAAGCATTGATATTGTACATTTGTAAGGCTACTAAAGTATTAATGTTACTTTGTAATGGTATTAAAGCATTGATTTTGGTACTTTCTAAGTGTATTAAAGCATTGATGTTGGTACATTGTAAGGGTATTAAAGTATTGATGCTGGTACTTTGTAATGGTATTAAAGTTTTGATGTTGGTACTTTGTAAGGCTACTAAGTTATTGTTGTTGGTACTTTGTTAGGGTATTAAAGCATTGATGTTGGTACTTTGTAAGGGTTTTAAAGCAATGATGTTCGTACTTTGTAAGGGTATTAAAATATTGATGTTGGTACTTTGTAAGGGTATTAAAGCATTGATATTGTTACTTTGTAAGGCTTCTAATACATTGATGTTGGTACTTTGTAAGGGTATTAAAGCATTGATTTTGGTAATTTGTAAGGGTATTTAAATATTGATGTTGGTACTTTTGTAAGGCTGTTAAAGTATTGATGTTGTTACTTTGTAAGCGTATTAAAACCTTGATGTTGGAACTTAGTAAGGGTATTAAAACCTTGTTGATACTTTTTAAGGACATTAAAGAACTGATGTTGGTACTTTGTAACGGTATTAATGCATTGATGTTGCCACATAGTGAGGGTTTTAAAGCAGTGATGTTGGTACTCTGTAAGGTTAGTAAAGCATTGATGTTGATACTTTGTAAAGCTACTAAAACATTGACGTTGGTACTTTGTAGAGGTATCAAAGTATTGATGTTGCTACTTTGTAAGGGTATTAGAGAATTGATGTTGGTACTCTGTAAGGTTATTAAAGCATTGATCTTGGTACTTTTTAAGGCTATTAAAGCATTGAGCTTTGTACTTTGTAAGTATATTAACGTATTGATTTTGGTTCTTTGTGAGGTTATTAAAGCATTGATTTTGGAACTTTGTAAGGGTGTTAAAGCATTAATGTTGATATTTTTGTATGACCACTAAAGTATTGATGTTGGTACTTTTGTAAGACTACTAAAGTATTGATGTTGGTACTTTTGTAAGACTACTAAAGTATTGATGTTGGTATTTTGTAGGGCTACTAAAGTATTGATGTTGGTACCTTGTAAAGGTATTAAACTATTGATGTTGGTAGTTTTGTAAGGCTACTAAAGTATTGATGTTGGTTCTTTAGTAAGTCTACGAAAGTATTGATCTTGGTAATTTTTTAAGGATATTAAGTTATTGAAGTTCATACATTTTAAGGGTATTAAGGCTTTGATGTTGGTACTTTTGTAAGGCTACTGAAGTTTTGATGTTGGTACTTTGTAAGGATATTAAAGCATTGATATTGGTACTTTTTAAGGGTATTTAAGCATTGGTGTTGGTACTTTGTGAGGCTTCTAAAGTATTGGTGTTGGTACTTTTTAACAGGTATTAAAGAATTGATGTTGGTACTTTGTAAGGATTTTAAAGTATTGATGTTGGTACTTTGTCAGGTTGTTAAATTATTCATGTTGGTACTTTGTAAGGGTATTAAAGCATTGATGATGATAGTTTGTAAGGCTAGTAAAGTATTGATGTTGGTACTCTGTAAGGGTACTAAAGCATTGATATTGATACTTTGTAAAGGTATTAAAGCATTGATGTTGGTACTTTGTAAAGCTACTAAAATATTGATGTTGGTACCTTGTAAGGGTATTAAAGCATTAATGATGGTTCTTTATAAGGCTACTAAAGTATTGATTTTCTTACTTTGTAAGGGTATTAAAGCATTGATGTTGGTACTTTGTAAGGGTAATAAAGTTATTGATGTTGGTACTTTGTAATGGTATTAAAGCATTGATGTTGGTAATCTGTAAGGTTACTAGAGTATAATTGTTGGTATTTTGTACGGCTACTAACGTATTGATGTTGGTACTTTTGTAAGTGTATTAAGGTATTGATTTTAGACCTTTGAATGGGTATTAAAGCATTGATGTTGGTGCTTTGTAAGGCTACTAAAGTATTGATGTTGGTACTTTGTAAGCCTACTAAACAATTGATGAATTTACTTTGTAAGGGTATTAAAGCATTGATGTTGGTTCTTTGTAAGGATATTAAAGTATTGATGTTTGTACTTTGAAAGGGTATTAAAGCATTGATGTTGGTACTTTGTAAGGGTTTTAAAGGATTGATCTTGGTACTTTTGTACGGCTATTAAAGTATTGATGTTGTTACTTTGTAAGGGTATTAAATCATTGATGTTGGAACATTGTAAGGGTATTAAAGCCTTGATGTTGGTACTTTTTAAGGATATTAAAGTATTCATTTTGGTACTTTGTAAGGGTATTAAGTTATTGATTATGGTACTTTGTAATGGTATTTAAGCTTTGATGTTGCCACTTTGCGAGGGTATTAAAGCATTGATATTGATACTCTCTATGGGTATTAAAGCATTGATGTATGTACTTTGTAAGGCTACTAAAACATTGATGTTTGCACTTTGGACTAAAGTATTGATGTTGGTTCTTTGTAAGGTTATTAAAGCATTGATGTTGTTACTTTGTAAGGGTATTAAAGCACTGATGTTGGTACTTTGTAAGGGTATTAAAGCATTGATGTTGCTACTTTGCAATGCTACCAAAGTATTGATTTAGGTACTTTTCTAAGGGTATTAGAATATTGATATTGGTACTTTTCTTAGGGTATTAAAGTATTGATGTTGGTACTTTGTAAGGGTATTAAGGTATTGATTTTGGTACTTTGTAATGGTATTAAAGCTTTGATGCTGCAACTTTGTGAAGGTATTAAAGCATTGATGTTTAGACTCTGTATGGGTATTAAAGCATTGATCTTGGTACTTTGTAAGGGTGTTAATGCATTAATGTTGATATTTTTGTACGACTACTAAAGTATTAATTTTGGTTCTTTTGTAAGACTACTAAAGTATTGATGTTGGTATTTTGTAAGGCTACTCAAGTATTGATGTTGTTGCTTTGTAAAGATATTAAACTATTGATGTTCTTACATTTGTAAGACTACTAAAGTATTGATGTTGCTTCTTTTGTAAGGCTACAAAAGTATTGATGTTGGTAATTTTGTAAGGATGTTAAATTATTGAAGTTCGTACTTTGTAAGGGTATTAAGGCTTTGATGTTAGTACTTTGTAAGGGTATTAAGTTATTGATGTTGGTACTTAGTAAGGGTATTAAAGCATTGATGTTGGTAATTTTGTAAGGCTACTAAAGTATTGATGTTGGTACTGTTGTAAGGCTACTAATGTATTGATGTTGGTACATTGTAATGATTTTAGAGCATTGATGTTGGTAGTTTCTAAGTGTGTTAAAGCACTGAAGTTGTTTTTTTTTTTGTAAGGCTGCTAAAGTATTGATGTTGGTACGTTTGTAAGGCTACTGAAGTATTGAAGTTGGTACTTTGTAAGGATATTAAAGCATTGATATTGGTACATTGTAAGGGTATTTTAGCATTGATATTGGTACTTTTAAGTCTACTAAAGTATTGATGTTGGTACTTTGTAAGGAAATTAAAGCATTGATATTGGTATTTTGTAAGGGTATTTTAGCATTGACATTGGGACTTTGTAAGTCTACTAAAGTATTGATGTTGGAACTTTTTAAGGGTTTTAAAGCATTGATATTGTTACTTTGTATGGATACTAAAGTATTGATGTTGGTACTTTGTAAGGGTATTAAAGAATTGATGTTGGTACTTTGTAAGGATATTAAAGCAATGATGTTTGTACTTTCTAAGTATTTTACAGAATTGATGTTGGTACTTTGTAAGGGTGTTGAATTATTATTGTTGGTACTTTGTAAGGGTACTAAATCATTGATGATGCTGCTTTGTAAGGGTATTAAAGCATTGATGTTGGTACTTTGTAAGGCTACTAAAATATTGAAGATGGTACTTTTTTAGGGTATTAAAGCATTAAAGATGGTTCGTTTTAAGGCTACTAAAGCATTGATTTTCTTACTTTGTAATGGTATTAAAGCATTGATGTTGGTACCTTGTAAAGTTATTAAAATATTGATGCTGGTAATTTGTAAGGGTATTAAAGCATTGATTTTGGTAATTTGTAAGGCTACTAAAGTATTTATTTTGGTACTTTGTAAGGCTACTAACGTATTGATGTTGGTATTTTTTTTAAGGGTATTAATGTATTTATGTTAGAACTTTGTATGGGTATAAAATCATTGATATTGCTACTTTGTAAGGCTACTAAAGTATTGATGTTGGTACTTTGTAAGGCTACTAAACAATTGATGTTTTTACTTTGTAAGGGTATTAAAGCATTGAAGTTGGTACTTTGCAAGTGTTTAAAAGCATTGATGTTGGTACTTTGTAAGGGTATTAAAGCATTGATTTTGGTACATTGTAATGTTACTAAAGTATTGATGTTTGTATTTTTCTAAGGGTATTTCAGTATTGATGTTGGTACTTTTCTAAGGGTATTAAAGTATTGATGTTGGTACTTTGTAAGGGTATTAAAGTATTCATGTTGGAACATTTGTAATTGTAAAAAACATTGACATTGGTACTTTGTAAGTGTATTACAGTATTGATGTTGGTACTTTTTAAGGGTATTAAAGCAACTATGTTGGTGCTTTGTAAGGGTACTAAAGCATTGATATTGTTACTTTGTAAGGGTATTAAAGTATTGATGTTGGTTTTTTGAAAGGATATTAAAGCATTGATGTTGTTACTTTGTAAGGCTTCTAAATAACTGATGATAGTGCTTTTGTAAGGGTATTAAGGTATTGATGTTGGCACTTTGTAAGTGTAATGAAGTATTGATATTGGTACTTTGTAAGTGTATTAAAGCATTGATGTTGCTAATTTTGTAAGGCTACTAAAGTATTGATGTTGGTACTGTTGTAAGGCTACTAATGTATTGATGTTGGTACATTGTAATGATTTTAGAGCATTGATTTTGGTAGTTTCTAAGTGTGTTAAAGCACTGAAGTTGTTTTTTTTTGTAAGGCTGCTAACGTATTGATGTTGGTACTTTTGTAAGGCTACTGAAGTATTGATGTTGGTACTTTGTAAGGATATTAAAGCATTGATATTGGTACTTTGTAAGGCTATTTTAGCATTGATATTGGTACTTTGTAAGTCTACTAAAGTATTGATGTTGGTACTTTGTAAGGATATTAAAGCATTGATATTGGTACTTAGTAAGGGTATTTTAGCATTGATATTTGTACTTTGTAAGTCTACTAAAGTATTGATGTTGGTACTTTTTAAGGGTTTTAAAGCATTGATGTTATTACTTTGTATGGTTACTAAAGTATTGATTTTGGTACTTTGTAAGGGTATTAAAGAATTGATGTTGGTACTTTTTAAGTATTTTAAAGCAATGATGTTTGTACTTGGTAAGGATTTTAAAGAATTGATGTTGATACTTTTTACAGGTGTTGAATTATTAATGTTGGTACTTTGTAAGGGGTCTAAAGCATTGATGATGCTACTTTGTAAGGGTATTAAAGCATTGATGATGGCAGTTTGTAAGACTACTAAAATATTGATGTTGGTACTTTGTAAGGGTTTTAAAGCATTGATATTGTTACTTTGTATGGATACTAAAGTATTGATGTTGGTACTTTGTAAGGGTATTAAAGAATTGATGTTGGTACTTTTTAAGGATATTAAAGCAATGATGTTTGTACTTTGTAAGGATTTTACAGAATTGATGTTGGTACTTTGTAAGGGTGTTAAATTATTAATGTTGGTACTTTGCAAGGGTACTAAATCATTGATGATGCTACATTGTAAGGGTATTAAAGCATTGATGTTGGTACTTTGTAAGGCTACAAAAATATTGAAGATGGTACTTTTTTAGGGTATTAAAGCATTAAAGATGGTTCTTTTTAAGGCTACTAAAGCATTGATTTTCTTACTTTGTAATGGTATTAAAGCATTGATGTTGGTACCTTGTAAGGTTATTAAAGCATTGATGCTGGTAATTTGTAAGGGTATTAAAGCATTGATTTTGGTAATTTGTAAGGCTACTAAAGTATTTATGTTGGTACTTTTTAAGGTTACTAACGTATTGATGTTGGTACTTTTTTAAGGGTATTAATGTATTTATGTTGGAACTTTGTATGGTTATAAAAGCATTGATTTTACTACTTTGTAAGGCTACTAAAGTAGTGATGTTGGTACTTTGTAAGGCTACTAAACAATTGATGTTTTTACTTTGTAAGGGTATTAAAGCATTGAAGTTGGTACTTTGCAAGGGTATAAAAGCATTGATGTTGGTTATTTGTGAGGGTATTAAAGCATTGATTTTGGTACATTGTAATGTTACGAAAGTATTGGTGTTTGTACTTTTCTAAGGGTATTACAGTATTGATGTTGGTACTTTTCTAAGGGTATTAAAGTATTGATGTTGGTACTTTGTAAGGGTATTAAAACATTCATGTTGGTTTTTTGTAAGGGTATTCAATGATTGATGTTGGTACTTTGTAAGGGTATTAAAGCATTCATGGTGGAACATTTGTAAGTGTAAAAAACATTGATGTTGGTACTTTGTAAGTGTATTAAAGTATTGATGTTGGTACTTTTTAAGGGTATTAAAGCAACGATGTTGGTGCTTTGTAAGGGTATTAAAGTATTGATGTTGGTTTTTTGAAAGGATATTAAAGCATTGATGTTGTTACTTTGTAAGGCTACTAAATAACTGATGATGGTGCTTTTGTAAGGGTATTAAGGTATTGATGTTGGTACTTTGTAAGTGTAAAAAAGGATTGATGTTGGTTCTTTGTAAGTCTACTAAGGTAATGATGATGGTACTTTGTAAGGCGGCTAAGGCATTGATGTTGGTACTTTTGTAAGGGTATTAAAGTATTGATGTTGGTAATTTGGACGGGTATTAAAGCATTGATGATGGTTCCTTGTAAGTGCATTAAAGCATTGATGTTGGTACTTTATAAGGGTATTAAATCATTGATGTTGGTAATTTGTAAGGGTATAAAATTATTGATGTTGGTACTTTGTAAGGATATTAAAGTATTGATGTTTCTACTTTGTAAGGCTACTAAAGTATTGATGTTGGTACTTTTATAAGTGTACTAAAGTATTGATATTGGAACATTGTAATGGTATTAAAGCATTAAAGTTGGTTCTGTAAGGGTATTAAGGTATTGATTTTGGTACTTTGTAATGGTGTTAAAGCTTTGATGTTTGTACTTTGTAATTCTTCTAAATTATTAATTTTGGTACTTTTGTATGGGTATTAACGTATTGATGTTGTTACTTTGAAAGGGTAATTGATGATGATGATGGTACTTTGTAAGGTTATTAAAGCATTGACGATTGTACTTTGTAAGGGTATTAAAATATTGATGTTGCTACTTTGTAAGAGTATTATAGCATTGATGTTGATACTTTGTAAGGCTACTAAAGTAATGATGTTGGTACTTTGTAGGGGTATTAAAACATTAATGATGCTAATTTTGTAAGGCTACTAATGTATTGATGTTGGTACTTTTCTAATGCTCCTAAAGTATTGATCTTGGTACATTGTAAGGCTAATAAAGTATTGATGTTCCACTTTGTAATGGTATCAAACTATTGATTTTTATACTTTTCTAAGGCTACTAAAGTATTGATGCTGGTACTTTTGTAAGGATATTAAAGTATTGATATTGGTACTTTGTAGGGGAATTAAGGCTTTGTTATTGGTACTTTGTAAGGGTATTAAGGTATTGATGTTGGTACTTTGTAAGGGTGGTAAAGAATTGATGTTGGTACTTTTGTAAGGCTAATAAAGTATTGATGTTGGTACTTTTTTAAGGCTACTGAAGTATTGATGTTGGTATTTTGTAAGCATGTTAAAGTATTGATGTTGGAACTTTGTAAGGGTATTAAAGTATTGATGTTGGTACTTTGTAAGGGTATTAAGCCATTGATGTTGTTACTTTGTAATGCTACTAAAGTGTTGATGTTGGTACTTTGTGAAGTTTTTAAAGTATTGATGTTGGTGCTTTGTAATGGTATTGAAGTATTGATGTTGGTACATTGTAATGGTATTAAAGCATTGATTTTGGTATTTTGTAAGGGTATTAAAGCATTGATGTTGATACTTTGAAAATGTTTTAAAGTATCGATGTTTATACTTTTGTAAGTCTATTAAAGTATTCATGTTGGTACTTTGTAAGTGTATTAAAGCACTGATTTTCATACTTTGTAAGGCTACTAAAGTATTGATGTTGGTATTTTTGTAAGGCTACTAAAATATTGATGTTGCCTCTTTGTAAGGGTATTTACGCACTGATGTTGGGTCTTTCTAAGGGTATTAAAGCATTGATGTTGGTACTTTGTAAGGCTGCTAAAGTATTGATGTTGGTACTTTTGTAAGGCTACTAAAGTATTGATGTTTGTACTTTTGTAAGGCTACTGAAGTATTGATGTTGGTTCTTTTGTAAGTCTACTAAAGTATTGATGTTGGAATTTTGTAAGGGTATTAAGGCATTGATGTTGATACTTTATAATGGTATTAAACCATTGATGTTGGTTCTATGTAAGGATTTTAAAATATTGATGTTGGTACTTTGTAAGGTTATTAAATGTTTGATGTTGGTACTTTGTAAGGGTATTAAAGCATTGATGTTGGTACATTTGTAAGTGTAAAAAGCATTGATGTTGGTACTTTTTAAGTGTATTAAGATATTCATGTTGGTACTTTTTAAGGGTATTAAAGCATCGATGTTGGTACTTAGTAAGGGTATTATACATTGACATTGGTACTTTGCAAGGGTATTAAAGAATTACTGTTGGTATTTTGAAAGTTTATTAAAGCATTGATGTTGGTACTTTGTAAGGCTACTAAAGAATTGATGTTGGTGCTTTTGTAAGGGTATTAATGTATTGATGTTGATACTTTCTAAGGGTTATAAAGCATTGATGTTGGTACTCTGTAAGGGTATTAAAGTATTGATGTTGGTACTTTGTAAGTTTATTAAAGCATTGATGTTGGTTCATTGTAAGGCTACTAAGGTAATGATGATGGAACTTTGTAAGGCTGTTACAGTATTGATGTTGGTACTTTTGTAAGGGTATTAAAACATTGATGTTGGAACTTTGTAAGGGTATTAAAGTATTGATGTTGGTACTTTGTAAGGATATTAAAGCATTGATTTTGGCACTTTTTAAGGCTACTAAAGTATTGATGTTGGTACTTTGTAAGGGTATTAAATCATTAATGTTGGTACACTGTAAGGCTATTAAATCATTGATGTTGGTACTTTTGTAATGGTATTAAAGCATTCATGTTTATACTTTGTAAGGCTTCAAAAATATTGATGTTGGTAATTTGAACGGGTATTAAAATATTGATGTTCCTTTTTTGTAAATGTATTAAAGCATTGATGTTGATACTTTGTAAGGCTACTAAAGTATTGATGTTGGTTCTTTGTAAGGATATCAAACTATTGATGTTGGTACTTTGTAAGGGTATTAAAGCATTGATGTTGGTACTTTGTAAAGGTATTTAGGCTTTGTTATTGGTACTTTGTAAGGGTATTAAGGTATTGATGTTGGAATTTTGTAAGTGTATTAAAGTATTCATGTTTTTACTTTGTAAGTGTATTAAAGCATTGATGTTGGTACTTTTGTAAGGCTACTAAAGTATTGATTTTGCTCCTTTTGTAAGGCTACTAAAGTATTGATGTTGGTACTTTGTAAAGGTATTAAAGCTTTGATGTCGGTACTTTTCTAAGGCTACTAACGTATTGATGTTGGTACTTTTTTAAATCTACTGAATGATTGATGTTTGTATTTTGTAAGGATGTTAAAGCATTAATGTTGGTACTTTGTAAGGGTATTAAAGTATTGATGTTGGTACTTTGATAGGGTATTAAAGCATTGATGTTGTTACTTTGTAATGCTACTAAAGTGTTGATGTTGGTACTTTGTGAAGGTATTAAAGTATTGATGTTGGTACTTTGTAAGGGTATTAAAGCATTGCTGTTGGTTCTTTTTAAGGGTATTAAATCATTGATTTTGGCACTTTGTAAGGGTACTAAAGCATTGATGTTGGTACTTTGCAAGGCTACTAAATTTTTGATGTTGTTACTTTGTTAGAGTATTAGATTATTGATGTTGGTACTTTGTAATGGTATTGAAGTATTGATGTTGGTACATTGTAATGTAGTAAAGCATTGATGTTGGTACTTTGTAAGGGTATTAAACCATTGATGTTCATACTTTGAAAGGGTTTTAAAATATTGATGTTGGTATCTTTTAAGGGTATTAAAGCATTGATGTTGGTACTTTGTAAGGCTACTAAAGTATTGATGTTGGTACTTTTGTAAGGCTATTAAAGTATTGATGTTGGTACTTTGTAAGTGTGTTAAAGCACTGATTTTCATACTTTGTAAGGCTATTAAAGTATTGTAAGTACTTTTGTAAGGCTACTAAATTATTGATGTTTGTTCTTTTGTAAGGCTACTACAGTACTGATGTTGGTACTTTTGCAAGGCAACTACAATATTGATGTTGGTTCTTTGTAAGGGTATTTAAGCACTGATGTTGGGTCTTTCTAATGGTATTAAAGCATTGATGTTGTTACTTTGTAAGGCTGCTAAAGTATTGATGTTAGTACTTTTGTAAGGCTATTAAAGTATTGATGTTTGTATACTGGAGTAATGATGTTGGTACTTTTGTAAGTCTACTAAAGTATTAATGTTGGTACTTTGGTAAGGGTATTAAAGCATTGATGTTGATACTTTGTAATGGTATTAAACCGTTAATGTTGGTTCTTTTTAAGGATAATAAGATATTGATGTTGGTACTTTGTAAGGTTATTAAATAATTGATGTTGGTACTTTGTAAGGGTATGAAAGCATTGATGTTGGTACATTTGTAAGTGTATAGATCATTGATGTTGGTACTTTTTAAGTGTATTAAAATATTGATTTTGGTACTTTTTAAGGGTATTAAAGCATCGGTGTTGGTACTTAGTAAGGGTATTAAAGCATTGATATTGGTACTTTGCAAGGGTATTAAAGAATTGATGTTGGTACTTTGTAAGTTTATTAAAGCATTGATGTTGGTTCTTTGTAAGGCTACTAAGGTAATGATGATGGATCTTTGTCAGGCTGTTAAAGTATTGATGATGGTACTTTTGTAAGGGTATTAACGTATTGATGTTGGTACTTTGTATGGGTATTAAAGCACTGATGATGGTACTTTTTAAGGGTTTTAAAGCATTGATGTTGGTACTTTTGTAAGGGTATTAAAACATTGATGTTGGTACTTTGTAAGGGTATTAAAGTATTGATGTTGATACTTTGTAAGGATATTAAAGCATTGATTGGTACTTTGTAAGGCTACTAAAATATTGATGTTGGTACTTTTTATAAGGGTATTAAGGTGTTGATGTTGGTACTTTGTCAGGGTGTTAAAGCATTAATGTTCGTACTCTGTAAGGGTATTAAATTATTGATGTTGGAACTTTTGTGAGGGTATTAAAGTATTGGTTTTGGTACTTTGTAAGGGTATTAAAGCATTGATGTTGGTACTTTTTAAGGCTTCTAAAATATTGATCTTGGTACTTTTGTATGGGTATTAATGTATTGATGTTGGTACTTTGAAAGTATATTAAAATATTGATGTTCCTTTTTTGTAAATATATTAAAGCATTGATGTTGATACTTTGTAAGGCTACTAAAGTATTGATGTTGGTACTTTTTAAGGGTATTAAAGCATTGATGTTGGTACTTTGTAGGGGTATTAAAGCATTGATGATGCTAATTTTGTAAGGCTACTAATGTATTGATGTTGGCACTTTTGTAAGGCTACTAAAGTATTGATGTTGTTACTTTGTAATTGTATTAAACTATTGATTTTTATACTTTTCTGAGGCTACTAAAGTTTTGATGTTGGTACTTTTGTAAGACTACTGAAGTATTGATGCTGGTACTTTTGTAATGATATTAAAGTATTAATGTTGGTACTTTGTAAATGTATTAAAGCATTGATGTTGATAATTTGTAAGGCTACTAAAGTATTGATGTTGGTACTTTGTAAGGATATTAAAGTATTGATGTTGGTAATTTGTAATGGTATTAAAGCATTGATGTTGGTACTTTTGTAAGGCTACTAACGTATTGATGATGGTACTTTTTTAAGGCTACTGAAATATTGATGTTGGTGTTTGTAAGGATGTTAAAGCATTGATGTTGGTACTAAGTGTATTAAATTATTGATGTTGGTACTCTGTAAGGGTATTAAAGCATTGATGTTGTTACTTTGTTATGCTACTAAAGGGTTGATGTTTGTTCTTTGTGAAGCTATTAAAGTATTGATATTTGTACTTTGTAAGGGTATTAAAGCATTGATGTTGGTACTTTGTAAGGGTATTAAAGCATTGATGTTGGTACTTTGTAAGGGTATTAAAGCATTGATATTGGTACTTTGTAAGTCTACTAAAGTATTGATGTTGGTACTTTGTTAGTGTATTAGATTATTGATGTTGTTTCTTTGTGAAGCTATTAAAGTATTGATGTTGGTACTTTGTAAGGGTATTAAAGCATTGATGTTGGTACTTTGTAAGGGTATTAAAGTATTGATGTTGGTACTTTGTATGGCTACTAAATTATTGATGTTGTTAATTTTGTAAGGGTATTAAAGTATTGATGTTGGTACTTTTAAGTGTATTAAAGCACTGATGTTCATACTGTTTAAGGCTATTAAAGTAATGATGTTGGTACTTTTTAAGGCTACTAAATTATTGATGTTTGTTCTTTTGTAAGGCAACTAACGTATTGATGTTGCTACTTTTGTAAGGCTACTAAAATATTGATGTTGGTTCTTTGTAAGTGTATTAAAGCATTGATGTTCGGTCTTTCTAAGGGTGTTAAACCATTGATGTTGGTACTTTGTAAGGCTACTAAAGTATTGATGTTTGTACTTTTGTTAGGCTACTGAAGCATTGATGTTGGTACTTTTGTAAGTCTACTAAAGTATTGATGTTGGTACTTTGTAAGGGTATAAAAGCATTGATGTTGGTACTTTGTAAGGGTATTAAAGCATTGATGTTGATACTTTGTAAGGCTACTAAAGTATTGATGTTGGTACTTTTGTAAGGCTACTACAGTATTGATGTTGGTACTTTTGTAAGATTACTAAAATATTGATGTTGGTACTTTGTAATGGTATTATAACATTGATGTTGGTACTTTGTAAGGGCATTAAAGCATTGATGTTGGTAGTTTTGTAAGGCTTTTAAATTATTGATGTTGGTACTTTGTAAGGGTATTAAGGCATTGATGTTGTTACTTTGTAAGGGTATTAAAGCATTGATGTTGGTACTTTTGTAATGCTAATAATGTATTGATGTTGGTAGTTTGTCAGGGTATTAAAGCATTGACGCTGGTATGAACGAATTATTATCTGGCTTTGTAAGGATAATGCGTGTAGTGAAATCGGTACTTTTATAATAGTGGTAAAGAATAAATTTTGTGCTTAGTGGATTATATTTGTTTTGTTGCTTTTATTTTTCTTTTTTTTTTTTGTTTTACTAAAATTATGGATGTTGGTACCTTGTAAGGGTTATAACATATTGATATGTGTACTTTGTTAGCGTTCAAAGCATTGTTGTTTTTGCTTTGTAAAGGTACTAAAATATTGATGTTGGTACTTTGTATGGGTACTTACTTATTCCTGTTCGTACATTGTAATGGTACTAAGCCATTGATGATGATACTTTGTAATGGTACTAAAATACTGATGTTCGTATTTTGTATGGGTACTAACGTATTCGTGTTCGTACTTTGTAATGGTACTAAAATATTGATGTTGGTAATTTGTATGGGTATTAAACTACTGATATTCGTACTTTGTAGTGGTACTAAAATATTGATGTTGGTACTTTGTATGGGTTTTAAACTAATGATGTTCGTACTTTGTAAGTGTACGGAAGTATTGATGTTGCTACTTTTTAAGAGAACTAAATTATTGATGTTGGTATATACTGAACTATAGATGTTTATATATTATATGGTTACTAATGTATTGATGTTAGTACTTTGTTAGGGTACTAAAATATTGATGTTTGAACTTTGTATGGCTACTTAATTATTGATGTTCATACTTCGTAAGGATACTATAGTACTGATTTTGGTAACATGTATAGGTGCTAATGTTATTGGTGATTTTACTTTGTATTCGCAATGAAAGTCATGGTGTAGGTACTTTGTAAGAGTACCAAAATTATTGATGGTGGTGTTTAGTAAGGATACTAAAATTTTTGATGGTGGTATTTAGTAAGGATACTAAAATTATTGATGGTGGTGTTTAGTAAGGATACTAAAATTATTGATGGTGGTGTTTAGTAAGGATACTAAAATTATTGATGGTGGTGTTTAGTAAGGATACTAAAATTATTGATGGTGGTGTTTAGTAAGGATACTAAAATTATTGATGGTGGTGTTTTGTAAGGATGCTAAAATTATTGATGGTGGTGTTTTGTGGGTCCTAAAGGCGTTGGTGTTGATACTGAAGATAATCGGACAAACAACGTATCATGATGAAAATACATACAAAAGGATATAACCGTCAACAATGTCAGACATTTGCATAACAATACTTTGCGGCATCCATTGAAATAATTAGATCTCATAACAACTTTTACTGCTTGACTTGAATGATTTATAATGAATTGGCTAAAGCAGAATAAAAATCAGACCAGTAACAAGACTCATAAAACCGTGATCCTTAATTAATGGCTACTGGTTTGGGAACACTTTTTAAAAAAAAAAAATATTTTATAAATATTAGTGACACGTTAATGGTAATGATAAAATTATTACTAATTGTACGATAGAGATAAAAATGAAATGTCAATGTTAATTAAGTTATATAACATCCAAGTACAATTTCTGCAAATAAAAAAGGAAATGTGTCCAATATTCTTTTCCAACATAAAGTGTCTTGAATGCTTGTAAATTCTCAAAAAAATTTTCTCCACACACACACACACACGCACACACACAAACATTTCAAATAGTATTTCAACAAAACGAGTATAATTGTTCCAGAGATTCTGTTATAAACAGCCTCAGCAGCCATAGAAACAGTGCGTTACTTTTGAGGAGCGCATAGACTTTACAATTTACTTAAATAAAAGTCTACGATCGAGTGCATTTTGAAACGGTTTAGTATCTAAATTGTATCTTAAGCAGCTGTCCAATAAACCGGGCCAAAATAAACACCTAATGGGTGACATGAGTGAAATATTTACGACGGTTTGTTCCCTTGAATGTTGAAAGGCAAATTATAACAATATTTCATTTTGAATTAATAATCTCTTTAAAAATTAACCAATCATGTACTCAATATTCTGCGCCTACTCCAACGACACATTTAATATTGAATATTTGCTTCAAGAAATCTGCTTCACTGATCGTTTTTAAAACTCTTCGCGGTATTATCATTTCTCATTCTTGCATCACAACCTTTGCAGCTGCAAAGTATATTTCCAGGATGTCACTCTTCTGTAGTTTTATAACGTCAGTAGCTGTGATTTGGGGAGACAAGGTAGCTCAGCGTTGGAATCGATGTGTAGATACCCGCCCAGTTCAGCCCGCAGTCGGAGGATGCCTATACATGCAATTTCATAATGGCTCATAATTTTCCTCAGAATGACATAGCCAATATTTTGCTAAAAATGAAATTAAAGTCAACTAACCCCTGCCAAATTGGCCACATACTCAAGAAAACGGAGAAGAAAATATCCAGTGATTTTTAGAAATTAGACACCTCTTTTTCTTTTTGTTAATATTTCTTCCATTTTGTATGTCTCAGTATTATTATATCAATTTACCAAGGCATGTCTGTATACTCTGATCTACCAGCCATACTTTATTCACGCGGATTCCAAGATTTAATGAAGGAACTCAGCCGTGATCAATCCCTCTCCTGCAATACCTGCATACAGCAAAAATGTAATGAATTCTGATTTTGTAATGGTACTAACACAATGATACTAACACAATGGTACTAACACAATCTCACGGCAATATTACGCCAGATGAATTGCAGGAGCCTCACAATTTTCTTAGACAGCCTGTTCGCCAAGAAATACAACCATAAGTTTTTAAATACTTGACGCAGTAATATTTCAGTTAATCATATTATAATTGTGACTTGCAAAATAAATGGAATAGACATAGCAATATGTGGTTTTATTAATAGATTTAGAATATGTGTAAACAGATAGTGCATGGTTAAAATATTTTAAATTTAAATTCCTTCCTTTTCCAAAATTCGATATAGTTATGTTAAATTAGAGAACATAACAGAAAAACTGAAACACTTGCAGTAATTTTAACACTTTGATAAACACCTATCAATTTTGTGGACCTACAAAATCTAATTCCAAAGTATTTATTTGACATAAACGTTTGACGTATGATTGGTGAATATAAAGCTGAATGTTCTTAATAGGGAAAAGATAATTATTGGTATCTAGAAGGTTAAATTAATATTATTACAGTATAGCTAAAACTGCAATAATACTACCCTCCCTGTGTGCACAATACAAATGTAGAACATATAACTAAAGCTTGCTATAGATATCATTTCTTGAAATTAACCACTACGGGGACGATTTTCTCTCATTTTATTATTATTGTATCTATATCATATAGCTGTAAATTTTAAAAACAAATATTTGTCAAATTTAAGGGTAAGCTGGTGAACGTCATAAACACATGTCAAAATTAGAAATTATAACATTTGCTGGCAGGATTTTACAGACTTGAGAATGTCCTCTGAAGGCCTTGTAAATATCACAACTAATACATCCCAACAACCCAACCATGTTCGTCGTAGTTTAGTAAAATTCAGTGTGCATGTGGGTTTTTAAACTTTCATTTTCCCCTACACCTGCTAGCCTCTGATATACTTATACTGATATTGCAAGTCTATCGTGTCCTTTAATGTACCATGACAACATTAAAACTACCTTATTTATAAAGTTACTTGTAAAGAGCAATCACTTTTTTGTACACAGAATCACCCATCTCTGCATTTGTTAATGTAGTGCCAATTGTCGCGGCTAAAAAACAAAATCTGAACATTTACCACCCTAGATATCACAAAATACAGGAGAAAAATCGACCACACACACACACACACACACATCGACTTTTCTTGGTGAGTGAATAGTAAAAGCTGCTTTTCATACTTCTTGTATGAGAAAAGTATAAATTTCTTTGACTTCACAAACAAACGTTCTATAAAAAGGACACCCACCCACTCAAAAGACGAATCTCTACAAGAAAGCACGAGTTCGTTTTTTTATTTCATATCCTTGAGGAGTTTAAAAAATGTACATATTCAAAGTAACACGTAAACTGCTGTATTTTGAGAAGACAAATGACATACAGTCATTCAGAACCTTGAAACTATTACAAAGACTTGTTATAACTGATGTCTGACTACACAGAAACACACCTAAATCGTGTATATCAGGAATAATAATTGATGCATCAATATTGAAAAGAGAACAATAGCGTCAACATATTGCTGTTGATAAATTTGACTTAAAATGGAACCAATTGTGTGTTTATGTGTGTCATATGGGCTCTGCGAATATTTTCTGTCTATAATTAAAGACAATTATCTTTAAAGCTCACTTTTTTCGGTGTCTGATTTAGCTTAATATACATGTTAATGAATTAATGTTATTAATATAACAACAACATAAACAGTTGATGAAATGATATGTCATATCATTAAAATGTCATATTGTAATGATCATTTATTTATTTATTTATTTATTTATTTATTTGTCAAACTATTTTATGTTAAAGCCATTGTTGTAACAAAAAGACAATTTTAAAAAACAAAAAAGTACGAATAACATTGTATTGCAGAATGATATTATTATCTTATAACATGTACAAGACTCATGAAAAAATAAAGCTTTGATTGCATCATGATATAAAAGACAGAAAAAGGTAAAGATAAAGAAAGAAAAAAAACTCCTCTCAGACATCTAGGTAAGGAAGATAACAGTCCAAGTCTTTTTCTTTCCACAGTTACAAGATTCTTTTCAGATTAGAAACTCAATTTACCTCCGTCCTAGATAACAGATACAAGCATTCTCCCGAAATAAGCTGAACCCCCATTGCTAATTGCCGATTTATCTAAATCACGGAAAATGGCAAACACCCGCCGTCAGCCATATTGAATCAAAACTTCTGGATTTCAACTCCTTGTCAAAAGTCAGGTTGCATTAGGGGTGAGGGGAGATAATAAATGGGATTTCTTCAGCAAACTACCGGACTACTCCACAACAGGCTCCATTAAACACGTTTTGCGTTCTGTTTAATTAGGCAACGGCAGTGCCATGTTTGTACACTACAGGACATGCTGTCTGCTTCCCACTCGTTACGGAAAGCTTTTTATCGCAATACATAAAACATATTAATATATGTTTTATGTTCTGTTAAATGTTTCTCACCTTAAAAAAAGTAATCTTATATTCACAACCACGATTAATGTTTTTAATGACAGTCACAATCAGTAGAGATATACACTTGGACTTTTTATCTCACCCTTTTTTTCAATTTTTTTTTTAAAGATACTCTTTACTGATGCAATCCTACAAGAACATGACCACTTTTTTTTAGAAACATACAAAATTTATAACTAATAAAAAAGCAATATACGTTTAACATTGTTATCAACATTCATGAGAGAAGAATCAGCAGTTAAATCTATAACAATATGATAAATTTCAAAAACTAATTATCGCGAATCAGCTGTCAAATCGTAAGATAAATTGGAAAAAAAAATATCCAATGTAATTAAAGCAGCAGATTGTTTGACATCGCTTTCAACAGTCTTGATGTATTTGGCAAACACGGTATATTGATTGATTTCTGATGTCAGTAATACAATCTCTATACTGATTTATTACGGTAATGACCCTAAAAGATCCGTGCATAAACCTTTAAACCTTTCATATTTATCAGCAACAACGCTAAAAACAAAATTATTCTAAAAAGTCTCAAATAAATATAGTCTTGGGCTTTTTCTCAGCAGTACAAACTGTATATATGACATAAGTATCTGTATGATAAGTTTTTCCAAAAATGTCAATATTAACTTTCTTTCGTTTGTTTATTTTTATAGTGTACTATATATATATATATATATATATATATATATATATATATATATATATATATATATATATATATATATATATATATAAATGAATGTACACATTTGTTTTGATTGCGTTTTGTTGTAAGTAGGAATGAATTATTTTATAACGTAAGATAGATTGAGGCCATCCAAGACTTAATATGTGGCAGGCTCCAGTTTCGTAATTTGGTCCCTGCCCTGGCATAACTTAAGCATATGGTGTAATTTTTGTTCAGCTATTATTGTTTACTAATTAAAGATATGGAATGTTTGATACTTAGAACTTTCTCAAAAAAACAATTTAAATCCATCTTTAAGCTTAAGACTTGGGACTTTTTCAACAAACAGTTTGATTTCACATTTAGGTTTGAGACTTGTGACTTTGTACTTATTAGAAGGCCTGAACTCTTTTCTACGTCTTTTTAAAAACTTTGAATCGCATGCAACATCCCTTTATATGTGGAAACTTCTCGATTTTCAGGTCCGTTTTAGTCCTTCTCAGTCCAAGCACTAACCTGTAGTGTCGCACATAAGTGTGATGTCCAGCTAACATTTCTTCTTGGAAAAAATTGCCAATTGATTAGAGATTTTAGTTTGATATTTTAAACACTTCTTTCTTTTGACAGACCACACGTTTGATGAAAATTATTACTTAAATATTTAGTTTTACAAAGGACTTCATTCATATGTCCTGTAACGTACTTGAATGAAACATTTATATATTATTATTATATTAATCCACAATATTTCTAAATCTATCTCTCTCTAGGAGAACGTCTTAGGTTGCAAGGCAAGGATGGTCCCTGAAGGAATCACTGTACTAATTCAATTCTTATAGCAAAACTTACGAAAACATCATGGTATTAAAAATTCAATGACATAAAATTTCTGAGTGCCCATAATTAAACCTATATTTAAAAATATAGAAGAAACCTGGATGTCCGCTTGTGTGTAGAGGAAAGTATATGAGCCAAACTATTTTCTGGAACCTGCGTGTGTTTGAAACATGTGCTTTCAATTCCGCACCAAAAGAGTCAAGTGCTAATTTTAGTAATGTCTGTTCCAAGCTCAAGACTGTTAAAGGACTGAAATTCCATGAATAAAACAATGTCTCTATTTTATTTCACTTACAACTAGGATAGGCTCTAAAAAGATTCTTTTCCATAAAACATAACTTAGATTAATAACCAGTCTTGGCAATCCAATCCCATATATATTCTATTAAATGTTCACCCATTTCTAGGCTGGTTCCCATTTTTCCATACTATTAGTACCGTGTGTCCTGAAGATCTTTGCATAAAGCTTAAGCCAATTGATATCGGATATATAAAACTAAGAGACACGCCTAAGTTTCATTAGCTTGAACACTTCTCTTGGCTGCGGAACGGCAAAATCATAAATGTGGTTTTCTTGTGGAATGCTAATGATGACCAAAGTTGTGACCATTGAGTTCATATCGGCCAATCGTCCGTCTGACATCGCCACTTTTTAACCAAGACAATATCATTTACGAATGTTATCCAATCATTAATCAACGTTTACAATGCATAAGATAATATGATCATTACATTATTAAGTCATATCTGTGACGTTAATAATCACCATTGTGCATAATAATTTTATGAATTCTAGAAACGTTTGTAGGTAAATGATGTAATTACAACTTTCGTGTCGTTCGGAATATAGGAAATATAACTTTTAACCTCCGTCTTTTATTAAATTAAGGAAATATAATTTCCAATATTTTCAATCATATCAAAGACACAACAATTTTGTGAAAATAATTGAAATAAGTACACGACACATTGCGCAAAATATAGTGACACATGGCCAATCGTAATCAGCTTCACATATTTAATCACAATAAACTTATCATAGAGGAAAATATCCACTCAGTAGTGAACTATTTTCTTGATCTATTTTTCAAAACTAATCCGTGCGCTTTAGACAGCAAAATTACGACAACATTTTTAAACTATCATTATGTACTTATCGAACGGTTGCCGTCTGGGTACCAGACTATGTGAATAAGAACTTTTGTTTCTCAATAACAAAACTCGCTAAACAAAAGTCGAGGACCACATGACAGAAGAGTCTTTTATGACAAAAGGTGTCATCGCTATTTATTATTATTATTATTATTATTATTATTATTATTATTATTATTATTATTATTATTATTATTATTATTATTATTATTATTATTATTATTATTATTATTATTATTATTATTATCATCATTATTATTATTATTATCATTATCATTATTATTATTATTATTATTATTATTATTATTATTATTATTATTATTATTATTATTATTATTATTATTATTATTATTATTATTATTATTATTATTATTATTATTATTATTATTATTATTATTATTATTATTATTATTATTATTATTATTGTGGTTGTTGTTGTTGTTGTTAATGATGTTCTTGTTTATATTATTTTTATTATTATTATTATTATTATTATTATTATTATTATTATTATTATTATTATTATTATCATTATTATTTTTATTACAAGAAGAAGAAGAAGAAGAAGAAGAAGAAGAAGAAGAAGAAGAAGAAGAAGAAGAAGAAGAAGAAGAAGAAGAAGAAGTTCAAAATTAATGTCTTCATAAATTATAAGACAGTTACTCATCTTTGCTCGTCATTTTTCAATAGAACGAAATGATCTTTATAGACTTGTGGCTTATCATATTGCTCTAAGTATTTCATTCAGAATTCCAGTTGGTGCGAAAAGGAAAATTTTTTTCACTTTGAGGATTTTCTATGAACTAAATCACAAATTTATTAACGCATTACAAAAATACAAATTATCGAGAGAAAACGTATTCTAAATATGTATGTGATTTCCTCAAGCAGAGACACTACTTTCAAGCGTCAAAGTGACATAGAATGCCTTTATCGGGTAGTCTCACCCAATGCTTTGTTTCTGAAAACATCTTCTTCTTCTTCTTCTTCTTCTTCTTCTTCTTCTTCTTCTTCTTCTTCTTCTTCTTCTTCTTCTTCTTCTTCTTCTTCTTCTTCATCATCATCATCATCATCATCATCATCATCATCATCATCATCATCATCATGATGATGATGATGATGATGATAATAATAATAATAATAATAATAATAATAATAATAATAATAATAATAATAATAATAATAATAATAATAATAATAATAATGAGGAAATGTAATCTGGTTTCAAAATTTCTTTAAGTCGAGTACCAAAAAGTACATGTGAAATAGAGAGAGAGAAAGTTTCTAAATTTACTTGATTCAGGTTCTAATTTTACTTAATTCAGGCCACACAATCGCATTTCAAGATTGTGTCTTGTTTATTACCGATTAGGTATCAGTTTCCGATGTTATCGAAGGTTATCAGTCCGCGGCGGTGATTGGTGGGCCTTTCCCAGTATTAGTAGAAACCAGGTAACCTTAGGTCATACTGCAATCGCACCTGTGTGTCTTCAAGCAGTTTGCACCGTTGGAAACCCGGAGAAGCACAGTTTTGCAATCGTAAGTATATTTGCCTTATGTACTTTTAAATTTGAGATCATTATATGCATCACTGTGTTCTGTTTAATTTTTTTTTAAAAGTCACTTGGTGTTTCGAACCTTATCATGTCATTCTTAAGAATTATATCAATTAATTTTCATTTCTGTACCACACGGTTCTCTACAACGCTTCTGTAGAAAATAGTGTTTCCTTCTTTATTTTTTAAGAACATTTTAAATGACTTTCTAGGGCATCAGTTCTTCTTTATTTTTCCTACAATTAAATTATCTGCGACCACTGGCCATTAATATGAAACATAGCAGAATTGTTTTTAAAAATATGTTCAAGACATAAACAAATTATGACTGTATAAATTTTCATTAAAAATAATACATCATTCCAAACAACAGAAATGTCAAGTTTGGTGGTGGATGGGGTTGTTGGAATGAGCTAAACTACAGACCAAACGTATGGCATTAAGTAAAAAAGTAAAACTTGTTTTATCATAAATGTTTGAAATTACTGAAAAAGATATGTATGATTATTATTTAAATTCTTGTTTGCTTATCGCGGTGTGTTGTCCCTTTTTGTTTGTCTTTTTAATAAATAACGATTTTGTGACACTGCTCGCCCCGGCATTATGATTAGGTGTGAAGTGTACCTTTTAAACCTCTTACATAGTTCAAGAATTTTACATTGGGATTTGATAGATTTAATCTGTAGATGTATTAGAAGTCTGATTCTGGAACTGTTTGCGGAAATGGAGCGGGGCTGGGGAAAATGGTGAGGATGCATGTGCCAAAGCCGGAACGGTGGGGACATTTTGGCATAAATTTATATGATATAATAAGCATAAGATAAATGCAATTGAATATACAGCTGTTATACAGATTTCAAGTTATAATTTAAATACATAATACATACAATGGGCGTTCTCTCTCACATGCATCTCTACTTTTCTATGGACAGTGGTACTGATTAAAATACTGAAATATCAAATAGTATTAAACTGCTAATATAGTAACAAGAAAGGCTTCTATCTCGAACATGTTTACATTGCCCAGCTCCACTACCTGTTTCTTGATTTCATAATAGCGCCATTCACGATACCTAAACCTGTTGACATTTATTCTGGATACAAAGTAAGCAAATATGTTAATAAGACACCAGGAGACGGCTTTCTTTATGACTTAATTAAACGACTAACTGGTACATTGCTTTGATTAACTTAACCAGATTGCTTGATGTATTTATTCGAATTTGTAATCATTTTAATGTCATTGTGAAAATGCAATGTGTCATTCTTTATGTTATGACTCATTTGGGTTTTTCCAAATTTCCATTGTTGTGCTGATAAGAATTTTAATAATTGCAAGGGTTCTTTAAAACTCATCTTCTTTCCTTTTCTGGAACTGACTTTCGTTCAATTAGCATCGATCTTTGGAGAGAACTGTATGCCTAGCTCATATTGTACAGCTTGGCTCTTTTGCACGCATATGCGAGTGTTCGCAATATACGCTTTTACTTTTGTTCTGTTATGACCGTGTCAAAATTTTTAATTATGTCAAGATCTTTACTGTCATCACTACACTAATTAGACGTGACCTTGCAGACACTAAGAAAACATCCATGTTTGCCTCACGTTTTTCATGGTCATTTGCCTACCAGCGAAGAATGCTACTAGCTCGGAAAAAAATCTGCATTAGGACCAAACAGAAAAACACATGTTTATGAGCCCTGCATCTTGACTATTAGATGCGAAGACAAAATAAATAGGGATGATTTTTGACCGGTCCACAAGGGTTACATGTACTTAATTTGCAATTATTTCTTTAAAATACAACTATCATTTTAGAAAACAAATAACTTAAGTTATGCTGACTTTTTTTGACACGTTGTGTTCAAAATACTGCCTAACATCAATGCTGTCTTGATGCATACACACACACACACACACACACACACACACACACACATATATATATATATATATATATATATATATATATATATATATATATATATATATATATATATAAAGACGATGCTTCTTTAAAAAATGCTTCTTTAAATAAAAAAAAAGAATCTGTTGTTACTGACTCCAGAAACTGAATCCCCCGAATGCTTTATCGTTTGTCAAAATAGCTGGCACTTGGTAAAAGCTTCGTATTTCTGTCTGACACGACATCAACCCGAAACTCAAAACCAAGCGGGATATTTATGAACTTGTATTGATTAGGAACTTATCACACACTGGCATCCTGTGCGTTTAAAACTCAATTAAAGGTCTTGCTAATACATTACAAAAATTGTTTCTTATCGTCTGATCCTGAACGCGATATAATACTTTCAGTTAAGGGGATATGAGAGGTACGTGTTGTGATGTACAATCAAGATTTATTAACTTCGTTTCTTGAGTATAGCCCTAATTATACCTTTCTGTCCATGCAAGCAAGGCCACATTCATTCGGCATTCATGGGAGTAACTTTTTTTAATGTGGCCATATAGTCCGCTAGCCTTTAGTATTAAGTACGAGATATAAAATGAAATAAGTTGAGACAACGGTTTGGGTGATTTTTAACAGTTGCAGTTTAGATAATTATTCAAACTGGATTAGAACAATGATTGTTGTCAAGAATGGACATAGGTGTTCAGTATAACTAGTGATAGAATATTTTGATTCATAACGCTAGGCCTACGAAAACAACTGGATTAAAAACTCTGACAAATACCGTACATTTCTGTGCAAGAGTCAAATACCTCACCCTCTAGTCCTAGAAGTGCATAAAGATGGCCAAACGGTAAAACCTTAAAAGAAACGATATTACTATGTCAATGAAAACTACTGTTTTTTTTATCAGAACTGAATTTAAAAGTATTATCTTATCTTGCTTGGCTGCAGTTGTTAAAATAAATTTAAAAAGCTTTAGACCTCCATTATTATCGCAGAAGGTTTACTGATATGACGTGATACATTTTATGCACCAATTCTGAGCAGAGAATTCAAACCGTACATTCGTCAACATAATTTTAGTACATTCTTAAGTTTTGAATCCAGAACACCGATTCAATCAGTTTAAATCGTGAATCTGTTTCATCAAATACTTTACACCTATCACATGTACTCACAAAAAGTACGACCTTTCAGATTTTGATCAAGTTCCATTGTTTTAATCTTTAAAGTGAGAAAAAGGAAACGATTCTCAAAACTACATTAGGCCTTTCTTTCAAAAACATATCTTGCCAATAGTCAATGGTCAGTATAATTTCCTAATATGCAGTGTCACAGTTTCAGCGACAAATGTGTTTGCAACTTTGCGTCCATGCATACATCTATTTTTCCTGTTATTACTTACCTACTCGTGCTAATTGAAGTATACGATATTGCCTACATCAGTACAGAGAGATAAAAGTTGCACTTACTGCACGAGTACAGTTTCTCTAGGTATTTTTATACTGTTGAAAACATTACTTTTTGCCAGGAAGTAAATATGCTTAACAAAGATAGCCATTTCCGGTAGTGGAAAACATGCGATTAACTTGTGTTTGAAATTGAAAATGCTATAATAGTAAAAGTCTAAGAAAATCTAGAAATTATTAAGTGATATTTGTGGTAAATATAAACATTATTGAACATACTTAGACATTATTGTACATACTTAGACATTGCTGTGCGTACTGAGATTTTATAGTACATACTGAGACTTTATTGTACATACTTAGATATAATTGTACAAGACCCTTGGGTCTTAAACTTACAGCACATAGTTGCTTCTCCGTTTTAAACAAGCTTTTTAATTCTGCTTGTGTTAAATTAATAAAAACTACTGTACTTCATCAATGCTGACAACAAAGCATATTAAATGTATGTTCGTACATTACGGATACTTTACAAAATGACTAATTTTATAATTATGTCAATAATTCTACGACTGAAAAAAAAAACATAAGTTTAGGGTTGAAGTTTAGGGATTTACCAATAAAATAACTTGAAGAATAACGAGACTCTTATCTCCATCAATGATCAAGGTTTGCTGAAACATAAGACCGGTCTTTAGGAAACAAAACGAATGCAGTATCCTTACATTAACTAAACATTCGATTTGAACTGAACACATCATTATGTATCTTTTTTCAAGGTTTTATAATTAGAAACACATTAGTTTTTTTATCATAGACCGCAAAAACAAGAAATTAACAGAATGAACAAAAGATTTATTCCCATTGAAATTCCATAAAATTCAAAGGGGTCGATCTTGTTATTCATAGTAAAGAAAATATTATGTTCTCATTGTCAGGGACATTTAAATGACGCATACTAATGTATAGGCCCCAAAACACGATTTATCTAAATTCTATCTACATTGGCATTGAAGTATTCGTAAGGACTACACCTCTATTCGTCTCGGCATGAAATGACAAGTGTCTACATCCATTGCTAAGGTGGCGCTCACTAGTTATTATATACTTTTGAGAGAGTGATGTATGTAAGGTGAAGTTGTTTGCATTTTAAACATGCACAGTGGAGAGAATGTTGGCATACCTATATACTACTTTCATGTAATGTGGATGAAATTTCTTTGGATATTGTACTTTTGGAAATTTTAAATGATCTCAGGACACTGGTAACTAAAATGACTGCTCCCTTGTGCTTCAAAAATCAACCTAAATTTGTCTAAAGTACACTATTCTTGGCAGCTATTAAAATATGGAAAATGAATTTTGCCAAACTAGATAATACTTCTAAAAGTGCAATGACTGAATTACCAAGTACATATAATGTAAAAAGAAAGTTATCGGGTCTTTTTTTTACAATTTACCTCTGAAGTTCCAGAAGTGAAAATGAGCAAGTAGAACTAGCAGTTTTTGAAAGGTGCACATCTGGAGTAAGGCCAAGCTGTATACCCTCTAACCCATATTACACCCATCAATCATACATCAAATAAAGGGAATTAAAGGTTCTTTGAACAATACCTAAGATATACAAAGTCCCTTTTAAATAACCAGTATAACTAGTGAGGAAACCCGGGGAAATTCTTTTTCTTTAAAATTTTAACCCTATGCTAAATACGAAACTGTAGAGCGCCACCTTAAAAACAAATATAAACATTTATGCAATTATTTTTCTTATTTTCATATTATTATGACTGATGTTCTGAGTAAAATGGTACATTAACAATGATTTTATTCATGAAAATAAGCTAATTATGCTTATTTTTGCTCTAGCATATATAATTTGCTATGAAGCATGTTTGGGTGAGTAGTGACCTTCATTATGGGGAAATTAGAAGTCTTAGAATATAAGAATAAAGTCAACTTAAATTAAAAAATGTTGCATTAAGTAAAAGAAATACATAGTGAAAATGTTTCGTTTCATATATTTGCAATGAAATTAAAAATAAATGATAACAAAGCAAACTTGCTTTCTTCCATATCAAAGAATTAGTTAATATTTTACCCTTCGACCTTTGACCTTTATGAACCTCACCTGTTATATCCCTTTTATAACTGTAAAATTTATAGTTGACATCTCAGGAATAAATATGGCTAGTTTCATGTTCCTGTCTATCAGCATAACACTGGTTGCTATGTTGACAAAATGCAATGCGCATTTTTAAAATAGTCCAGCTTTTATCATAAGGAGGGGGGGTGTACCAGTTTAAGACTCTGACTGTAATAAATTATGTTCTGAGGGGGGAAATACAGGACAATTATTACAAGGGACTGTTTTGATGCTTGCGACTTAAATATTTCAGCCATACAATCAAAATTAAATCATACAATAATAATATGTATATACTCTTTATGGTGGTGCTCACCAGTTATTATGTACTTTTGAGAGAGTGATGCATGTATGGTGAAGTTGTTTGCATTTTAAACATGCACAGTGGAGAGAATGTTGGCATACCTATATACTACTTTCATGCAATGTGGATGAAATTTCTTTGGACATTGTACTTTTGGAAATTTTAAATGATCTTAGGACACTGCTAACTAAAATGACTGCTCCCTTGTGCTCCAAAAATCAAACTAAATTTGTCTAAAGTACACTATTCTTGGCAGCTATTAAAATATGGAAAATGAATTTTGCCAAACTAGATAATACCAGCTTCTAAAAGTACAATGACTGAATTACCAAATACATAAAATGTAAAAATGTTATCGGCTCTTTTTTTACAATTTACCTCTGAAGTTCCAGAAGTGAAAATGAGCAAGTAGAACTAGCAGTTTTTGAAAGGTGCACATCTGGAGTAAGGCCAAGCTGTATACCCTCTAACCCATATTACACCCATCAAACATACATCAAAATAAAGGGAGTTAAAGGTTCTTTGAACAATACCTAAGATATACAAAGTCTCTTTTAAATAACCAGTATAACTAGTGAGGAAACCCGGGAAAACTCTTTTTCTTTAAAATTTTAACCCTATGCTAAATACGAAACTGTAGAGCGCCACCTAAAGAATGGTTTTGTTTCAAGGTAAGAGATGGGTGTCTATTTAGCTGGATTAGCAAGGCATTTAACACATCATAAGGTTGACCGCTCCGGTGACCTAGTGGTTAGGGCATCTGCCTCGTTATGCGGGAGGTCGTGGGTTCGAACCCCTGTCGAGTCATACCATCATACCAAAGACTCACAAAAATGGTACTAACAGCTGCCTCGTTCAGCGCTCAGTATTAACAGGTTAGTGTTAGGACTGGCCGGCCATGTTTCAAGATAATAAGACTGGGTGGGACATCAGGCTACGTATCTGCTGCATGATGTCCCAGCGCTAGACATCACTATAAACTGCCACAATGCACATCATAGCGATATGACTGAAAACTGTTAAAATTGCATAGAAAATTTAATTCACACACACACACGCACACACACACATCATACAGTTCGTTATCAGACATTTGTGTCCGTCAGTCTGTTAATAAATAAAGTTTTGTGAAAAGCCAAAATATGTATAAGATGTCACAGCAGTAGTAGAAACAGTAATAGTAGCAGTTTTGTGTTGATGGTGCTGCTGTTGCTGCTCTCTTTATGAAAATTACAGATGGTCTTGATATTGTTATATCTCTTGAAAAACAGTTAAGAATAGAACATTTCATACTAGTACTCATTTCAAATGAAATTCATCAAAATATTAGTTTTAATTTAAATGAAATTCATCAAAAGAATCAAATAAGTTATATCTTCGTATTGTTGTAAACGTATGTTGATTACTTTGACCTGTAGAAAACCACCGATGTTTATTTGACAGAACAGCAGGTTAGTGAAGCAAACTGATTTTTTTTAAATGCATTCATATTCTTGGTTACAACACCTGTGCCATACATGTCGTAACGACGTTATTTGAAACGTAAAGAAGCGGTATTACATATATTACATACGTTACATTTAAAAGAAAACTATAAAAATTACCCAATAGCCTAAAAAGCGTGTAGTTAATGGGGAAGCGCGTCAAATAATTGAAAGGAAATTACTTTTATTCATCGAAAAAAAATATCATTTTCAGTTAATAAGTCTTTAAAAGGTAAATTCCAAATGCCATTCTAAAGTAGCCATTCTTCTCATTTTAAACTATCGATGTTTAAAAAAGAAAAAAAAATACATGGCCTGGAGTTTTTAAGCTTGACTGAAGGTCTTGCGCAAGATACCAGTGCCGAAATAATTCTAAAAAAAAATAATTCTTTTTTAATTATTAATTATCATTACCACAGTCCATGGATAGCCTATCTAAAAATTACAAACTGACGTCCAACATTTGATTACAAATGAAAGCACCAGTAACTGAATAAATTGACAGGTCAAGCGGAATAATGGGAAAAACCTGATAGCATTATTAGTTAGTGCTGCACAATTAGAAACTTAACGAAGCAAGCATATTTACGCCAAATTAAGCGGCACGTATCTAAAATGTTTTGGTCTTTTAGTAATGCTTAATTACACTTAAAAAGGAAGAAAATATCATTTTAGAATTCTTCAACTTAAGTTGTATCGACAACGGTAGCCCTAACAAGTGACTCTATTGTTTCCTTTCGCCGTAATGGTACAAAATTAATTCCTACCGATAAGTCTACGTAAAGTACATTTTCCTTTGACTGTAACTTCGAAACATGTTGAAAAGCAAAAGCTGAGAAAGGGTTGATTTATGAATTGAGAGCACGAATACTATGCGGTCTGAAACTGGTGGTGCTCTCTGTACCTTTAAAAGTCCTCAGTTGCTGAAAATTTGTAATCCGCTCTGTACCTTTAAAAATCTCTAATTGCTGAAAAGACTCCTGTGAATCAAGAAAGAATGCAACAAAAAGAGAATGTGTAGACAGGTAGGAAGGTAAGTAAATATATCTTACGTGCGTATGCACATGTGCACATACATGCATTACGAAGTAGATAGAGTACGACAAGTACTAAAACTAATCAGCGCAAAGAAGAAAAACTTGACATGTTTCTTATAAAAGACCGACCCAAAAGTTCAGTTTCTGGATGATAGTTTTTTAAGTTTTTTTAACACTTCTCGCTTTTTCTAAGACACAATATTATACTTCGTCTTTTTATTCTTCTTGATTTCTTTGTGGGGGTTTTTCGCTGAAAATAAATAGTTCTTTTCATTAAATCATTAAAGTTTTCATCGGTTTCTTTGCAGACTGTAACGCTGAGAATAGCTCACATACATGTATGTATGTATGTATGTATGTATGTATGTATGTATGTATGTATGTATGTATGTATGTATGTATGTATGTATGTATGTATGTATGTATGTATGTATGTATGTATGTATGTATGTATGTATGTATGTATGTATGTATGTATGTATGTATGTATGTATGTATGTAATTTTGTCATCGGCAATAAATCGTTCCAGCCGTCTTTTATTCCCAACATTATCTCCACACAACTGCGTCACACAACACACATCTATATCCAAATCCCATTTAAACGTTTAAAGGGGTTTCTTACGATTTGATCCTTAGAAATGGATGACTCTTAAGAATCAAAAATATACAGTAACTTTAATGAAACATTTGGTTTGACACAGTTGTAGCGCGCGTTCCGTATTGTTTTGTGGTTTTTTTGTGTTTATTTGATTATTTTTTTGCAGGGGTGGTGGTGCTTCTTTTCTTCACAGTAAAGTTGGAAAGTAATTAATAGGAAATAAAACATGCTTCTGGATGCTGCACAAAAATCTGATGTTTTTTAATTACCAGCGATGATAGTTCACTCAATGTACTTATACAATAATGGCTGTTCGACCGTTTGGTAATAATGTTATTCGTATCACTACACCCATCCCCCAGTTTAAGCAAATGGAGGTAATGAAGTCGCTAATTAGGAAACTCTAACTTCTCATTAATTTTAGCGTGTAATTCGGGCATTCAGAAATTATACTTGAGATGCAGATTTATAACAAAAACAATTTCTTCTATAAAAGCGTGAATACTTTACGCAATGAAATTTTTCTCTATATGTTACCTTTGAAACCCTTTTCACTCCATTTCCGTTAACATGGAAGCTAAGCACAAGAGGTCTACGAAAGAGACATAAAAGAATCAGCCTTCCATCGATCTTATTTGTAACCTTAAAATCCTTCAATTAGTTTCTCTCTGGTAATAACTACTTTACGTGGATCGAATAAACACAGCTATTGTCAACACTTTGTACAAAGTAATTATAACGAGTACCAGCGTGTTTCAGTAGAAGCAGCCAAAAATGATACGATTCAGGAACATAATATTCTCCATGGGCATTTCTGCGGGCGATACGTATAAACAGGTTATATGGCTGATTCATATTACATCGGTTATCAAAATACATCTGTCTGCTTGCAATTAAAAAATGGATTTGGAAGCCGAAAACAAAAGACAGGGCTCATTTATTTAAGGATTGTGTCAACAAATAATAGCTTCTGGATGCAACAGATCTCATTAAATAAATATAGGCAAATATGCAGTCGTTTTTTATTCAGTCGTTTTTGATTATATTGCCCGTGATGTTCAAGTAGGGTTAGGAAACGTGATTACACTCTCCATTAGACGGGGAACAACTTGAGACTTTCTAGAACAGGCCGGTTCGACACCGTTGTATGCGTTATTGGGCAAGTCACTAATACTACGATGCCAGCTTCATTTGTCGGTGTGCTGCTACACATCAAATAATTAATCAAAAATTTAATGTATAATAGTTATTTTATATTGATGTCAGCAACTAATAATATATTATTATTATTATTATTATTATTATTATTATTATTATTATTATTATTATTATTATTATTATTATTAAAAAAATAAAATAGCAATAGAATAGACAAAATCAGCAGTAGTATAGTAGTAGTAGTAGTAACAGCAGCAGTAGTAGTAGTAATAGTAGTAGTAGTAGTAGTAGTGGTAGTTAAACTATTATTAGGCGCCATGCAAACGTACGTGGTATGTCAAGAGAATTAGTAAGGGATGGGGGCTTTTACAGCATTTTAAACATATGAGCTATATCATGCCAAGAAAATGGGAGTTAAGTGACTTGCACAAAAACAGAGGCAGCTAATTCTGGCGGATATCCAACCCTTGACTCTCATACTACGTGTTTACCAAATTAGCTATTGCGCTTCCTGACATGTCCAGAGACACGCCACAGCAATCAACCTTGGTACGGATGAGTATAATTTGGACGCACAAACTACTGAATGTGAGTCAGGCGTGCTAATCACTGACCACCCTTGCTTCAAGTTTGTAGAGGAAGAAACTAATTAAGACATCGAAGAGTATATTTTATATTCTATGAACAAAGTATTATGCAAATCCGTCAGTACTTTTTGTTCTTTTGTTTCTGGTTTGTTTGTTTTTTGTTTTTTTTTTTTATTTTATAATATACATATTGCTCAGTGACAAGAAATATTGGCTGATATGCAATGCATATTATATGAAAAGTAAAATTATACATAGGTTTTCAATAGTTCAAATAAAACAACAATCGTTATAGACGACAAAATCGCATCTCGTTAGAAAAATTTTGCCAGATAGTGGAGAGCCTGTTAAGATAATACAATCAGATGTATAGTGTTGTTATGAACACTAAATATATTTTTCCTGTGATATAAGCATATGGTATAATTATGTATCATCTATTCTTCGAAGCCAACATTTGGACCTAATTTTTATTCTATGCTTAAGTCAAAAAACCTACCAGATTGTCAATGCAATAAATATTTGCATGGAAGATACTGTGTTTGTTGCCGTTCTCGTAATTTCGTATTTTAGGTGCTGGTAACACCTATTATTCTTACGGTTGAAGTTACAGTTTTGTCGTGCAGAACAATTCTGATTGTGTAATTTCCTCTTGTAAAATCGTTGTTGCAGGTAAGAGGCTTTTTTAAGTATGCCTTGATATATATATATATATATATATATATATATATATATTTATATATATATATATATATATATATATATATATATATATATATATATATATATATATATATATGATTTCCATCTAAAAAAATCTACTTGCTCCGCTTTACGTTTCCACTTTCTGAATTTCAAAGGTAGACGAAACTTCAAGCTGATAGCTGTTTGTACTTTGTATATATTTTGTACTTCGTTCATTTTAGAATAGTGTGATGTGATGTGATTATGAGTTTTAACATTTTTTTCAGTCATATCGCTACGATGTCTGCAGTGTGGCAGTTTATAGTGATGTCTAGCACTGGGGCATCATGCCGCAGACATCTAGCTTCATGTCCCACCCAGTCACATTATCTTGACACCAGGCCGACCAGACCTAAAAATACCCTCTTAATGCTGAGCGCGAAGCGAGGCAGCTATTAGTACCATTTTTGTAAGTCTTTTGGTATGACTCGACCGGGGATCGAATCTACGACCTCCCGCATAAGAATCGTATTATCTACTCTGGTAAATGTATTTTCCGTATTTTAATAACTACTTAAGATAGTGTACTTTTGACTTATTCTGACTGATTTTCTATGGACAAGAAAGCATATATTTTGTTAACTAAGTACTTAGCTCATGTACAATTTCCACAAATATATTATCCACAGAAATTTCAGACACAGTACATGAATATAACGCAGTTCACCAGTCGTTTCAATTGTAATGACGCCATTATGCATGACCCCAATCCGTCAAGGTCATATGACATTAATTTAGGAGCGAGTAATCCATTAACTGTTTGAAATGTATTGTCAAGATTCAGTGCGTTAGGTTCTTCCTCATATTAAAGTCGGTCAGTGACGATGAATGAAAATGAAATATGCATATATTTCAACAAAATTTAAAATGCCTAATATGAAAATGTTGCTGTTTGATATATGAGGATAATTTATTTATGTATCTTTGGCATCCTATATTTTGGCACATCAGCACAATGATGGCTATAAAGTTCCAAATAAAGGACAGGTTCACATGTAGTAAAACAATTTTATGAGAAATGATTTTCATGAGTCCAATCAAAATAGATATGAAATATGAAGTAAAAGATAAATATAAAACGTGAACTTACTAAAATTCTGTGGAATCTATATAAGATCAAACATACATGCAAAATCATAAAAATATATGGTCACTTCAAATGCTAATCGTGAATCTTGTCTCATACGATTAGATATTGCATGTTTGTTATCATATATCATTGACATCGTTGTTAACTTCAAGGAATGTAATTATTAAATTTAAATTGATATTTCGAAATGAAATTTGCAGCAAAAAGATCAGACAGTAAGCTAAATTTATTTTTAAAAAAATACAAAATTCAAGATACATTGCTCTGTCCTTATAGAGATCGAAATGAAACTCAAATAGAAACGAATAAATATTCAAATGGACAATTTTACCCCTTCCCACTCTTTTTCCTATGCTCTCTCTCTCTCTCTCTCTCTCTCTCTCTCTCTCTCTCTCTCTCTCTCTCTCTCTCTCTCTCTCTCTCTCTCTCTCTCTCTCTCTCTCTCATCGCCTTTTTCAAGACAAAGGTGTTTATTTTTTTTAAAAGAGACATAGGTATATATGCAGCTGTATATTAGATATATATTTCAACAGGATTATACCCCCTTCCCCACTTCCTTACTCATTATGTACAAAACAAATGTGTTAACATCTGAGAATAGTAAATCTCTGCATTATACATGCCATGTTACTAGCAATTACGCTTAATAAAAATAGTATTAAAAAAAACATTTTCTTTTAAAAAAAAAGCACCAAATGTCCCTAAACCCTGACAAAGTGAAACCTGCCAAATACCTCCACACACACACAATTTTTTTTGGGGGGGTCAGACTCAACAACGACTTATTTTAATCTGAGTCTATTAAAACATATACTTTTGTTCCAGCATCGTTGGGATGAGACAGGTATGAATTACCCTACTCTTAAACTTCATTTTAGGCAACGTTTATTTTCAATAGATGTAAATGTTTTACGAAGTTGTTTGATAAATTAAACACGCACATTTTATTGCCAATCAGACCAGGCGGAGATTCAAGGTACACAATATCAAAAGAGCGGATATTATTGACAAACATGAAGCTTACCTGGCGCTACCTGGAGTATTGTGACATAATTGAAATGACGTGTAATCCAAATTCATAATTGGAATGGCATTTAATCCAAATTTGCAAGCATATTAATAGTAACAGTTCTATTGTTATTACTGCACACACATACACACCTAAAGCGAGACAAACTTGAAACTTTTACTTTTATAGGATCGGATCCCAGACCCCTTGTCAAATTGAGACGTCGAAAGTCTCCACGGTGTCCACACATTTATATCCCTTGTCTTAGAGCTGACATTAGGTTAATTCATGGTTAATTAAGGCGCTTGCCGAAAGCAATTTGTTGTGTTAGGGAAAGATATATAATTTTCGCTGCACGCCTAGAACCAAGTTCCCACAAACGATAAGCAACTTTTTTATTAAAAAAAAGTAATTAATTTTCCTATTGTGTTTATTGCTATGTCGTCTATACACTTTTATCAGATGCATGAATTATTTTTAAAAACTATTATGTATATAACAAGTTTATAAACCGTTTGAAGAGATATAAAACATGATTTGTTTTACTTGTGTCTCTGTCTCATCGCTCATGTTTTAGTTAAAAAGCTAAGGTATTTATAGCAATTGAAATTGCAGATTCCTTCTATTATATAATAATTCCAATTTTTATAAATTGTCCTTAATGACTTTAGTTACTTTGTGAGTCAAATTTAAACATCGATAAATACCAGCCATGATCAATTAATCCTATACTGAATAACCCTTTTGTATATGTACAGCAAGACAAATGTTATCACTTTATGTCAGGCTTGAAAGCGTACGTACGCATTGTCCCAGGTTTGCTAACGAAACCAATGCAGTGTTGAATGTTGATGTCAATTGTCAACATACACCTATACATTTTTTGGCAAATCCAAAGATCGATATACAAAAATATATCATGAAACTTCCTCGCCATAAATAATGTATCAAGTCAACTATTAGCCTATCAGTCTAATTCTCTCTTTACTCATCTATATACACCTTTCACTGTGTGAATGACTTATATATTGCACCGGATAAATAGTCATCGATTGAATGTTCTTACATTTTTAAAGATAGTAATACGAATAAATTTCATCTGGTAGATAACTAATTTTAAATTCATGAATTAGCTTTACTATAAACTGAAGTAAAATAAAAAATACAACAGAAAAAAATAAACTTCTGGCGTCTTTCACGGATCCTATCACCCTTCTTATTTTCATCCTCATGTACCTCATCCTCCTCCTCTTCAACGCCATCTCCATAATCTCCATCTTTGTCTTCAATTCGACATCAAGAAAATAATTACCGTCATCTTCAATTGTTCGCATTCGCCTTGGAAATAAGTAAGCTGCCATCACTTCCTTTTCCAATGTTACATCGATACATCTTGCCCAATTAAAGGGCGCGTGTGTGTGTGTGTGTAAAATAAAATTTATATTTTGTCTTAAACTTTGAAAGGTGCACGGTTTCTCCAAATGGTTTCCTATCTTATCGTTACCGTGAATACCATCATCATCATCATTATCATCATCATCATCATCATCATCATCATCATCATCATCATCATCATCATCATCATCATCATCATCATCATCATCATCCTCCTCCTCCTCATCATCATCATCATCATCATCATCATCATCATCTACTAAGAACTGAATCTTCTTCATGGCAGAGGTCGTCATAGCCACATGCCGTTTAAGACAGACAATGGCTTTGACAATGTCAATACTGCATCTGGCTGAACTAGCAGAAGTTTCAGATACCGGTGTTCCCATGCTTTTTTAATGAAGACACAGTGAATCGGTGAATTTGGCACATAAAGCAATCTGTCCTTGTGCCAAGTTTGGTCGTCATATATCCTACTGCGTCGGACTAAAAGTTGAATTCCTACAGTTGTTACAATGTTCTCATATGCTAAGTCTGTTTCTGAAAAAAGCTGAAATACTGGCATCACATTAAGAGTCGTCTTTCGTCTTTACATTTCCTGAGCATGTTAGTCAAAACATCACTACAAAGCAGATATATTACCACATGCAATAGTCCATGAACACAAACGGTCTATATTTAATACATAATCTGTAATAGTGTAAGCTTAATCTCAGCTACTATCAGCAAAGGTTCATTTTCGCGTGTTCTGATTACTCGTGGGTTTCACAAATCCTACTTCCTAGAAATGCAATATTAAGTACCTGTGCCTGGCAATTGTCGCATGGATTATATTTTTTACGTTCATGAAGGCAGCCGCTTTTTTTAATCCGAAGATCAAGCCGCTTATACCATTAGTCCGAATTGATGGTACAACACTCACTGAAGAATGAGATACGTTTTTCCATGAAGGTTCATTGGGAAACTGATTGTTATTGACTGTTTATCTTAAACTCTGGACCAGTTGTACCATATATTATATGGTACTTATACAAAATCTGCTTGACAGTGTGTGACATAGTCAGGCCAAATCAGAAAGGAGGGGCCACATGACCTAGGCTTCAACCCCTAAATGACCTCGGTTTTACCAGTTATCTTTAGATTTCTTAAATACATCCCTTGTGTACTTAGCTGTCATGTAAATTTTTATATAGTACATTATATGGGCTTGCTTTGGCATTGGATCGAAATCCAAATTTCAGTATAACCAGTGTCTCGGACAGGGGTCTCAAGCACGCAGCCCTCAGAGCCGTATAATGTGTGACACAAAGATGATTGGCATCGCACGGTGTCATTAGCGATAACAAGGGTGGTACGGCCCTTCGATCATCGAAAATTAACTTATGCGGCTGTCAGGGTGGTTTTAGTTTGAAACCTCGGGGGGGGGGCTTAAATTCTTGAAGTGACCTCTGATGTTGTTGTTGTTGTTGGGCTTAACGCCATTTTCAGCTATACATGGCGGCCAGTATTAATGGTGGAGAAAGAAACCGGGAAATCCCCGGAAAGAACCACCGACCCAAGAGAAGCTACTGGCAAGCTTACTCACCTATCCACATTCGCCGAATCCTAGACTTGAACCCACGCAGACATAGGTGATATGGCAGTGATCCGTAACGGACAACACTTTAGACCACTCGGGGCCCTTCTCGGTCTCTGAAGAGGACTGGCCATAATAGAGTAAGTTTAGTTGACCAGTAGGATCATATATTGTTTAGTATGACTTCTCAACCTCCTCGGCCAATTATTGTCTTAGGTAAGGGTATATCTATATATCAAGTCTCGTTGCTCTCGGATTCAGTGTAAACTATCATTCTGCATTTTTGTGCAAACAAGCCTAAAATATTCTTTTGACTTTCTGAGCACTGACGCCGATATTTATCACCCATCTTGTTTTCTTGCATAAACCAATACTCAATACGATGACACCTATGTCTATTATATTGCTTCGTCTAAACCGAGTATTAACCTCTGCTAGACTTTTTGTTTGTGCCAATGACGTAACACATGTGCAACCTATGTTGCCACACCAACGGAATAATGATGAATGTGAAATGTGTTACTAGTCAAAGAAAACATAACACTTTGGTAGGAAACGGGTTCTTCATTTTGAGCTGATTAAACACCATGCGATCAGAGTACCTTGTAGGATTGTTTATCAATTTGATAGAAATGTAGAAGTGAAAAATTGTTTTAAAAGTGTCAAAATTCATCTTTTGTTCGTCCGAGTTTCCTCTGATTCTTGCCACCCCATTTTTAATATTTGGATATTGATATTTTGGTGTACACCCCAACATAAATGTCCAAAATATCAAAAATTTTGTGGCATGGGTCAGAGGAAATTCGGACTAATCTTCTGTTAAAACAAGCTATAATATGTCATACACGTTTTGTCACAGTCTATTTACAGATGATAGGTTTTAATGAATTATATATATATATATATATATATATATATATATATATATATATATATATATATATATATATATATATATATATATATATATGGTTTACTTACAGTATGCATATTCATATTTGTTTAGATTTATCAGTTGTTGTTGTTTTGGGGCTTAACGCCATGTTGCAGCACACGATATACTTGCTATACATGGCGGCCAGTATTAATGATGGAGGAAAAAAGGGGAAATCAGCGGAAAGAACCACCGACCCACAAGAAGCTACTGACAAGCTTTCTTACATATCCACATTCGCCGAATCTTAGACTCGAACCCACGCAGACCGAGGTGAGATGGCAGTGATCCGTAACGGAGAACGCCTTAGACCAATCGGCCACTTGAGGCCCCAGATCTATCAATTATTCACGTATTACTCAGGGCGGGTGGATGGCGCATGCTTGTGTGAACCTGTACTGAGTAACATAAAAATAAAACAAAGCCTGTGAAGATTGTGTTTTTATAAATGTTCAGTCGTATTGGTTCTTATCATAAGCGCTAGGTTATTTTTGACATTTTCAACTACAGATGCTCGTCTTCTATGAGTTGATTGTGTGTGTGTGTGTGTGTGTGTGTGTGTGTGTGTGTGTGTGTGTGTGTGTGTGATTTAGATTTTTAACGTTGCTTTAACAATTTTTCGGTCATATTGCTACGATGTATGCAGTTTGACAGTTATCACTGGGGCATCATGTTAGTACTATTTGTGTAAGTCTCTGGTATTGAGTATTGGTATTGAGTATCTGGTTCGAACCCGCAACTTTCCGCATCTGAGGTGGACGCTTAATATAATCCATGCTTTTTAAATGACTGATCTAAATTGTCAAAACATACCCAATTTTGAGACTTTTTAAAATTAATAACATAACGATGAACATATACAAGCTTTATAAATTGTTTAATGAGGATCTGTTTCTGTAATGCACTGACCCACATATCCAGTCAACTTTTGTACCATCTTTTACTATTTGGATCATCTGGTATTGTATTTACATTAAAGGATTTGCTTGCTTTTTCGACATCTTCTAGTCCAAAAAAATATTGTTTATATTTGTTATCTACTTTGATTTATGTTCCTTTATCATTGAATTTAACAATAGTTCGCCAATATCATTATATCCATATTTCTATCACGAGTTTTGGTAGGCCATCAAATGATAAATTCTATGCAGTTTGCCTGGACTAGACATGTATTCTATCAACCAGCCTTGCATTACCTTCTGAAATTTACTGGAATACTTACTCTTGTAAATATTTCACGATTTCACTTATTTACTATACAGTACCTCGAACGGTATAGTAATGGCTTTTGAATTAGCATGACCATTTGCAGCCTAAGTTTAAAATAATTTCCTTAGATCTATTTTAAAATTGTTAACGCTTATCGTTTGCCTTTTGTTTTTGTTCATTTCTTTTTCCAAGAAAGACAGTTGATAAAACGTTGATGATGTTTTAGTATCAACTATTTCACTATTTGTTGCATGTTGTTCCTTTCATCTTCATTATACATTTCTCCTATGTGTTAAAGAGGCTCATAAGTCAAAGATGTAATATGTACAACGTACACCCTTATTTAAACCACAACGTCAACCATATTTGAACCACAACGTACACCCCAATTTGAACCACAACGTCAGCCATATTTGAACAACAACATCAGTTCTAATTAAACCACAAAGTCAGACATTAGTGGAACCACAAGGAGCAAAATATCATTTTGTTTTATGACTGTTATTTGTCTACAAGGGGATGGTAAGCTAAACTATTATTCATTGAAATAATTGTGAATCCTGATTGTCTTTTGGAAATGTGAAGGCAATCTTGTACTGACACAAACCCAAGCATGAGGACATCATCAAAAATTTCAGTCGGTGTCGTCATATTCGCCGCTCTGTTTGGCTTTTTTCTTTCCATTATCATGGGCGTAATGTTCTTGATTTGTCTCAATGAAGTCCTTATATTCCACTCCGAATGACCAGGAACATATCGTAATATATAAGCAGACTGAGATCTATTACAGGAAGCTTCAAACTCATATCACGAAATAATCCTGGTAAACTAAAATTTATTAATGGGATCAATTCTGCTTTTTAGGTAGATTCCCGAACTCTTCAGATACGTCTCACACCACGAGCTTGTTTTTCTTTTACGTAAGAGTCGTAAAGGTTACCTAGTGTTTCTAGTTAATTGCTCATGCGCATACTAATAGGCTTCATTTTAAGTGTACCTGTTGAATAGTGATTAGTGGAAACAATACAAAGCTACCAGTGTATTTGTATGAGTAAATGTCTTTCCTCGAAACATTTAACTGCATATTTGTAAACTGTTTCGTAATTCTTCGAATATTTGCTTTCTTTTCTAGCCATTGTCCCATGAATCTAACGCTATCAACAAACTTAATTGTCACTTTCTCGTGGGTCGGTGGTCTTTTCCGGGATTTTCCAGGGTTCTTCCTCCACCATTAATACTGGCCGCCATGTATAGCCTATCTTGGGCTGAAAAATGGCGGTAACCCTACAACAACAACAACTGTTATTTCTTTTCTTTTGTTCATGAACAAATCAGCTATGAAATCCCAGTTAAATGAAATGTTGTCTAGTCTTTGATATATGAGAAAGATAGCATGTGACTGAAATGTAGATCCGTGATAGAAAGGTGACTGTCATAACCTAATATACTATATATAGATGGATTTTAAATATTGGAAACGGAAATTTCGTACGTTATGAGCAGGACCTCAATGTTTCCGTGTTAAGTGCTGGTGAGTCTAAACATATTGTTCACGATTTCATTCATACAAACACAGTGTTGGTTTAAAATGATTTCCTTTCCTTACATAACAATACTTTCATTATTTCAGTTGTAAATATTATTTTGTTCAAAGCATCGTAGTATACGCAAATGAAATCAACAACTCTTTTGACTACTAACCTAAATCACTCGTGTCCTAATTAGAAGTACACGCTAAAGATAGATATCTGGGTCGGATTTTTCAATGATTTTGATCCTTTGTATATTTTGCAAGCACGCATTCAGAAGTGCACAAAATGATGAATGAAACATTTAGTTGGTGTTGGTTTTTTTATGTGACATTTTCGGATATCATATATGTTGTTGTCTGCTTCGATGTGTTGTCTCCATAGTGCTTAAACCACTCGCGAATAACTGTTGTCCTTGTTTCAAAACTTTAATATAGTTGATGAACAAGTTGATAAATAGTCAATCAACGTATATCAACTAATGCCCCAGGAATATGTTGATAAATCGTCAATCAACGTATATCAACTAATGCCCCATGAATAAGTTGATAAATCGTCAATCAACGTATATCAACTAATGCCCCAGGAATAAGTTGATAAATCGTCAATCAACGTATATCAACTAATGCCCCAGGAATAAGTTGATAAATCGTCAATCAACGTATATCAACTAATGCCCCAGGAATAAGTTGATAAATCGTCAATCAACGTATATCAACTAATGTCCCAGGAATAAGTTGATAAATCGTCAATAAACGTATATCAACTAATGCCCCATGAATAAGTTGATAAATCGTCAATCAACGTATATCAACTGATGTCCCAGGAATAAGTTGGAGTTATAACGAAATTCAAACGAGAATATACTCTCGGATATTATTATTATTATTATAATCAACAAAAGGCGTTTGCCACATCATTACATTTTATGACATCACAGACACATCAAAACTTTTAGCATTCGAAAATTTTTATTTTATTTTGGAAAATCACTTAATTTTTTTGTTCAGAATCTTAATCATTAGGACTAGTGTAAAAAAAAAAAACTAGGATTTAGTAGATATTTAAGTCGCACAACTGTAATTTCTTTATTTTGCATTTTCACTTTGTAATATTAAACAAATCTATTGTTTGTCCCATTTTATAAAATTTGTTGGTTTAGAAACAGAGCCGTAACGCTAGTAACAGTTCAGACTTGTTTAACATGAAATATATGACTGTTTTAATTTAAGTCATTCACTTCAGCAAACAATCTATTATTGATTTCGACTTTGAATGAAATGAAATGAATTAACAAATGAATTAACAGATTTCTTTACATTTACCAATGGCGATATTCTTTTCCCATGTTACTCTAACGTTCTCTCCATGCTGCATTTTGTTTGTTTGGACGTTTAGAAAATCGCCTCAACCCAACTTTCATTTCCTTGAATTTATTTAGGTTCTTTGCACCTTGTACAAATTGACTGGATTCTTTACACGAATTGTTCATAATCATCGTTACATGTAAAGTCTATATTATTATCAAGAACCAACTATTTGTATTTAGTGTAAATGTCTTCAATAATTAGTAAACAAGTGGCTAAAACTGACTATATGAAAAAACTGAAAGAAACTACCTGAAATTCTCAATATATTTAAGTAACTTTAATTGACTTTATAAATAACTTTAATTGGTTGTCCAAGTAACTTTGAGTTCCTGCCTTCGTACTTTACTTTTTTCTTGCTCAAATGGGTTCGATGTTGATATAGTGCCCTTGTTTCCCTTTAATGGACATGTGAAATCATTGGCAGCATGTTAAAAGTAAACACCCAGATGAATTGAGTAAATATAATTTTCCAAAACTATCAGAGTATATTCCTGTCGTCACACAAGCATGACAAAAAAAAACTAAAATATTCAAAAATCCCTAGAAGGCGGACAGAGGCGGGATGGTAATGATCTGGAAAGGCGGGCGTTGTAAACTACTCGTCCACCCTGGGTATTAATAATAATAATAATAATAATAATAATAATAATAATAATAATAATAATAATAATAATAATAATAATAATAATAATAATAATAATAACAATAATAACAATAATAATAATAATAATAATAATAATAATAATAATAATAATAATAATAATAATAATAATAATAATAATAATAATAATAATAATAATAATAATAATAATAATAATAATATATTGATAATAATGATGCCACTATCAGTATACCTTAGTTTTTTTATTTTAAAAAATTAAACGCACAATTAATGCACGAATAATCTAACAAATGTAATAGAATTGCCAAAATTGTAGAAACACAATGACGTACCTTGTTAGAATGTAATTTGATAGTGAAAAGAAAATAATCAATTATTGTTCCCATCCATCAATAGATATTAGTTTATAAATGCATTATTTAAACATAGAATTTTTGCATATAGAAAACTCTTTCATTCACAGCCATAGAATATCCTAATAAAGTGTTATTACCTCCATTGAAAATGATTTCGCTTATGCAGCACTCCAATGCAAAGAAATTAAATAAGTCTACAGGAAGCAAGTCTTTTAGGTGGAAAAGGTGCAGGTTAATAACATAAAAATGTTGATTTTTATTTTACCCTAAATTATTTAATCCCACTATGCTGCTGGGGATATACTGATTGATGAGCATATCATAACAACTACAACTACATTTAATAGTACTACAACTGCTGCTGCTACTACTACTATTACTACTACTACTACTACTACTACTACTACTACTACTACTACTACTACTACTAATAATAATAATAATAATAATAATAATAATAATAATAATAATAATAATAATAATAATAATAATAACAATAATAATAATAATAATAATAAAAATGAGAAGAACAATAATGTGATTATCATAAATATACGTTGTTATAATAGTATTATTTCAAGTATCAAGATTATGATAATATAAATCGATAATATTTATTTTATTTTTATATTATTATTATTATTATTAATATTATTCATATTATTATTATTATTATTATTATTATTATTATTATTATTATTATTATATTGTTATTATTATTATTATTATTATTATTATTATTATTATTATTATTATTATTATTATTATTATTATTATTATTAAAACTTCCGGAACCAGTCTTTCTCAGCCAAATTTAATGTCGATGCCAAATGAAGTGATCCTTCAATACATGTTGACAGAGCCAAAACATTGCACAAAATTCTCTTCCCAGATACTGGCGGCAAACATGGAAAGTTTATTCAGAGAATTTAAATAGACAGATGTTTTCGGTACTGAAAAGAATCTTAAAGTAGTGCTCTCCTTGCTTTTCCACTCACATGACCCTAATTTTGAAAATAAAATTGAGAAAATCTGTCGATAAGAATACCAAGACTCCGTTGCAAAGTATCATGCCTCCCGTCGAAGAAGTTTGAATCGTAAATCTGTCAAATTCAAGAACGTAATACTCCCCAAAGAAATAAAAGCGGCGGGATGCAAAAAAAGCCGACATGAGAAAAATCCCAGAGAAGTTGTTTGGATCGTTTTTAACATTATGCATTCATTTGCTTAAGTTTTGATAAAGACTGCTAATGCCATCTAAGAGTAGATGGATCAAACGCTACCGAATTGGAATTAATATGTACATTGAAACAATTTCAAGTGCTTTTAGAAACAGGATGATATGATAAATGTTTCGAAGTGCCCCAGCTTAGATTACGATCAATATTTACGTCCTTTATAGAAAGTCCGTTGCTTAACAAAGATTAAATTCACCAATATTCGGTTTACTGGAACTTGAAGTAATGGTTCTTTTAAACAAGTGATTGCTACTTACAGGTGACCTTAATCATTTAAAGACTGAGAATACTTCAAACATATAAAAATAATGTATACTTAAGACCACGAACATAAATACCTATGTATCGTAAAACTCATTAAAGCTTATAATCTATTGAAAATAAATTGCTTTTGTACTATTTTTGACACCTATATCATCCTTGCATTGGTTAGTCGTCTTCGGATTAGTACACGAGAACTTTGACTTGCTGATACCATATTTCTTTCTGTTAGAATTGAATTTCTTTTTAAAAAAATCGAGGGTCAAAGAACCCGACTAAATGCGGCGAATCAGATGCGTTTTGATTGCAATGTCTGCTGTTGTAGTACCTTGTAACATCCTTTACCTTGTGTTCCCATTTATGAATGCTTTTGAAGAAATTATTCGGTTTCAAAAGTCTAAAACAAAGTCACACTTTGATGTTTGTGTCAATACATCGATATCGTGATCGTTATGATGTCAATTAAGATCTTGACGCGTAATGAGACAAATGGGCCCGATGGCAAATCCAAATAGCTTCCATTATACACGCGAAAATTTTGTATATCATACGATGGAAAAAGCCGCTAATATTACGATTGATTGTGTTCCATCACTGAAAATAAAGAAGCGTTTTCTTTAACAGTGGAACACACTCGTGTCTGGTCTGCTCATGTTTCATTATTTTTTTTAGAGAGCTGTGTAAGTATGTATAACAAGAAAAATCTTAATGTATGTTTGGACATTGCGATTTATGCAAAAATATATAAAAGTATTATTTATTGTTGCCTCTTTTATTTAACGTGCCAGTTACATACATACATACATACATACATACATACATACATACATACATACATACATACATACATACATACATACATACATACATACATACATACATACATACATACATACATACATACATACATACATACATACATACATACATACATACATACATACATACATACATACATGGGGCCCCGAGTGGCCGAGTGGTCTAAAGCGCTGTCCGTTACGGATGACTGCCATCTCACCTCTGTCTGCGTGGGTTCGAGTCTAGGATTCGGCGAATGTGGATATGTGAGAAAGCTTGCCAGTAGCTTCTCGTGGGTCGGTGGTTCTTTCCGATGATTTCCCGGTTTCTTCCTCCACCATTAATACTGGCCGCCATGAATAGCCTATCGTGTGCTGAAAAATGGCGTTAAGCCCAACAACAACAACAACAACATACATACATACATACATACATACATACATACATACATACATACATACATACATACATACATACATACATACCAATCTATATCATTACGCTAGTTATTGTAACCCACTGTGATGAGTATACATACATACATACATACATACATACATACATACATACATACATACATACATACATACATACATACATACATACATACATACATACATACATACATACATACATACATACATACATACATACATACCAATCTATATCATTACGCTAGTTATTGTAACCCACTGTGATGAGTGCAATTTACCATACCTTAAAATCAGAATTAAGTATATAAGGTTTGTTGGTTTTCCTTCTACATGTTTAAAGTTACGTAGCCTGTATATGTCAGTCACTATAACTGGTGTAGAAAGACCATGATGAGTACCACCGACCAACAGGAAGGTCCTGACAAGTTACCTCGCATGCCCACGTTGACCGAACAAAGGCTCGAACCCACGCAGACAGGCGAGATGTCAGTGATCGGTGAAGGCGAGCTACTTATACCACTAGGTCAACCGAAGCACATTCGGTATTAGGACGACTAATATGTATCACCCTAGATTTACACGTATACAGAGGGGGAAAATGAATTTTCGTATGATAAGGCTTTTATTTACTCTGGTGGGTTGGTAGCTAGTTTGGTTGGTAGTTATTTACATATGTAAGTAGGTGCTATTTTGTGGCTGGATAGGTAGGTCTGTCTATATTTATGACTGTTGACAAAAATAGTTAAACAGCCTTCCTCGTGAGGCTTTATGTCTCTGCGTAAATGCTGATTCATAACCTGAGTCCCTTCCATCTTTCGCTAGATGCATTTTTCCCCTTGAATAAGGCTATTGGCGTCTAACGTTTAAAATGATCAATGTATCTGTGTTTCGTTTTGTCGTGTCGCATGAATCCAACCTACATAGGGAATGGCTCACGCTTAATTGCAGTTAAAATAGGAAGGCGTTCATATTGTTTCCTAGACTATTTTAACCTTGGATGAGCACATGTAAAAACTCGGTAAGAATATACTATTTCCTTTATGTCTTGCTTTCTTAAGTTATAATCTAAACGCATGTATGTTTACGGTAATTTGCTTTGAAATGTGCATTCGGAACAGAATATAAAAGAAGGGATTTTTTAATTGGTTGTGATATCTCTTCAGGACGGTATGCAACCTAGACATGCGTAGGTAGACGTGAATATGTGTACATTACATTACCTATGCGTAATTGAACTCAGGTAGATGCAAGTTTAGATGTATATATACATATATTTATATGTTTTGTTAGTTCAAAGAGGGCAACAAGAATAATTTAATACGAATAAAGAGATTGGCAGTTATGTTTGTGACTAGCGAGACAAGTAATATTGCCTATACACATAATACAAACTTTTATTTAGAGCAAAGTCTTGTCATTTTCAAGAATTTGTCTTGATTGATAGACTAATACACGATGGAACTAGAGTACCAAATAAAATTGGCAGCAACAAGAATCAAGGCTGTTAGTAATTAAACAAGAAAAAGCAAACGACAAATTATATTTTAGGAAAACAAGCTCGAAATACATTTCCTCTCCATTGATACCTATTTTGCGATTCTAATGTAAATCATATATACCATAAAATAATTTCTTTCCAAACAAAAAATCCTTCCCACAAAAAATAACGCTTAACCTGCAGAATCGCGTGTCTTAGGATTAGCAAGCGAGACAGAGTTGGTCAGCCATTAGACGAAGATCAGGTTACTTCATTGCTATCAAATGTTCGCCCGACTTCTCTTGCGCAAATTTAATTAACATCAACAACATGAAAAAGTATCAAATTTGACTTCATTTTAAGTGCCAACTATATTAGGAAATCAATTAGTTAATTTGTGCCTGAGTACAAACTAACAATACCTATATAGCTGTAATTCTTGCCGGTCAATATTAAAAATGATGGTGTTTCTAAGCTAAACATTTCATGGAAAATTTCCAGAGATTTAGAATGAACAAGTTCTTGAAGAAAAGGCCAGATCAAGTTTTAGTGAGTGCTTCTTTCCAACAACGTACCAATACACACACTCACTCACTCTCTCTCTCTCTCTCTCTCTCTCTCTCTCTCTCTCTCTCTCTCTCTCTCTCTCTCTCTCTCTCTCTCTCTCTCTCTCTCTCTCTCTCTCTCTCTCTCTCCCTCCCTCCCTCCCTCCCTCCCTCCCTCCCTCCATCCATCCATCCATCCATCCATCCATCCATCCATCCATCCATCCATCCATCCATACATCCATCCATCCATCCATCCATCCATCCATCCATCCATCCATCCATCCATCCATCCATCCATCCATCCATCCATCCATCCATCCATCGATGCAATTCAAGTTTATATAAGAAATTATTAGGTTTAGTATGATTGCTCCAATTACTTCTTGCATTATACATGTATCCATACTGAACTTATTACATAATACACGTGTGCATACTGAACTTCTTGCATTATACATGTGACCATACTAAACTTCTTTAATTATCCATGTGTCCATACTGAAACTTTTTACATAATACACGTGTGCATTCTGAACTTCTTGCATTATACATTTGTCCATACTGAACTTCTTTAATTATACACGTGTCCATACTGAACTTCTTTAATTATACATGTGTCCATACTGAACTTCTTACATAATACACGTATGCATTCTGAACTTCTTGCATTATACATGTGTCCATACTGAACTTCTTGCATTATACGTGTGTCCATACTGAATTTCTTTAATTATACATGTGTCCATACTGAACTTCTTACATAATACACATGTGCATTCTGAACTTCTTGCATTATACATTTGTCCATACTGAACTTCTTTAATTATACACGTGTCCATACTGAACTTCTTTAATTATACATGTGTCCATACTGAACTTCTTACATAATACACGTGTGCATACTGAACTTCTTGCATTATACATGTGTCCATACTGAACTTCTTTAATTATACATGTGTCCATACTGATCTTCTTTAATTATACGTGTGTCCATACTGAACTTCTTTAATTATACATGTGTCCATACTGAACTTCTTACATAATACATGTATCCATACTGAACTTCTTGCATTATACATGTGTCCATACTGAACTTCTTACATAATACACGTATGCATACTGAACTTCTTGCATTATACATGTGCCCATACTGATTTTCTTTAATTATACATGTGTCCATACTGATCTTGCAATACACACACACCATAAACCTATATAAGTGCCTAATTTCACGCAAACTTACATTGGCATATGCCTACCTACCTACCTACCTACCTACATACATACATACATACATACATACATACATACATACATACATACATACATACATACATACATACATACATACATACATACATACATACATACATACATACATACATACATACATACATACATACATACATACATACATACATACATACATACATACATACATACATACATACATACATACATACATACATACATACATACATACATACATACATACATACATACATACATGCCTACATACATACCTACATACATACATACATACATACATACATACATACCTACCTACATACATACCTACATACATACATACATACCTACCTACCTACCTACCTACCTACCTACATACATACATACATACATACATACATACATACATACATACATACATACATACATACATACATACATACATACATACATACATACATACATACATACATACATACATACATACATACATACATACATACATACATGCCTACATACATACCTACATACAAACATACATACATACATACATACCTACCTACATACATACCTACATACATACATACATACATACATACATACATACATACATACATACATACATACATACATACATACATACATACATACATACATACATACATACATACATACATACATACATACATACATACATACATACATACATACATACATACATACATACATACATACATACATACCTACATACATACCTACCTACCTACCTACCTACCTACCTACCTACATACATACATACATACATACATACATACATACATACATACATACATACATACATACATACATACATACATACATACATACATACATACATACATACATACATACATACATACATACATACATACATACATACATACATACAAACATACATACATACAAAGAGACAGCGATATAGGTGTGTGACACGCAGTGTAATGATTTTACTACTAATACTTTATATCTTCTTGGAATAATCTTTGGAAACGTTTACTAAAACCAAGACGGTTAGATAAGAATCGGATATTGGTATCCCTTTTGTGTAAGAATGGGATATTTCGTAACCTTGTTGTGTAATAAGAGGATATTAGTTTTCCTTTTATTTTCTAATTTCAATTATATTTTGTATATGATAGTCCTTTTCCGTTTTATATTCTTTCTTTCAAATAAATTTATTGGTATTTATGCAGAGGGTTTATATTGCAGATGTGATCAGATATAAATATTTTTTACATTTTGTTGCTTATCTTCCCTGTTCAAAATTTTGTATTTATTTAATTTAATAAGTTTTATCTTCCAACCTCTTCCTGTCTTTTCGGTCTCTCAGTTTGTCTTTAAAAGCAAAATTGTATTGCTGTTAACCAAACACGGACTTTTTTAAAACACTTTCAAAGTGACAATTATACTACATTTTATAAGATGATTATTGATTTTATTTATTATTTATTTATTTATCAGATCTCTATTTATTTATGTCCATGTAATTTGCTTTAATTAGATTATAATTTGGTTGTGGTCAGCGAGTATATTTAGATTGAAGAGAGAAGGACAGACATACAAAAACAAAGAAAGAGAGAGAGAGAGAGAGAGAGAGAGAGAGAGAGAGAGAGAGAGAGAGAGAGAGAGAGAGAGAGAGAGAGAGAAAGAGAGAGTTGATCTAGAACCAGTTTCAGACTTATTCTTAAATAATATCTTGCAACATAATCCCCTCATTTTGTAATAATAGTGTCTCAAGTGACTATTTAACACGTCATAAAATATGTGAAAAATGATCCAAGTATGCATAACTTAATGTCACATATGGTATGTGGCATAGAGTCTGTAAATTTATTTCTATTTTATTGCTTTTACAAGATAACCAGATTGTTCCCATAAGTTCTTCGGATATGTCATATTAATAAAACTCGTTTTCACGTACTTAATTATATGTCTAAACGTTCTTTCGTATTTTTCTATAATCTGTGGAACGGATGCTTAGGTTTGTAATTTATTTTTATTCAACAAGCTGTTGTTCTGATATTTATATAAAATACGAAATAGCAACCACCAAGATTGTGAATTTAAACTCTATAATTATTGTCTTGGCTTTAAAACAATATAAAATTAGTGTAAAATAGTAAAATGAATTAGCAATAGAATGATTGATTTTGTCTTGTTTATATATATATATATATATATATATATATATATATATATATATATATATATATATATATATATATATATATATATATATATATATATATATATATATATATTATATAGATATATATATATATATATATATATATATATATATATATATATATATATATATATATATATATATATATATATATATATATATATATATATATATATATATATATATATATATATATATATATATATTTATAGATAGATATAGATATATATATATATATATATATAGATATATATATATATATATATATATATATATATATATATATATATATATATATATATATATATATATATATATATATATTATATATATATATATATATATATATATATATATACATATATATATATATATATATATATATATATATATATATATATATATATATATATATATATATATATATATATATATATATATATATATATATATATATATATATATATATATATATATATATATATATATATATATATAACATAAACAATCAATAATGATATAATGAAATTAATAGTATTGTTATTAGCAGTAGCATCCCAATTTTCATCATCAATTTTTGTCATTACTTTGAACAACAATATTGTCATAATTGTTGGGGTTATCACATTATCATCATCAGGTATACGATTTTTTTGATAAAGACAATTTAATTCTTAAGAAGGTGATAAGGTTCTGATCTTTTAAAACCATAAATAATATTGCTGTTTTATTACTTTATAATGGTATGTGTGGGATGTATTGAAAATGATCAAGGTGGGAATTTTTTTAACCTAATGATGGTCAGAGTGGAAACTTTTTGACTTGAAAATGGTCAAGGTGGGAAATTCGTTATCCTTCTATAAATATCTTTTTATGTATTGTCTAACATCAACATTGTTGTGCCAGTAGAATTGTATGTTCTCAACCGACATGAAAACTTAACATCTTGTGTATTCCAGCTCAGAAACATGCGATTTTTTTTCTCATATTAATCAAGTAAAACTCCCTGGAACTTGTGACAGAACCGATTTACCGCCTTCTGTGGTGATTTCTTGTGCGATGAATGGGTTGTCCCATAAAAGGAACACTCGAAATGTGTGAACTGTTTCGATTATGCCAAGATTGTTAGTGGAACTTCAAAAGGTAAAACTTTTGTGTGGTCACTGCCCGCAAAAGAACTCTTTTGGCCGAAATCTCATTTTTTATCCAGTATAAAACATCAAAGGTACTCTCGTTATTTGTGGCTTAGATCAGTACAATAATAAATCAAAAATGAAAAGTGTCTAAATGTAGGGCCACGTATTAAACCTCCACCGTATCAGTTAGTACCATCTCTGAAATATCAGGTGCTTTAGAAAGGTGAAAATATATGGATTTTCGGACCGCATAACGTGTTTCTAAAATAAACGGGTAGGGAAAATGCGTACAAATATATTTGTCTTTTTTCTAGTAAGAAAACAGTAAATATAAATGATATTAATCTCTTTAATCGAGTCCAACGATCGACATTTACCTGTGTTAAACATGTATTTTAGAGAGTGGATAAAAATGAAAATATTTGTTGTGTATTGTAAGTGATGCAAGAAACTGTATATCAAACGATTGAAATTTTTAAATAAAAAGAACATCGATAGATATAAGCTTTAGATAAATTATATAAAACACACACACACACACACACACACACACAATACAATCTTTTCATTCACTTCTCCTTTTACCGTCCCTAGTATGACTATAAATATACAAGCATTCTTTTCAAATTTGCCTTAAAAAAATATTTAATAAACTTGAGAAAGAATTAATCTAAAATAACATTTCACGATTGTTATAATATTATGAAATATTAAATAAATTTTTTAGAAGAGTAGTATGATATAGTTTGGTAATCGTAAGCCCTACTAGGAATAAAGAAATATGAAAATTGGACTCTAAAAATAAAACTTAATCGAAATTAATTAAAATGTATAAGATAAACATAAGATATATTGTCAGATCATCTTCTACGTATTAAAACAACAACACAGCAACAACAACAACATACTACTACTACTACTACTACTACTACTACTACTACTACTACTACTACTACTACTACTACTACTACTACGGTGATTATTATATATTTGTCTTGCTGCTTAGATTTGTGTTGAAAGTCAATAGCTTAATCTTTTTTTTTATCTATTGCCAAGACATTCGCAAGCTTACACCACAAGTTGGACACGAATATTTTATGGTTTTGCTTATTTCGTTTTTGTCCATTTATGTTTCTTTTGAGTGTTTACTGCTAGGTTGCATCTCTTGTTAGGAGGAAATGGTAATTTAGTTGCTTGGTTTTGTATATTTGATGTACAGTTTGTTCATGATTATTAATATTTCTGAGACAACACATTTGTATCAAACCAGTATCCTTATATACATATCTGCTGTTGTCATTGACAAGATTAGTACAATTTGTGTATAGTACAACATTTTTTAGTACATGTCATATATATATATATATATATATATATACATATATACATATATATATATATATATATATATATATATATATATATATATATATATACATATATACATATATACATATATACATATATACATATATATATATATATACATATATATGTGTGTGTGTGTATCATACATATATATACATATACATATATATATATGTGTGTGTGTGTGTGTATCATACAGATGATATACATGTATATACTATATACATGAAAATGTCATATAAATGCACATATATGCCTGTTTATATTTGATTAGATATTTTCATATTAATTATGTTCTAATATTTTTGGTTAAAATTAATTAATTTCAGAGTGGAATACATATAACTGTAACAAATTAATGTTCATTACATAGACTATATTTTCAACAACGCGTTAGTCAATTAAACATCAGGTTGTGAAGCATAACAATGAAAAGAGTGATTCGGACAAAAAACTTATAGTCCATTCGTTGAGACTTTTGTAATACCTTTGGCTACTTTTGAAGCCAAAAGAAGAAAAATAATTTACAGTTATCAAATAATTTGCAACTAAGACCTCTCTGATCCCTTTTGCAACCAAGACCTCTCTGATCCCTTTTGCAACCAAGACCTCCCTTTTATGCCACTTTGCTGAGATTACTAAGGAGGATATTATAAGATAAACAATAAAATAAATAAATAAATAAATAAATAAATAAATAAATAAATAAATAAATAAATAAAAAAATAAATAAATAAATAAATAATGGTTGATATGTAAACACGCAAAAGGAATGTCATGAGGGGGAATGTTTAACGCATGTTTACTTTGATGCTATACTTTAAAATTGAATTTGGGTCATTGATTCCCTGCATGTAGGTCACTGATTAGATGTTTAGGAGCATGCTCAGCGTGGCGAAGAAATAAAGAATAAATAGATACATAAATAAACCAATTAACCAGTCATTCAATGACAAGTAGGGAGAAACAAAACGTAACATTTAAATATTGCAAAAATAATAATCTTTTATATAATCTTGATCGCAAAATATTTTCTAATATTAAACAGAAATACAAGATTAAGTCCAAGTACATAATAATTTTCAAACTTCTCCACCTGTTATTTTATCCTTTTAGTAACAATTAGATTTTGGCATAATTAGATTTATATACTTGTAAAACATATCATATATATATATATATATATATATATATATATATATATATATATATATATATATATATATATATATATATATATATATATATATATATATATATATATATATATATATATATATATATATATATATATATATATATATATATATATACGCATACGCACACACATTGGCTTTGGATAAAGAACTTTTAGCACTCGCACGTTACACGATTTGCTTCTTCGTTTGTGTTGTCATCTTTGTTTAACTGGTCTTTTTAAAACGCTCACGCCATCTGAAAAGGTAAGGGAAAATATGGCGTCAAAAACTCTTAACCAATCCAACCGTAAGATGTTAACATGTTATCTCAACTGAACTGGTATTATGAAACTGGTCGGACAAGAGCTACTGCGTAAACCATATTAGTTTGCTGTGTAAAATACACTTTTTCAGTGAATACGTCAGTTGATAGCTACAGCTCCTTGGATAAATCACTAGCAATCATTAATGCAGTTACTGGTCCAATCAACTGGTGAGTCAGTTGGACAATGTTTAAATTTTTTTCAGAATAAATAGAAAACGAAATAATGCAATGTAAAAAAACACAATATGTATGTTAACGTGGAAGCGAGCTGTGTTTTGCGAGTGGATAATACAAACGAGAAATGAAAATGTCACTATGTGCGACAGATAATTTTCAAAGTATATTGCTCAGTATCAATACCTAAAACTCCTATAATTTAGTTGGGTAATTTACGAAGATCATTTGTGTATGAGGGTGATGAGGGTGTGTGTGTGTGTGTGTGTGTGTGTGTGTGTGTGTGTGTGTGTGTGTGTGTGTGTGAGTGTGTGTGTGTGAGTGTGTGTGTATGTGAGAGAGAGAGAGAGAGAGAGAGAGAGAGAGAGAGAGAGAGAGAGAGGACGGAAACAGTTTTACCTTGTTTTGCATGCCACAGAAGATAATGATTTGACGTTGAAAAGCGTCTTCTGTTTATTATTAGATTAACTATCGGTTTCATTTAATCAAGAAGCTGAAATGCGGGGTAAAAATGATTAAACAAGACATTCTTATCCCAAAATATCCAGCACTTGATTTAAGGATAGTTTTGATAAACAGAGAGGCAACATCAGTCTGATATTTTATCTGTGGATTTACGATGGCAAAAAAAAAAGATTTTTATCGGAGTATGACAGTGTCCTCTTCAGTGTAAGCAGCTGTATCTTTTATAATGAGATACCTAATTCTATTTTTGTAAACTGTTTTTATCATTCTAAACACACAAACACATGTATGTGCATACACATTATATATATATATATATATATATATATATATATATATATATATATATATATATATATATATATATTCAAGATCGTAAAGATACATTATTTTCTTATGAAAAATGAAAAACGCAGCAGTATAATATTAAAATAGAGATGACAAAACAGTCATACATTCTATTATTTTTTATGAAGAATATACAACAGATCATTTTGTTTACATTTATACAATTTTATATAACGCTTTGGTAATTCTAAGACCATTAGGATACTAAGTATCTAATTTATGAATCCAATAACTTTCTTTTATGAGTCTATTTGCGTCTGCACACACACACACACACACACACACACACACATACATATATATATATATATATATATATATATATATATATATATATATATATATATATATATATATATATATATATATATATATATATATATATCTATATATATATATATATATATATATAACCCATTCCAATTTCAATTCCAACCATCGATAAAAGTAGCCTAGTCAAAATAGAAAGCATTGTGTTAATATGATAAACTGTTATGCACAGTACATGTGTTTATTTGAATTAATGTGGTATGTACATTAGAAGTAATATGGAATGAAAGTTCTTAGAGTAATCACTTGTATTTCATAAAGCATGCCAAGAAGGAGTCGTGCTAAAAATGGTTAAATATTTGAAGTTCTCTTTGTGATCACCCCAACTCTATTAAACCTGTGATTTTCTGTTCCTTGAAATTCTATTTTCTGTCTTGTTTTCTTTTCGGTTAGCTTGTAAAAAAAAAAATTCATCTTACGAGATTTTTATCACTTATCTAGATATTAAATAAAGTTATAATATCTTCATTTTTCTGGGTAAAAAAATTCGTGTTTTATCTCTGAGATAAAATTTAGAATTTCGTCAAATCTTAGGAATTCGTCTGTTTGGTAAAAGAAACTCTCATGTGTACTCTTTTCCAAATAAAAATATAATGTTCATTTATTTTATTCGTTCCCTACCCATGACAAAATTCAACATAGTGTTACACATACCAAAAGCAGTGTAATGTAAAATCAATATAGCATTAGATGTACCTAAAGCAGAGTAATTTAAAATCAATATAGGGTTACAAGTACCAAAAGCAGATTAATATGAAGTCAACAGTGTTACTCGTACCATAAGCAGAGCAATGTAAAATCACGACTACAGGATCAAGCTGGAGAAATGTAGTGAAATTGCAGTCAGATTTTATTTATACTTTAATGAAATTTATATATTACCTTTAAGAATATTTATTGATTTTTTTTCTTTTCTTAATTTTAAAATCCAATTTATCTTGTTTGCATTTGCTTATTTATCGTTTTTGTTCCTTGCTTTTTGTTGCTTTCTATAGTTTGCAAGATCGGTTTTTTAGCTACTATGATTTCTTTCACATTTAAGATTTTATTAAACATTAATGACTTAAATACACGGTTAATAATAACAACAACAATAACAAAAATAATAATAATAATAATAATAATAATAATAATAATAATAATAATAATAATAATAATAATAATAATAATAATAATAATAATAATAAAAATGATGATGATGATGATGATGATGATGATGATGATGATGATGATGATGATGATGATGATGATGATGATGATGATGATGATGATGATGAAGACGATGATGATGATTTTTAACGTTTATGTTAAGTGTGATATCACCTTTCACGCTTTATGATTTTACGAACAATAACAATCTGAAGAAATAAATAATAGAACTATTATATTACAATTTTTTAAAAAATTGGTAAATTTACACCTTATTTATGAATACGAAAGTAGTCCCTTTTTGTGCAATGAAATAACTAATGTGGCGCTCTACACTTTCGTATTTAGTATTGGGTTAGAATTTTTAAAAAAAAATGAATTTTACCGGGTTTCCTCACTAGTTATACTGGCTATTTAAAAAAGACTTTGTATATTTTAGGTATTGATCAAAGAACCTTTAATTCCCTTTATTTTAGTGTATGATTGATGGGTGTAATATGGGTTAGAGAGTATACAGTTTGGCCTTACTCCAGATATTCACCTTTCAAAAAAGTGCTAGCTATACTTGCTCATTTTCATTTCGCGAGCTTCAGATGCGAATTGTAAGAAAAAGAGCCGATAACTTTATTTTTTTACCTTTTATGAATTTAGCAATTCATTCATTGGACTTTTAGAAGCTAGTATTGTTTAGTTTGGCAATATTCATAATAGCTGCCAAGAATAGTGTACTTTAGACAAATTCAGGTTGATTTTAAAACACAAGGGTGCAGTCATTTTAGTTAGCAGTGTCCTAAGTTCATTTAAAATTTCCCAAAGTACAATATCCAAAGAAATTACAGCCACATTACATGAAAGTAGCACATAGGTATGCCTACATTCTCTCAACTGTGTATCTTTAAAATGCAAACAACTTCACCTCTCTCAAAAGTACATAAGAACTGGTGAGTGCCACCTAAAACGTTTTATTTTACTGAGTCAAATGATGCGATTTTAGCGAAAAGAAATCATGCTAGTAAAAATACAATTAAAATGACGTCAATCACTTCTTATCGACGACGCAAGCCGCGTGACAACTACTCGTATGACGTAATATTTTAAAATACCTATTATAAGAAATGGGACAAATTAGAATGTATAATAAGGTCAATAACAAATGATTTGAACAACCGTGATACAGAGTATGACGTGCAATCTAACAAATGATACTCTATAGACAAACTAACATTAGCTGTCGATGAATTTTAGCGATATTGTATGGAGATTTATTCAGTTGACCTCATAAACCTTACATTTTCTAATATGGCTGTCAATGACATCATCTGCAAGTGTCCTTAGATGTGCCGACATACATATTTAAATGCGTGTTTTGAACTGTCTTAACAGATTTATTTATTATTCTTTTTTGTGTTGACTCTAACGGCACGTTTAAAACATTTTTTGCTATATAATGCATAGAGAATGGAAACTAAATGTTTCCCAAAATCACAAAAAGGCAGCCGTTCCTGGCCTCTGGCTGGTCTAGACGGGTATGACCCGGCACCCGGGCTGGCCTGAATGGGTTATTGTATCAAGTAAATAGTGACCCTGGGTCCAAAACGTGAAATCTAAATTTTAATAATAACAATTGAAAGACGCGTTAGAAATCCAAGTTGTCGTGGAAGCAGATTAGTGTGGATTGGATCGGATTAAAAGATTAAGATTGTCTTCACGCAGTGAACTGAAGATTTATTTCGACACTATTTTTGCGCACTATATCATACGTGCCAATAGCTTACATCGGAAAATAAAACAATTTATTTTGAGCAGAAGGAATATTACTGAAAACGTTTTTCCTCAGATAATATAATTTTGTTTGCGGATCTTGATTAGAAGAGAGTTTTAACCGGTGGGAAATTCCACAGTTTTGCAAGATTTAGAGTTCTGCACATTCTAGTTATATAGCTACCATGAATTATTGTGTTGAAATAGGCGGAATTTATAACTTTGCCTTGTTCCGTCAATCAGTCTGTGAAGCAAATTTACAAAAACCAGTTTCAATACAATCTGCGCTCTGGGTTATTGTGATTTCTACAGGACTTGATTAAGTGATAAAGTGAATAGTCTGATGAGAATTCCGTTTTTCTAATTAGTTGGCCAAGATCAAATCTTTTTTGAAATCTTGACTTGTTTATGACTTAACTCTTGCGAGATTTCTCCCGATTTCGTCCAATTATAAAATTGCAAATTTTCAAATAAACAGAAAGCGACATGTAGTACATGTTACAAATTGCTCATAGCCCCTTGCATGAATTTTTTTTAAATTCCCATTTGATTTGCTTGAGATGATTTAAATTTACTTCTCTAATCTCCTGGATCATGGATTTAACAATGTAAAACTGACTTCAGTAAGGGTTAAACGAGAAACCTGATTAACTGAGGAAGAAAGAATGTGTAGGTTATGTGTGTGTGTGTGTGTGTGTCTATATATATATATATATATATATATATATATATATATATATATATATATATATATATATATATATATATATATATATATATATATATATATATAAAAGTTTAATTATGCAAAGAAAGCAGAAATTATGTTGCAATAATCTAATCAAAACGCTTAATAAATATTCCCTATAGTTTCAGACTGCTATACTAACTCTCCTGGCCTTGATTGGCTGACACCTTCCCCCTCTGCAAAAAAAATCTTGCTGTCGCCCGTGTGCAAGATTAATGTAGATCACTGAGCACATATGATGAAAGACAGACAGACAGTGGCATGCAGGCGGTTAGAGGACAAAAATATTTTAAACTTTAGCGTCAAGAAAAGATACATAAATAGATCAATAAATCAATCAAAACAATGAAAGAAAATTCAATGAATCAGTGTTGTTTCATTATCACGTCTGGCCTTCGATACAAATGTTTGATGTATAGTATATGTTATCGTTTTCCGCTCAGTATGATACAGTCATCTTTGATGTACGTTACCATGCTATCAGCGACTGTTCTATCAAAGAGTAATTTGTTTTACTTCACCAGGTACAGGTATAACCCAAAAGAAAACAAGGGTTATAATTAAAGAATAAGTGGATATGAGTATTTAGGCGTGTATTGTGGTATCGTACCAGTTTATAATCATTTTGGTCTTATTAAAAGATGTATATCATCTACATCGCGTTTGAACTTTTCAATTTTCCAGGTAAATGACCCTAGGTAAAAGCGTTACGTACCGAAGGACTATCAATGACAGAACATAAAAATAACCATCTAATTTTAAATGAAGACATGGATACGTATATAATTATATGTGTTCAGATACATTGGTCCGTAAGCGGTCTATCAGGTAGATATATGTTTTATCTTGAACTTTTGATACGCAGATCGAATCTCGATTTCTAAAATATTTCCATGGTGAAAAATACCCACTTTGAATATTGAAAGTAGTTGGTCAAAATTGCGGTAGGCTGAGAAAGCGACCATTTGGGACTACTTTAGCAAGTAAAATACTTCGGTAATTCAAAACTGCTCGACAGAATTCCCGAAGCTTTTATTTTGAAATTTTGTGAACGCATACAGTACAATGTGGGGCCAACAAAATGTATGAAAGAGACCAGGTCAATACTCTGCCTTGTACAAAGTTTTGAAATAGACCGTGCAAATACATTTCGTTGTACAAGGTTATGAAATAGACCTTGCCTTTACACTTCGATATACAAGGTAATGAAATAGACCATGTCAATACACTTCAATGTACATGCTAATGAAATAAACCATGTCAATACACTTCGATGTACATGGCAATGAAATAGACCATGTCAATACACTTCGATGTACATGGTAATGAAATAGACCATGTCAATACACTTCGATATACAAGGTAATGAAATAGACCATGCCAATACACTTCGATGTAGAAGGTAATGAAATAGACCATATCAATACACTTCGATGTACATGTCAATACACTTCGATGTAAATGGTAATGAAAAAGACCATGTCAATACACTTCGATGTACATGGCAATGAAATAGACCATAACAATACACTTCGATGTACATGATAATGAAATAGACCATGTCAATACACTTCGATGTACATGGCAATGAAAAAGACCATGTCAATACACTTCGATATACATGGTAATGAAATAGACCATGTCAATACACTTCGATATACAAGGTAATGAAAAAGACCATGTCAATACACTTCGATATACATGGTAATGAAATAGACCATGTCAATACACTTCGATATACAAGGTAATGAAATAGACCATGCCAATACACTTCGATGTAGAAGGTAATGAATTAGACAATATCAATACACTTCGATGTACATGTCAATACACTTCGATGTAAATGGTAATGAAATAGACCATGTCAATACACTTCGATGTACATGGCAATGAAATAAACCATAACAATACACTTCGATGTACATGGTAATGAAATAGACCATGTAAATGCACTTCGATGTACCTGGCAATGAAATAAACCATGACAATACACTTCGATGTACATGGTAATGAAATAGACCATGGCAATAAACTTCGACGTAATGAAACAGACCAAGGCAATACACGTTCATGTACAAGATGAATAAATAGACCATGTCAGTACACGTCAATGTACAAGTTGATGAAATAGACCATGTTAATGCACTTCGATCTACAATGTTATGAAATAGACGATGTCAATAAACTTCGATGTACAAGATGAATAAATGGAACATGTCAGTACACGTCGGTGTACATGGTAATGAAATACACAATGTCAATACGCTTAGAAGTACAAGGTTATCCTATCGATTGCGAGTTTAGCAGAGTAGTAGAAACAGAGTAATTGATCCGAATTACGTTTCGAGTATTTGAAATTATCCGTTTACTGTAACATCCCTAAAGTCAGGTGCAAGTATTCTCAACCTCGTCATTCACTCATAATTTGAAATAAGACTCGGAGGAAATTGGAAATCAATGTTAAAGTGTTTTGTCACAAATTATTTCTTCCAATAAGGTTATAATCATTCTTCGCTGATTTTGTATATATCTATCTGAAGTTAAAGAACCAACAGGAAGTAAATGCCGATTCAATCAGTTCTTACAATCAATACTTATAATTGGATAATGACGTCAAAACTTTTTTGATTTTAGTTATAATCGAATGCAGTTTGCTTTGCATTTAAGAAATCTGCATTTGGAATGAATATTTAATAGAATCTGGATAGGATGAGTTTGTTTTTCTGTTGTCTGAAGAATGACTCAAATAGATAATTTCTATTAACTTTGTTAGTCTGCAGGACGTCATCAATTTGCTATTGATGGCATATTGGATTTATAAATTGCATACATAAAATCCAGAAGGTATAATGTAATAAGACGATATCGTACAATCCACTCCGTACCATTTCAGCAGCTCAATCAGTTAATTTGTTATAAATGGCAACTAAGACGCTAATCTTCTACGCAAATTCTATAAATATACGATTTACCAATTTCCTCATATGGTTGATACAAAGAAGCAGCAAAACTCCCCCCCAAAAAAAACACCGATTGCTTACCTACAAAGGGTAGATTTAATGATATTTAAGACTAACAATAAACAAATGTATTAACCTATAAATCGGGGTGGTAGGGGTGGGTGATGCATTACTTAAATGGTAAAATTGGCAAGATAGAGATGGTGATATGGTGAGCATTAAGGATAACTGTAATAACTGAGAGTGAGATAACTCAAGTCACCATATATATATATATATATATATATATATATATATATATATATATATATATATATATATATATATATATATATATATATATATATATATATATATATATATATATATATATATATATATATATGTTTATTATTTTGTTCTTATCCTTCAGGATATTTCCTCAAAGACGTTTCTTTGACTTGACTCCGGATAGCGTGAACAATCATGTAAAGAATATTGGTAAAAATATTCTCAAAAAGCAGAAGATAAAAGTCAAAGTGGAAGATGAATTCCTTCTTGCCGAATACTTGCGATGGAGATTCCTTTATAGAACCTCATAGTACCAGAATATTCGGAATCTCTGGTAATCATGTGCCTCAGATCGCGGGAAGGACCGAAAATGCGTACACAGACTATGCTTTTTCAACAAATTCTGATATTTATAAAATGCTTTCCCCCGAATATCATAACCAAATATATCCATATCATCCGAATGGACATTATTTTCAAACAAACAATCAAAAGGGGATCTGTAACAAATTCCAAACTGAAATGTATGCTTCTACCAAACACCCGTCCTCCATAGAGAGCACATCCACGTCATCAAGCTGTAAACTTGAGAAGAGTAAATTTCCATTCAAGCAAGATTCAAGAATGGCCGAACACGACGGTTTCTTTGTTTCTACCTCTCTTATAGACTTCCAAACTGCTGACGAGAAAGAAACAGATGATGGTGGTGGTAACGACAGTGGAGACAACACAGAAAATGAAAATGGTCCACATCGGCCGATGTTTCCTTGGATGCGAAACCATTATGGTAAATATATAATTATAACAAGATTTTACAATTCAATTTAAAATTATTTTCAAAATAAAAAATATTAGATGAAAAGCCTGCAATATATATATATATATATATATATATATATATATATATATATATATATATATATATATATATATATATATATATATATATATATATATATATATATATATATATATTTTTATATGTGTATTTATATATATATATATATATATATGTATATATATATATATATATATATATATATATATATATATATATATATATATATATATATATATATATATATGTATATATATATATATATATATATATATATATATATATATATATATATATATATATATATATATATATATATGTATATATATATGTATATATATATATATATATATATATATATATATATATATATATATATATATATATATATATATATATATATATATATATATATATATATATATATATATATATATATATATATATATATATATATATATGCATTTAAAGGAGAAGGTATAAATAAATTTTATAGCGTCAAATAGAATATAATGATGATTTAATTTTTTAACCATTTATTTCAAATTGAAGTTACACTTATTTTAAGATTAGAGTTTACGTTAAATTAAGCTAGGCATTTGACTAGTCAAATATACATGCAAAGATTGGTTCACTGGTGCTGACAGTGGGAACATAGAAAATACTGTTATACCCAAATCCTATCTCTAAGCTTTCATCTGATTTTAGCAGCTATACCACTTACCTGAAGCTAATTTAATCAGCTTTTATAGTCCAAGCCTTTCTTTAATCTTTCAGTTTGTTTTTCATATTATCCCAACCGGGTCTTTAAGCTTTCATCTGATTTAATTTTCATATTATACCCCAATGATGTCTTTAAGTTTTCAGTTAATGATCCTATTATAATTCAAGTATGTATTTAAGCTTTCAGTTGATTTAATGCTCCTAACCGAATATGTGTGTATTTTAAGCTTATCTCAAAGTGCAAGTGTGGAGTGACTTTCGTTTAGTTCAAGGATACCGAGAGGTATCAGATATGACTACAATTAAAATGGTTCGAAATTTATCAGTTGATAAATAGCAAATCATTTTATCAACGATATCGGTCTGTTATTTAATCTCGAGGCAATAATTTCAAATGTGTGTCCACTGTTGGTCAATGGACTATAATTGCATGTTGATTAAATTTTTTTTTTACATTTCTTAGTTATTTTCATCATTATTAGTATTGAAAAGAAGGCATACACTGAATAAATTTTGTAAACTTCTAGGTATGGGCATGTTTGAAAATAACTGAACTAATATCAGTACATTCCTTTTTGTCCTCAATGATACTCCGTACAAATAAACGCATCGCAAACTCTCTGATTGTCCAGGCGTGGTCCACAGTCCTGTCTAAAAGTTCTACAAATAGTCGTACATTGAACGTCTGAACTTGATTATTTCACATTTATTTGAAATTGTTCATAGCATCGGAGACGTATATCTTGTAATACATCTCGTGAATGAATCCTTATACCAAAAGAAAACCAGCGCCATTTAGAGAATATTGTGGCAATAGCTGTTAAGAGTAGATACAGAGATAAAGAACAAGCAAAACATCTTATCAGATAATATAATACTGAGTTCTCATTGATGTATAATATTCTAACGTCAGTGGTATTTGTATGTATGAATTAATTATCGGATAAAACGAGCGTCTTTTAACATATCCTTGTGCAGCTAGATACTGCTAAATCTGGAAGGAAATCTTTTAGAACTTTCCAAAACAAATACAGCTGTTTATCTAATAATACTTGTGTTAAAGAAGGCTTCAGTGTAATGAAATACAATGTCATAAATTATTGTCACACAAAAGAATATCTTTTGCTTCGATATCTGTATGCCGGTGCCTTCCCATATGGACGTAATTTACTCCTGCCACACATACAATTCGACCATATCGAGTATCCAATAGCCCATACAAAATGACGGTTTTATAATAAAACTGTAAATAATTTGAAAAGAGACTCGAAATTATAAATAAAGCTGCCTATCCCATTCATTCGTTCTAATCGGCGTAGGGTTTGACTTTATGTTAAAATATTGCCTACCGCATTCATATAAAAATAACATTAGTTTCATGACACCCATTGGGGTAATAGTTAATTATTTTATCCTACAGCTTTTTCTTTGTTCGAGGAAATACCAAATAAAATGATTTGTCAAATCACCCGTTGTAGCTGTCGTAAAACCGTGCTCTACGCCAGGGTGATAAATTTTATGTACATTGTCGGCACTAAACTTAGGCCAACATGTCGTGTTATCGGGTTGGAGAGCAGTATTATGGCCATAAACCTAGCAATATTTCAATCTAATGGTAGATATAAAAACCCAGGGTAATTCTCTTTTCCTTCATTTAAGGAACAAGCACGAAAAGGGGAAGACAGACCTATACAAGGTACCAAACTTTGGAACTAGAAAAGGAATTTCATTTCAACAAATATTTAACACGACGCCGAAGGATTGAAATCGCGCATGCGCTATGCCTCTCAGAACGTCAAATCAAGATATGGTTCCAAAACAGGAGAATGAAATGGAAAAAGGAAAGTAAACAAGTCGAAAATTGTGTGCGTCATCCAGTGTCAGATGTTCAAAATGGAAAAGATTCTTGAAAGTATTCTTCAAACGACAAAAACTTCCTGTTGCAATTTATAATATATTTTATGTGCATAAAATGTGGACATTCTTCAAAATCAGTGTGTGGTCAACAGGTTTATATAATTCGCTTAAATTCGATTGGAGAACCACTTATTTTCCTACATAATTAACTGGATTTACTTCGATCAATGCAGATATATGGTTCATTATTGTAGGAAGTGTGTTGCGGTTAGAACGAGGCTGCAAAGATATTCCATATCAGTCTAGCTTTATACGTAGGGTATTTCATAGCAATATGTATTCACAATTTGTGATGACATTCTCCGTAAAAAGGGTTATTTTAGCCCAGGTGAATCTGTATTACAGATGCTTCAACATCATCGTCTCTACATACCAGTCTAGGGATCATTTAGTGTATGTTGCTTCCCTTACTAAATCGCCTTTTTCAATACGCTGCAAAACTCAGGCTTCTGCGCAGTGTTCATTGTGATTTTAACAACTGAAGCACTGAAGCATGTCTTTCGCTAAACTAAAACATTTAATGGTGTCAGATTGTCTTGAGATTGATTTCTGTATGTCATCCAATTCCTTAAGTGTATTATAGATATGGTATGACTAATGTAGGTCCTACATAAGATGAATATTTCAACCATAAAGATTAAATTTTTACTCAAGCCAAAAGATTGATTATCACAGCATAAAATTGTAAATCTGTGTTTTGTGTGTGTGTCTGTGTCTGTGTGTGTATATGTATGTATATATATATATATATATATATATATATATATATATATATATATATATATATATATATATATATATATATGTATATATATATATATATATATATATATATATATATATGTGTGTGTGTGTGTGTGTGTGTGTGTGAGAGAGAGAGAGAGAAACACGTGAGAAAATATGCCTGTAATATCTCTCGCTTTTTCACATACCCTGTTTATTCTTAGTAGGACATGTATCTGTAACACAATTAGTAATATACAGACTATCTCAAAAATATTAAAGAACATAGTCCAAGGAGCAAGTCTTATTTTTTAAATTTGTTGAGATATGTCTTATTGAGAGCTGGTTTCGTTTTAATTTCTGTATTTTTTTTAAAGGTTAAATAGTTTGCGAGATTCCGTTTCAATTCCAGTATTTTTTTAAAGACAGAGGCGTGCATTGTTTTTACGTGAATTATTTCATTTCACTCCTTCATTAATTTTATTGATAATTTTTTCCGTTTTTATTCCATTTTGCAACAATTTATGCACAGCTAATGAAATAAAATCTTCGTAGAGTAAATTGTTGTAAGCAAAATATGTACTTCAGTTTACTTTTGATTTGCTTATTTATATAATTTTATAATTATAAGGGAATTTTTAATATTTTATTTTGTTATTGTTAAGCATGAAATTAGATTTACATCTAAACTGGGGATAGGTGATACTATTGAAAATGTCTTTTTATTGCATTATCTCCTTTACTTCTCGAATTATTTCCAGTATGGTTTATAACATCTTGGTTAAGGCTCTTTTTCCCTGGAAGGTCTAAATAAAAATTAAATACAAAGGCATTACCTTTTACTGGTTGACAAATTAAAACTGTTGTCATTTGAATGGCATGGATTTCCGTCATCTCTGCAGAAATGTCACATTGGCCTTTGAAGGTCAGCGTATGGACCAATGCTGTTCAAATCCATACCATTCAAATGAATTCTTCTCAGATCCGAACCCTCATTCACACTCCATAAAATCTCAAAACAAACGAGTTTTCCCCTCAGAATAAATCCTGAAATACTAATAAGTAGTTCACTCATACACTCTTAAAATATAATCACTCGTAAATTATGTTTCTTTTTACTGGAATAGTGTACATTTTTAGCAGGAGGAGGGAGTGGGGTTATGGGAAGGATATGACATTGTTTTGATCTTTTTAAACTTAACAATAGTTCCGCCCATTTTTAGTTGACATTGTGAGTAATATTCGTGTATTGAGTAATGATATTCGGTGTAATGAAGTTCGAGGAGGCCATTTATTTGCCTTGCTCAGGTAAACATGAGCAAATTTTCAAAGCAATAAATTGAAAACCTTTTTTTGAAATCTTAAACACTTAACTAATTGGGCAAAAGTAGCAAACAAACATTCAATATTTCGCACACTTTGGGAAACTGGCTTAATACTTTCAGTTCTGCGGAATATATTTAGTGGATAAGGGTATTTTTGCATGTATTTATAATATTGAAAGTCAAATTAATATTAACAAAGAATTTAATTTCTTGTTTTCTAAAAGCTGAATTTTTATTTTTGACATTACGTGCTAACATGTTAGTGTTGTGCAATTTTCTTAGATTTTTTACCTTTGAAATCAAAATATACAGGTAGGCAAATTCGTCAACTGAAAAATGAATTTTGCGAAAGCGGACATTAATTAATGTTAACAACAGGTCAGCGGGTCATTGTGATATGCCTTAAATTTCTTTTCAAAGTCAAAGACCATACAGTCAAAAGCACGGACTGCTTTCAATCAAATGTTTATCCTCTATCCACACAGGTGTCTCAAATGAGAGCAGGTCATTAAAATTTGTATAAATGATTTATAAGTTAATGAAGACATAATGAAACACTGGAAAGAGAAAGTTTTCAATGATATCCACTTGAGTATTTGCAATAAAATAATAATTTAGACGTAAAAACTGACTAAATTGTGCCCTGCAAAATGTAAAGCAGATTATTCAGGTTATTCCAATATCAGCTATGCATGAAGGAAACGGTTTGTAAAGAATCACAGCTGAATAAATTTGAAAATCACAAAACGGTAGAAAAACAATTACAATTGAAACAATTTGAAGAGTCCAAAATTTCCAATTCAACATTTTCTCTCATCTGACTCTACATATTTAACTTTACATAGTAGAAGTATCCATAAATTCTTTTAATAGAATTAGAATAATTAATTGTACCTCACATCCTATAGATTTAAATTGTACCAAACATGTATGTATGTATGTATGTATGTATGTATGTATGTATGTATGTATGTATGTATGTATGTATGTATGTATGTATGTATGTATGTATGTATGTATGTATGTATGTATGTATATATGTATATATGTATATATATATATATATATATATATATATATATATATATCTATCTATATGAAAGTATAAATATATGTATATATATATATATATAAATATATATATATATATATATATATATATATATATATATATATATATATATATATATATATATATATATATATATATATGTATATATATATATATATGCATTCGCATTGAAAGCCTAGTTCATTTTTAGTTCTAAGCTTTGTTTATATGGACAAAATTGTCGGTCCAAATTGTTACATCACATTATTACAAACTATAGGTACTTAGATATTAAATGGTGTATCCTGCTGACAGTAACAACATTTTTGTTTTGCTGTAAAAAATATTTGTAACTCCAAGTTAATAATTTATCTTTTTATTTGAAAAAAAATATATATTGCTTAGTTCCGTAATTTTCCATAGCTTGAAACCGAAGAAATATAGCAAATCTAGGATTATTCTTTGATGTTTTTTTTTTCTTCTAACTTTTACTAACATGTGACAAAAGAACGTTCAAATCAACTTTAAGAGCAAGTACTGGGTTTAGTTTGGTAATTTAATGACTGTACATATTAAATTTATTAAATAAATAAATTATTGACCAATCAATAAATTAAAACTAAAGGTTGATAGATGTACTAAAATCCGATAACAAGAACATATTTGAAGTAAGATTTAAATATTGAAAAAGGTTATTGCTTCCTAAGTTTAGTTTGTCATGTAGATGAATATCATTTGAAGAACTGTACTGACTCCCGTTCTAACTCTTTATTTCTATTTTTTGAATTGATTTTAATTGTTATTCGTAAAATTATATACATTTTAATCCCACGCAATTTGAAATAGTGTCAGAGAAGTTTATGAATGTATTGCTCCTTATCTTTATATTTTTTTTTCTGTAAGCACTGTACTTATATTAACATTTGTACAATTAAAGAACGTATGCATGGATGCATGAGAAATTACTATAACCTATAAATACAATACTAATACAATACTAATACAAATTTAAATAAATAGCATAAATTGATTCCATTAGAAATAATTAAGTAAATTGATTCCATTAGAAATAATTAAGTAAATTGAACTTTTAATTGAATTTCATCTATAAAAATTAGAGACGAAGTAAATTACTCTCTTTCTCTGTCTGTTTCTTTGTCTCTCCGTCTTTCTCTCTCTCTCTCCATAAATATGTAAAGAATAACAATAATAATAATAATAATAATAATAATAATAATAATAATAATAATAATAATAATAATAATAATAATATTATTATTATTATTATTATTATTATTATTATTATTATTATTATTATTATTTTTATTTTTATTTTTATTTTTATTTTTATTTTTATTATTGACAACAACAGTAACAACAATAAAATTTCTTTTTCCAGATAATGTTACAATAATTTTCCAGCTTCCAACCAATCATATACATTTAGTTAGAGTAATAAGGGAAACAATATTTGCTTGTCGTAAAATGCAATCTGAATTTGTTGCCATTAGGACTATGATCAACAGTCAAGTTTTAAATGTTTTCAAGACATGAAAGAAATGTACGGACAGATGGCTTTTGTCAATTTTCGTCTCCTATATAGACAAAACATAGTGTTTCAAATTTCCGATCATACTCGTGCATTATCGGGTTTTAGATAAATAAAGCTTTCACTCTGATGCAAAATTATCTAACTTTGTTCTGTATAATTTTTAAACGATAATATTAATTATAACCGCGCTTTTGTGGTTTTATTAGTTGTACGTTTTGTAAGATAAATGACATCACATATCCTTATAAATTTCATAGCTGATGAAGTACCTAGAACATTGATGTATAAGAACCGAATACTTGATTAATCGTGTGTTGTTTACTTCATTCTGGTATTTTATCAATTTGATTTTTCTTTTCACATAAATTTTTGTTCAATTAATATTGATTTTTTTTTGCTTGACAGTTCTAGCATTAAATATATGCCAGTTTATGTATGTATATGAATAATTTTTAAAAGAGATTAATTTTGAATGAGATAGGAAATCTGGTCTTCAATCTCATTACTTCCTTCAAAGTACAAAATGTTAATATTTCATATGTTCAGGTTATACCCACATATTTTTCTAAATAGATTCATTATGCAAGAATTTATTTACAATGAAATACAAAAAAACGTGAGACTTACATAGATGTCGTCATCGCCATCGTCATCATCAAAATCAGTGAATTTTGTTTTTTATTCTTCATCTTTTTCGTATTTCTATGCTTCTTCTTTATTATTATTATTATTATTATTATTATTATTATTATTATTATTATTATTATTATTATTATTATTATTATTATTATTATTATTATTATTATTATTATTATTATTTTATAATTCTTCATCTTTTTAGTATTTCTCTGCTTCCTCTTTATTATTATTATTATTATTATTATTATTATTATTATTATTATTATTATTATTATTATTATTATTATTATTATTATTATTATTATTATTATTATTATTATTATTATTATTATTATTATTATTAACCTTTATTATATCATAAGATTGCTGTATGTTTTTTGTTGATTCAATATTGTAAATATGCGATTTATTTTTTATTAAGCCATATTTATAATAAACACAGCAATTCATGCAATCATTGCATTAAATGAGTTATGCATACTTTGTTACCCAAGTTGTAAGCAAAAAATATCAAAATTTTAATGTTTGACAATGTCTACATACAACACTTGTGTCAATGAAATATTTGGTTATTGTACTTTCGTAACTTTAGAAAACTTATTTTACTTTTAGTTGTGTGTCCAACGACAGAATATTTATTAACAAATTCTTGATAGAAGTGTATACAATGCGAATTTAGTTTTAAATATCTGCCAATAAAGTAAACATTTATACAAGCTGTTCGTTATTCAGTCAATTATCTATCAGATATTATACCTTTCATTCATTTTGCTTGTTTATTTATATATTAATGTATAGATCTATATTACTTTACGCATTTTCGTGAACAAAGACCGTCAAATGTAGCAACAAATAGGAATTTATGTAGAATGTTTTTGAAACCGTTGAGTTACTACGAGATAGGGTATATATATATATATATATATATATATATATATATATATATATATATATATATATATATATATATATATATATATATATATATATATATATATATATATATATATATATATATATATATATATATATATATATATATATATATATATATATATATTCATTTATTTATTTATTGAATGACAAGTAAGTTGGAAAACAGTCAGCTTCAATAATAAAGCGTTAACAATGATACGTATGTACACTGTGCCACAGAAAGGAAATACTATACTTATCTGTGCTCAAATTATGATTGTTATGCAAGAGTCATCGTGTATATGCACATGCTTGTGTGTTTTATTGTCGCCCAAGGAAGACCTATCTTGGTGTCGAAATTTAATAAAATTTTGTTTTTTCATCAGTGCCGTTTTCCGGTTTTTGTGGGATAATTTGTATTCAAGTTTTACAAAAATGCATTATGTACTTCAATGAAATCAGTCCAAAAAAAAAAATAAATAAATAAATAAATAAATAAATAAATAAATAAATAAATAAATTTAAAAACTATTATTTCAAGATGTCATTTTTAAGGTTCTAAATTGGCTTATATATTAATCTTGTAACTTTTCCTTAACTTTATCTTTCTTAGTTTTCATTTAGTTTAACTTTTCATTGACCACACGTTTTTGCTGCTGAGAGAGAGAGAGAGAGAGAGAGAGAGAGAGAGAGAGAGAGAGAGAGAGAGAGAGAGAGAGAGAGAGAGAGAGAGAGAGAGAGATCAATGAACATTTAAATATATTACATTTCATTGCAAATTTTCTTTCTAATCAGTTACATATGTAAAACTTCCACAATAGTAAAATCCCAGAATGTTGTATTATAATTAAAAAAATAAATTAATATAGTGAACTGGCATTTTCGCAAGTCAGTTATATTGAATGAAAGTTATTATTACTAGTTTGATAATGTCACGGAAGCCTTTTAGGATCGTAGAAAGGAAAGCTTTGTGGTCTAATCGTTTACATCCAGTTTAATAGTTCAATTTAGTAAAAGCAAATTTTGTTTTTATTAATTTACAAACTTAAATTAGTCCAACGGTAATTTACTACACGTGCTAACATTCTGACATAATTATTTCAATGTGCACAAAATACAATTTCTGGATAGAGATCTTTAAAAAGAACAATAATAGGAAAAGAGTTAAAGGATCGGTGCCAAAATATCTTCCTAATTAAAGAAATTCAATGCAATTTACAGATGCCCTTTCGCTGAAAGCTCAGAGGAAGAACAATCTTAACCAGACCTAATCAAATTGCCAACTAACCCTCGTAGTAACTAAATGCTAACAAAAACCCACAGCTTTTACAAAGTCAGATTCCACAAACTTGTGGTTTGATTCTAGCACTTCTGCTTAAGAATGTGAGGAAACTTTTAAATAAGACATTAAATTAAGCCAGCAACCGTAAATTAGTCAGGTTTTAGCAGAAAATCGTAAACATCAAGAGCAGAGATTTATTTTCCTTTCTCCGCATGGACAGCTGTTACTTTGCATTAGACGGTCGAAATTTGGAGTTTTGTCTTTCAACCTGGCATCTCCTCCTGGCAAAATCGAATTATTTATGTGACGGGTCCTCACTAAAATCCCTCAAATCTCTCCTACACTCGTAATGCTACTCCTCAAAATCTCTAATTACTGTAGGGTGTTTTGACTTCTTTCTTCACCACTCCGGAACGCATCTGTGCGGAGTCTTATCTTAGGCACTGCCCTTGTGTCAACTTGGAGAGATACGGTTGGGGACTGGATCAGGAAATAAAGATGGTTCAGTAAGATGAAACAAACTCGAGGATTTCTTGATTTCAAAGCCTGATAAACCTTTGGCTAATGGCTGTAGAAAAGTATAATGAGATTATCGATTAAAAACATGCTGCAAATTCGTCAGTTCTAAAGTTCTTGATACCCATTTGTATGGTGTTTCAATCGTAATACTACAAGATGTCCCTGTTAATTTTATAATATATCCATATTGGTAACATGGTATATACACGTTGATAGCATTATATATATATATATATATATATATATATATATATATATATATATATATATATATATATATATATATATATATATATATATATATATATATATATATATGCATACAGAGAGAGAGAGAGAGAGAGAGAGAGAGAGAGAGAGAGAGAGAGAGAGAGAGAGAGGGAAAGAGAGAGAGAGAGTTACGTGTATATAATTAAATTGATTGTATGTTGGCTTTACAATTCATTTTTATTTTAATTTTGTTTCATTACATTTTATTGTGTTCGTTGTTTTAACGGGATTCTATATTTTTAAAAATACATTCTGTTTACAGAGAACTTAAAAGTATTTCATTAGCATTTTTTTTAGCTGCCCTCGTTCAGACACTTGATTAGCTTGAAGATTAAAAGATTGGTCAGTATTAAGGTCATACATACCTCACTGGCTTGATCAGCTGGTATCATCAACTTTTTTTTAATTATTGGTCTTTAAATAAGACTATCCAGGCACAGGTGTCAAGTACTTTGTAGTAAGTGATCACGTGAAGTGACGTTTTAGGTGGTTAGTACTTAGTATCATTGTTTTATAGCTGAGTAGTAAACTACATTCAAGAGATCAGAAACATTTTATGTTGTTGCCAAATTTTAGTTATTAGTTATTTAAGAATAATTCATATTCTCTGGAAAATAAGTGCTTCTTCATCAAAGCTTTGAACAAAGACATTAAGTGGAAATTATTACTCTATTGTGAGTCATAAAATTCACCTTGGAATATTTGACAATTCTTCTGTGATTAATAAAATTCAACGTGGAACTTTTAACATCAATCGTCTTACGTCATCGTCCGCCATCTTTACTTTTCAAACCTTTTGCTAAAACAACATAAAATATTATGGGATGTAAGAATCATGCCTGCTAGCATAAATAACTTTTGCATTTTCATCATGTAAAAACTAGTATGGGGGAGGTGGCTCTTACAGTGAGATGATATTCTGACATAGGTCTTGAAAGCAAATTCTAGTTTATTTTTAAAAGAATAAATTACGATTTGATTTGATACCTCTTTCTCGCATCTGACGGTTCTATTTCATTTCAAATGTAATCGTTTCTCCTAAATGTTGCATGTGATTGCGATGCTCCTAAGAAATGCCTTTCAATGAACATGATTTACCGTTTTGATGGCATTTCTGTTTGTCCTTTGCATTATGTTGCAGTTTTTGTCTCTCTTGGAATCCCATGCTCTGTATCCATACTCACTGTCCTCTCTTAATAATGTCATTTTCAAAAATATTGGTACCCTCCTCTGCCAATCGCCAAGTTTTGAATTAATTCCATTTATGATGTAATCAATTACAGTCATGATGTAATTTGTATACAACTAAAAACGCGCTAGTTTGCCTCCAATTCCATAATGAAAATAATTTAGTGTCAATTGTTTTTGACCTTTTAATATCTAGTGTCAAAAATATATACTGGGCCACACCTTTATCAATATGTTTACCCCTTGTCCCAAAAATATATCCTGGGCCACCTTTATCTGTATGTTGATCCCACTGTACGATATATTGTTGCCCGGACCTTATTTAAACAGATAAATTATTCATTTAATGTATCACCTTTATTTTAATCTACGCGTTGTACATGTACAATTATTTGCTGCCTAAGGCAAATTCCGTTACACAAGACTCATGATTGATATATATGTAATGGTAGTAGCTTTGAACACTGATACATATTTGTACCGTGTATGTCTGTATGTCTGCGTGAATGAATGGCTTTGTGTGGGGGGGATGGGGCGTATATATGTCCATTGATTTACCAACTTTCCCGGCATCTAAACATCCATCAATTTATGGATGATTTGATTTGTCTAATAATGGAAATGTAAATGTGCTTGATATGCTATACAACCACTTTTTTCCATCTGAATATTTCTTTTCGATTAATACAAGACCGATGCAAATTTTATCTTCTTCCTACAATTTACAAACTGAGAAAAAATTGATTATTTCAAGGGAAATATTCTGCCAGGTTGGCACATTGTTTTAGATTGTTCATGTGAAACTGCACATATTTTATTTTAAACCCTATGGTTGAGTAAAAATTTTAATACATTAACATATACTGAATAATATTAAACATAAAATTGTGTTATGGTTGCTGGAGATACTGATTGCCTTGACACTAACATCAAACATGGTTTGATAATCATGATATGAAACAACCGGATACTGTAATTTTGAATCTTCTTAAAATTTGTAATTTTAAATTTGATGAAAAGGTGTAATTTAAAATTGCTGAAAAGTTCATTTGAAAAATGAAAAATTTATTTATTATGATAATTTTTTCCCCCAGAAACTTGCAAACAGTGTTGACATATGGAGAAGACGATGCATCTGATGCAAATATTCATGTAGCTAAATGGATATGCAAACAAAGATGACCTATGGAATTGATCCATCTTATGCAGATATTTATGTAACTAAATGGGTGTAGACAAGGCTGTCTTATGGAGAAGGCAATTAATCCATCTGATGCAAATATTGGTTGAGTTAAATGGGTGAAGAAAAGACGAGTGATCCATCTTATGCAAATATTTATATAACTAAGCGGGTGAAAAATTTTTTTTCGAAATCCCAAACGCTACCATTATTCTATGAGTTTCTGAGCTGGATTCATAACCACTATTGTCAATTAAAATTAAAATTACAGTTAGTAAAAAAGTATATACTTTGTAGCTGTAGAAATATACAAGAGAAATACCTTTGAATTTTGGATATTAGAGCATATTTGAATGAATTCGAGGATCTTCCACGACTAGCGCTTAAATTCTCAAATTCTAAAGTTCCGCAAAACTTTCATTACGCTTCTTTGTGGCTTTTCACGGAATTACGTGATAACTGTTGCAAAATTAGGGAAGTTGCATAATGGAATCGAAGGTATTCAGGAGAACACATAATTTACAACAAATCACGAGATATAATTTCGTTCATTTTGATTTAAAAAAAAGCAGGCATCACCTGCATCAGGAAATTCTAGACACACTGTCTCTAACATAAATTATCTAATCACTACGAACTTTGGTTAAACTTACAATAAATACCAACAAACATGCATGACTTTTGAGTGCCATTTGTAACTAAAGCAACATATTTCATGTGCTAAACAAAATATGATATATATGTAGTATATTATTTGAAATGTTAAAGTCAATACTTGGGTGAAAGCAGAGTAACACATTTTGGACACACGAATGCAAGACAAATAAAAATATCGAGCCATGATAATACGGACTTGTAAAGAACTTTGGGGTCAAATGAGATGGTAGACAAAAATTTAAAAATCTAAATTCTCATTTACTAAAGTTAGATTTTAGTCTTGTAACTTTGTTTCCTTTTTAAATTTAATTTTAAATCTCATTAGTGATATATATATATATATATATATATATATATATATATAGATAGATATATATATATAGATATTTATATATATATATATATATATATATATATATATATATATTTTCGGTCGATTCTATCTATCTATCTATCTATCTATCTATCTATCTATCTATCTATCTATCTATCTATCTATCTATCTATCTGTGTGTGCATACACACACACACACACACACACACACACACACACACACACACATGCAAGAGTGCTTTAAAGAAAGCGATAGCGATAGAGAACAACTATTAAGCTATCTCATCGGTATAAGGGATGTAACTCGTTTTGGACTATGTCGATTTGTAACAGGCTCGCTTGGTACACGAAATACGATCGCCATTAGGGAGATGTCGTTATAGTATTAGTAATTGTGTCAGTAATGTTATTTGTAAGGCTGCTGCGTTGTTGCAAAAGTAAGAGAAGAATCAAGTATTTGCGGCACACCATGAAATGTATTACATATAGCTTGCAAAAGTATTATTATTATTATTATTATTAGTAGTAGTAGTAGTAGTAGTAGTAGTAGTTGTAGTAGTTGTAGTAGCAGTAGTAGTAACGCTAATAGTTCTAGTTGTAACTGAAATGCTGGTGGTAGTAGTAGTTAGTACCGGATTCATGCATAAGCTAAACAAGCTACAGCTTAAGGCCTTAAAGTCTGATCTCAGTCTGAAGGGGCCCCTCAAATTAATTTTATACCAAATATAACCTCTATAACTTCCCATAACTTAGGGCCTCGTTTAGTCTAAATCCGGCACTGGTAGTAGTAATAGTAGATGTAGCAGTAGTGGTAAAAGTAGTGGTAGAAGCAGTAGTACTAGAGGTAGTTGTGGCAGTAGTAGTAGTGTTAGTGGTAGTAGTAGTAGTATTAGTAGTAGTAGTAGTAGTAGTGTCAGTAGTAGTAGTAGAAGTAGTAGTATTAGTAGTTGTATTAGTAGTGGTTGTAGTAGTAGTAGTAGTAGTAGTAGTAGTAGTAGTAGTAGTAGTAGTAGTAGTAGTAGTAGTAGTAGTAGTGGAAAGATAGGGTCGGAAACTTATAAAGAAACAAAAATTTAAAAATTTAGCATTTAATTTATCTATAAATTTAAACGATTGCGTTTATATTATTGTTAGGTATTCTGGAGAGAGAGAGAGAGAGAGAGAGAGAGAGAGAGAGAGAGAGAGAGAGAGAGAGAGAGAGAGAGAGAGAGAGAGAGAGAGAGAGAGAGAGAGAGAGAGAGAGTAATTTACTTCGTCTCGTTTATTGTACACAGGAAATAAATTAATCTTCTGGCAATTGTAGTAGCTCGACATGGTTAATATCAAATCCATGGATGGCATGTTCCTACAATTAAGTGCAGGTTTTCCAATTACTGACGCTCTGGATGTGGTTTAAATAACATGCATGGAAGACAGACTTACAAGGTTTCATGTGGTCGTTGACAGATGACTTTCCTATACATAAAAATAGGCCAGTGTTCAATCGGTAATGGATGAAATGGAAGGAAGAGAAAGATGTTGTCTAATATTGTTCGAGGTCTTGTACATAAAACTGAATTGAGAAGTTGACGTGAATGTGAGCATTCACCATGTATACACATATAGATATAAACCTACCTACCTACGGAGTCATACCAAAGAGTTAAAAAAAAATTGTACTAACAGCTACCTCTTTGGCACTCAGCGGTAAGAGGCTAGTGTTAAGACTGGTGGACCAGGTGTCGGAATAATGTGATTGGGTGGGGCATCATGCCACATATCCGCGGCATGATGCCCCAGCGCTAGATAGCATTATCAACTGTCACACTGCAGACATCGTATCGATAAGACTGAAAAAATTGTTAAAGCTACGTTATAAATCTAAATCACACACACACACACACACACACACACACACACACACACACACACACACACATCTTACCTACCTACCTACCTACGTACTAGCGTGTGTCCATATATATTTGCATGTGCAAATAAGTAAACGCATACTGGTCATGTGGATCACTAGCTTTAATTGTCTTTTGGTATTTATTTCATGCACAAGAAGTGTGTAACGTGAAATGAAAATAACCTTATTACATGCACCTAAAACTTACTTACCTATAGACAATATAGACATATTATACATTAAGATTAAGGTCCACCCTGTGCGATCAACATAACGCGTAAAACGAACAACGCAGACTTAGTTTCAGTCTGTCCAGTCCAAATCGGTATCTGCATATACCGGGAGAAGGTGTTGGGTGGGGTGGGCAGGGCAAGCGGACATTTTGATCCCACAACTTGAGCGTATGTTGACGTTATCTAGAGCATGACGTTATAATTAATTTTCACAACGTTACAATTATGCTAAGTTTCCAGACTAATATAAATTTTAAATTGTCTTGCCTTGGTTCTTTTTAATTATTTATTTTATTGACCTTAGTTAACGCACACAGAACTGTCCATAGCCCCGAACGTTTAAGAACTTCGTTTTCCATACTGCTGTCAGTGATGTAGGTAAGCAACAATTATGTTTGCACAAATCACATGACATTGACGTCAAACGTTTTGGACATGTTGATAGGCGTTTTGTTTGTTGAAATTTGACAAAGAAAGAAAAAAGTTAACAATTACAGTGCTAGAGTTGCTGACTCTAGTCTTGCTTTTCCTGTTACTTTTTGCAAATAGAGAAAATCAGCAGCAGTCATTTCAGCTTGAAAGTTGTGACCAGAAAACAATGAATCACCCGAGGAGCAAATTTGAATGTGTTCGTTTTACGTCGTTTATTTCTTCAAGTCTCGTTCAGCCAGACTTTCACGTAATTCTATGAGATCTCCGCGATCCGAAGATCTGGTAAATGCCTAATAATTCGCTGTTTCCAATAACTTCTGTCACATTTTAGTTTGGGTTTAGTTAGTGTTTTACCGCAAAGCAATACAAGTGGATAATTTAGTGCATAAAAAATTAGAGCAAGGCTACATCACAGAACCCGACTTTTGCCAAGTTGATCGTAGGTTTTGAAACGGCACCATTTTGGTCATGAGACCAGCAATCAAAAAGCCACTAAGCCAAAACGTCTTCTTGTATAAGGGACAAATAAAACATTTCTTGCAATCTCAAAATATGAATCTACATACTATCTAATATTATTCAAGACAAAATTATATTGAAAGTCAGAATGATATTGTTTACCAGAAGTCTCTTAATCAGCCACTAACAATGCCAGTATTTTGCAAAACAAACCATCATTTCATCATTACAATGGCTACTACGTAATTTCATCTCATTAGCCAACTTACTGACTTAGTACGTTTGGGACGCCTTGTTCGCTGGCAACTGCATCCCACATCAGTTGCTCATCACACCTCATTACTCACGACACTTCGGATACTCATCACTCTTCAGTAGTCACGATACTTCAGATACTCATCACTCCTCATTGCTCACGACACTTCAGGTGCTCATCACACCTCAGTACTCACGACACTTCAGGTGATCATCACACCTCATTACTCACGACACTTCAGGTACTCATCACACCTCATTACTCACGACACTTCAGATACTCTTCAAACCTCAGTAGTCACAACACTTCAGATACTCATCTCTCCTCATTACTCACGACACTTCAGGTGCTCATCACACCTCAGTACTTACGACACTTCAGATACTCATCACACCTCATTGCTCACGACAATTCAGATACTCACCGCTCGTCAGTACTCACGACACATCATGTACTCATCACACCTCATTACTCACGACACTTTAGATACTCATCACTCATCATTACTCACGACACTTCAAGTGCTCATCACACCTCAGTACTCACGATAATTCAGGTGATAATCACACCTCAGTACTCACGACATTTCAGGTACCTATCACACCTCATTACTCACGACAATTCAGATTCTCATCACTCCTCAGTACTCACGACAATTCAGATGCTCATCACTCCTCTTTACTCACGACACTTCAGGTGCTCATCACACCTCTGTACTCACGACACTTCAGATGCTCATCACACCTAAGTACTCACCACAATTCAGGTACTCATCACACCTCAGTACTCACGACACTTCAGGTGCTCATCACTCCTCAGTACTCACGACAATTCAGATGCTCATCACTCCTCTTTACTCACGACACTTCAGGTGCTCATCACACCTCTGTACTCTACTCACGACACTTCAGATGCTCATCACACCTAAGTACTCACCACAATTCAGATGCTCATCACTCCTCTTTACTCACGACACTTCAGGTGCTCATCACACCACATATAATTATTATCCTCCATCCCAGTCATATATGGAATGTGAATACTTCCTAAGATTAACCTTATAGATTTGAAGTCTGCAAACAATGCACTGCATTCTGGGAAAATTTCCAACAGGCATGACATCACTGTTGTTATATATAACCCGACCAAATCTTGGACGAGGGGTTTGAACGAAACCATTTTTTTCGGAACACCGCAATTTGGCTTTCCACTGATTAACGATAACCTGGCCTGCTGTCACAATATTCGAGATCAGGTCTTACATTCTGCTTTCCGAGCTGGAAAATGTAAGTGATATTGAGTCTTTAGTATGTCTGACTCTCTTCTATGTGTACGTTAAGGTCGGACTAGAATAGGATGGTATCTATGAATTTGATATAATTTTCATCTCTCATTATTTTTGTAGCAAAAGATTTGTCTCTGTTGAATCACCATGAAATATTAATATGAAATATAGATTTTTAATGAGCTGTAACGTATTTGCGCATCCACCCAGGTATCCATCTAGTGAGCTACCTATCCTGCTAGCAATCAAACTATTTGTTAGATAGGAATATAATCTTTCGAAGAATTTTTCTGTAGGTATTCTGTAGAGAATGACCCGTTCTGCATGTTTAAAATTATATGGTAGCAGTGGACTCTCAGGTCGGACATATCCATCCAGATATATGGACATTTCCAGGGGGAAAGGGTTGGGTGGGTGTGTAACAAAACCTGAACGTCAGCAATTTCTCGGAAAGGGAGGCATCCATTGCAATCCTAATCAAGTACGGATTGGTACAGAATGCAGTCAAGTAGATCATGAATAATGTGTTATTTGGAGTCTGTTTTCAATTTCTTGATTAAGTTACAACTGTCATGAAGAAACATGCAGTTGCTATAGAGTTCTATATCGATTTCTGATTTATAGTAATATGTTCGGATTGGCAGGATCCAACGCTTTTATTAAACAGATCCCATCTGGATGTATACTGCTTCATTTTCCAAGTATCTACTGAACCAGAAAATTGTTAATACCTTGCGAAAAGCCTTTCTGAAGAGCAACAATTACGAAAATTCCGAGTCTTTGTATATGTTCCAAAACGTTATCAAGTCTTAGACCAGTCACTTTACTTTGGCATTCGAGTAATCTCCGTGAAGCACTCCAAAAAGTCCGGGGCAAGCAAGTGCCGACAGATGTATATTGCCTGCCTAATCTACTCTATAACTACTTGAATGAAAACACTCCAAGACACGAATATAGATGGCGTGCACGCTTTAGGCTGAGTACTAGCGTGATTGAAAAATCTTGTCGATAAGCAGGCCTGACCTAACATATTTACCTCATTTAAAGAGGAAAAACAAACACAATAACAAGAGTGACTATATATTCGTCCCCTAAGAGGGTTAGGGAAAAAATACACACACACCCAACAAAAAAATACAGTAAAAAAAAAACCGCTTAAGTGCTTTGACAACCAAACGAATGTCAGCGTTTGTTTGATCTAGAACGATTTGTCTATCCAGCACTCGGTCTGTGAAAACTTGTACATCGTTTTCATATTGACGCATTAGTATTTGGGATCAATCTGTAAGAAATTAAGTCGACCAATGTACGCATAGAGCATGAAAAGCATGCAGTATCCACCCTATCTACCAAAAAGAGAATGTCTATCAATGATTACATTAGCTCTTTTCCAAATACTGACCTCGATTTCTTTCTCCCGTAGATAGAAACTTTATGAGAAAAAGTATTCCTACAGTTGGGGGGGGGAGTTGGAGTGTGGCGTTTACATAAAAAAAGAATTCACAATATCGATTTTTTTTAATAAAAAATACAAACCAATCAATACTTGTCCTCCATGAGTTCTTATAATGACAATTAATGATAGTTATTCAGTCTGCATCTAATACGTTTTCCTCCATTTGCAACACGAGGAAACGTCAATTCAGACAAAATGACGTCATCGCAGAAAATAAAACGGAAGTTATATGAGTTTTTTATTACTAATGTACGTAGAGATTTCATCATGCTGGCAAAGCATTACGTCCCTGTTAATAGGCAAGATATTTGCCTGAAAGCAACTCTTATAACCAAGAAGTGTTGTTCTTCTTGAAATAAACAAAAGTGACGTTTCCCTTCACACACAGAGAGGCAGTTTGTACTGACCGTATGACGTGTGAATGACCTCACATCGCTGCTTATTGTGTCAGCTACAAAATATAGTTCTATTTGTTTTGTGGCTATTTCCAGTCACCTTTACATATCGATAAGTTGATTGTTTTCGTTTTTGAGTTTCTATTTTTCTTCACATCTATTAAATCAGTATAATACATACTTATGTTTTAAACATAAAATACGTTTTTAATGAAGAAAGTAGAGCTCTATAAATAAATGGATAGTTTCTCATGAACGCACATCCAATCATTTATCTTCACATGGAACTTACTGTTAAATAGAAACTAAGCAAAATGAAGAACCACAATAGATGATCAAAATATTTCAATATATGTACAGTGGCTTTAATAACAGTACTACCAACCACAAATCTCTCTCTCTCTCTCTCTCTCTCTCTCTCTCTCTCTCTCTCTCTCTCTCTCTCTCTCTCTCTCTCTCTCTCTCTCTCTCTCTCTCTCTCTCTCTCTCTCTCTCTCTCTCTCTCTCTCTCTCTCTCTCTCTCTCTCTCTCTCTCTCTCTCTCTCTCTCTCTCTCTCTCTCTCTCTCTCTCTCGTTTGACTTAACATTTACCATCGTTAGCCAGTCCAGTGACATCGTTGGATGTCACAAGAGACAATTCTCTACACTCGTCTTTTTTTGTAGATTTTCGCAGTTATCATGCTTGCTTGATTGCTTGAGAGAGAGAGAGAGAGAGAGAGAGAGAGAGAGAGAGAGAGAGAGAGAGAGAGAGAGAGAGAGAGAGAGAGAGAGAGAGAGAGAGAGGCTTATACTATTTAATTAACAATTTTTAGAACATTATAATAGGTAGATGAAACAATAACTAAACATTAAATACGACACAGTATGTGTACCACGTAACCGAGAAATATGCTGTATAATGTCGACAGAGTTTGAATCTTTGTATCATTGATTATATAAACACTGTCGATATATCCAAAGAAAATGCACACATTCCGTTACGACTAACCATATTTTTGTAGATTACTTGGTGTAAGTTCAATTTCAAGGTTTTCATCATCCTCACAATCTTTTTCTGTCTCAAGATTTCTGCGTAGTTTCCTTTCCTTAAACAAGAAAACTTAGGGGGAGGGATAGATGGCAGAAAGGATTGCGATGACATTGTATACCATATTCAATTCATTTAGAAAACGGTGATCATGAACACAATTTTAATTTTATTTTCATATGTCAATAGTGACTAATTCATCGTCGATCTAGAATCAATAGCACACAGTAGCAAGAATGTTTATATTTGGGTGGATCACAATTTGATATACCAATAGTATTGGTAGATCTTAGCAGAGAAATATACAAAATGTCTCTGATCATAATGTAGAAAGCATGATAATGGCTACCCTTGCAGACTTGTCCATAACATTTTCTTAACTTCATATATAAACATTCTTAACACATGACATTGAATCAGGGTACCAGTCTAGACTTTTGTTTTAGATAATAGCAGAAAATATGATAACTGTATGGGAAAGTGAAAGAAAACAATTTATAATGAAGCTCAAGTTTTCATTTGTTAAAACCTAGAATTTGGCAAATAGGTATTGTGTAAATAATCAAACGATAAAGAATAATAAAATTAGGACTTGATGACTGCAAACTATACAAAATAATAAAATTAGCACTTGGAGACTGTCGGGGTAATACTGTAATTACCAATATCTAAATTTATATTTGCGAAACATTCATAATTATGGCTGAGCAACGTAAAATAAATATTTATCAATAGACAATATTTGTTTTAAACCTCACAAAAAGACTGGAAAATACATTTTAAAATAACATTTTCATACTCTAAATTAAATCGATTGCGATAATTGTAATATCAAATGTTATAGAACAACATCTCTTATGACGATCTCCGGATAAATATCACACCTTACGTTTGTTGAGTCCCATCTTCCTTGTAGCCATTTTATGAAAATTGAGCTGACTCTTCTTCTATAATAAAACCACCTACAGTGCAAGCCATTCTTTTTACGGTCCTACCAGTATTCTGAATGGCGCGAGGGTATAAGTATTTACAGTATTCTTTCGGTTATATGCATGCAAATATGCTCAGCCCCTAAAGCATGCATCAGGCATTCGTCTCAATTTTTCCAGTAAAAGAAAGCTGAAACTAAATAAGAAATTAGGTATGAGTCTTTGATGTTTTTCTTCTTCTTTATTTAGTTTTTAAACGAAAAAAAAAATGCCACACGCATTGGAGTCATGACCGAACCCTCTCTAATTGATTCTTGGTAACAGTTTTTTTTTGTACTAGGGACACTTCAGGTCTATTTACGATAACTATCATCAAATTAAATACCCCTTGATTATAGACTCGTGCCTACTTCCTTGACCAAGTCAATTACCCCCAAAAGGGCTTGGGAGAGGGGTTAATTGCCCCAATAAAACCATAAAACATCACGTGCCCTCGAGGATCCATTGGGTACCACTGTCGCGGTAAAGAAAGACTATCAGAGAAAAGTATAGTTTATGTTCCAAACATTTTGCCCAGTTCTGTTTTGGCAAAAGAGCGTAACGGCTAAATGGCCATTAGATTCCCTAATTGGTTTATAAGGACCTATTTTGGGGACTTCTTATGTAACTCCTGTCCAAGACATGTAACACTAAAGCTCTGGTGACGTCCAAGAATTTTTGATCATTTGATCAAATTAATATTTTCTGTCAAGTAAATGCTTTGCATGTTGTAAATCAAATCTCGCGCCTTTTCCTAATACAAAGAAGCAGAAAGCTCCATTAAACAGAGAGCCGTGTCTGTCGGCGTATACACAGACATACGGATCTACATATAACCACTGGCCTTGATGGAATACGCATCCAGTTCGGAATAAATCACTATTTTACTATTACACATCACACTGACCATTTAGTGCCCTTAAAACAATGATCGCTCTTCTACTGTGACACAATGTAGTGTTGAAACAACAGTTTAATACTGTACTATAAAATTATTGTCAAATGGTACATATGTTTATAATGTTCAATAAAAACATTGTCCATTGTAAAGGATTGTAAAGGAGCAATAATCGGATAATAAAACGATAAATAATATCTTTAAAGAAAGTGTTTAGTGATTGTTTCTCATTAAAACTGTCGTTTTTTTAATAGCAAAGATTTTCTAGATACTGTTACTCGAACATCGAAGCCATAAAAGTGGACGATGTTGCGAGTAGCACTGACTAGTCAATACATCATCGCGTGTGTTGTATTAACTATATTTTATTACATTATGTTTAATCTCGATAATAAATCCAAAATCCTCAAAGTCATAAAATAAATTTTAGTACTTCATATATTTTCTCACCATTTATAAGAAAATATTGACTTTGTCATCCGTCCACTTGCCCACTTGACCAATAATGTGATTCAGTAGACTTGATTAAAATAATGCAACACAATTGTGCTGGAGGTGTATCTTAATGTATATTATATCTTTTATTATTCCATTATGAAATAGATTATTGATATAAACAAAAGGCAGAAATGTGAAATTTTAGCATACGTATGAAATGTCCATTGTATTCTGAAATATCAAGAGAAAAAAACAACAAGACGGACACATTATTTTTTAATACAAGAACTAAAAACGTTAAGACGGGCCTCATCAACTTCTGAAATTTTATCACTTATAAATTACGAAAAATGTGAACTACGCTAATATTATATTCACCATGCAAGAATTGCAACTAATTTCAATGCTCCAAAAATGACACATTTATTGATCATGGAGTTTAATCTTCAATCATTATAACGTAAACATGGAGGGGATTCTGACCATCTAGTTTAACCATTATAACGTAACCATAGAAGAGATTCTGACCATGTATTTTTATCATTATAAAGAAACCATGTAGGTGACTCTGACCATTTAGTTTAATCATTATTTAACGTAACCATGGAAGGGATTTTGACCATGTACTTTAATCATTATAACGTAATCATGGAGGGGATTCTGACCATGTTGTTTAATCATTTAACGTAACCATGGAGATGATTCTGACCATGTAGTTTAATTATTATTTAACGTAACCATAGAAGGGATTTTGACCATGTACCTTATTCATTATTACGTAACCGTTTAAAGGATTCTGACCATGTATTTTAATCATTATAACGAAACCATGGAGGTGACTCGGACCATGCATTTTAATCATCATTACGTAACCATGGAGAAGATTCTGACCATGTACTTTTATCATCATTATGTAACATTGGAGGGGACTCTGACCATGCTTTTTAATCATCATTAAGTAATCATGGAAGAGACTCTTATTTTGCACTTTAATCATCATTACGTAACCATGGAGGGACTCTGACCTTGTACTTTCATAATCATTACGTAATCATTGAAGGGACTCTGACCTTGTACTTTCATCATCATTACGTAATCATTGAAGAGACTCTTATATTGCACATTAATCATCATTACGTAACCATGGAGATGACTCTGGCCTTATACTTCAATCATCATTACGTAACCATGGAGGGGACTCTGACCTTGTATTTTCATCATCATTACGTAATCAATGAAGGGACTCTGACCTTGTACTTTCATCACCATTACATAATCATTGAAGGGACTCTTATATTGCACTTTAATCATCATTACGTAACCATGGAGATGACTCTGGCCTTATACTTCAATCATCATTACGTAACAATGGAGATGACTCTGACCTTGTACTTTCTTCATCATTATGTAATCATGTTAGATAGTCTGAAACTGTATCTCCTTTTATTTAGGAGTGCACTCTTGTCAGAGACGATTGACCGAAACTTGAAGGTTCGTCTCAACAATTTTAAGATCTAAATTGTAAAGTGCTTATAGCTTTTTAAAATTTCATTCACGAAACCAGATCATTTTCCGGATTTCTCTACATGTACAAAACTGAATCCAATATATCTGTAAATATTATTATTTTTCAAGAATTTCACACATGGCCCTCTTTACACACACACACACACACACACACACACACACACACACACACACACACCTGTCGTGTGTATCACTACTTGCTTTTTGTATACGAAGAGGGCTGCACCAAAGCTGGAGAACTAACTGCACAAAGGAAATGACATTCTTATCATGGCAGTAGACTTTTTATAAAAATTACCCAATTAAACTAAAGACAGAAAATAAATCTTTGGATTAAACTCCTTGTGGTTTTTCATACGTCAGTCACTGCTAATTTATTGTATATTTTAAGCAGAAGCGTCAATTTAATCCTATTGTAAAAGTCTAATTGATAATGCCTACTTTAATGGACGAAATCTTAACTTTGAAAATATATTTTCAAATTTCAAAGCATTTCATTAAAAGAGCCTAATAGGCACCGGCATGTTCTCTTGAATCTCTCTCTTTAAAAATAACAGTTCCTAACAGAGTAACCTTAAATGCATCAATTTTTATCTTTTATCCTTGTTTACCCAATATTACAAAACATTTTGTAAACCTAACTGATATGAAAATATTGAATGTAAACGATTCATTAAATACTGCAACTGTTATGGATTTGAATCATATTATGCCAAGTGTAGAGAAAATACTGCAATTACTGTAGTTTTCAATCATATTATGCCAAGTGTAGAAAATATACTGCAATTACTGTAGTTTTCAATCAAATTATGCCAAGTGTAGAGAAAATACTGCAATTACTGTAGTTTTCAATCAAATTATGCCAAGTGTAGAAGAATACTGTAATCATGATGGTTTTCAATCATATTATGCCAAGTGTAGAGAAAATACTGCAATTACTGTAGTTTTCAATCAAATTATGCCAAGTGTAGAAGAATACTGTAATCATGATGGTTTTCAATCATATTATGCCAAGTGTAGAGAATATACTGCAATCACTGTAGTTTTCAATCAAATTATGCCAAGTGTAGAAAATATACTGCAATCACTGTAGTTTTCAATCAAATTATGCCAAGTGTAGAAGAATACTGTAATCATGATGGTTTTCAATCATATTATGCCAAGTGTAGAGAAAATACTGCAATCACTGTAGTTTTCAATCAAATTATGCCAAGTGTAGAAGAATACTGTAATCATGATGGTTTTCAATCATATTATGCCAAGTGTAGAGAAAATACTGCAATCACTGCAGTTTTCAATCAGATTGTAACAAGTATAATAAAACACCACAGTTAGAAAAAAGGTTACAGTTCACCTTGGACAAATAAAACTATGTCGTAATTTTACACTATAATTAAGCCAATCCTAAATTCAAATTCTTAAATCTGATACCCAGAGAAGTTATGCGTGGTATATACAGTATAGTTGCACGATATACAGATGCAGTTTGTAATCAGCATAAAGTTTTGATGTGTCTCGCAATGACTGCAAATTAAAATTGAAATTCGAATAATTCATCACTAAGGTGAATGTAAAGCCACGTCTCACCTTGAAATAAGGGATATTTTGGGAGAAAAAAGGAATGGAAACAGGAATGTGAAATTAAATGGTAAAAGAAACCATTCAAATTCGAGAAAGAAATTTTCAAAATCCTCAGTTATACTATGTTCCGTCTGCAGATAAAAGAAAACTTCCGTATCATGCGGAATACTCAGTAATATATGTGGAGTCATATACTTAGGACAGAAACATGTTCATATCTGATTCTTAAATACGTTTTTCTCTTAACTATACTGACCTCTTCCAGTATCGATGCAGTTTGCACTAACCCATTATTCAAAATATATTTAAAAATCCTCTAAGAAAAAAAAAATACTTGGAACTAATCTGACAAAAATATTATTTTTCTTTCTTCAGAGATCATTTATTTAAGGTAACTCTGGAACTTGCCAGACATTTGTGAGAGATATTTAAAACTAAACATCTGTTTGTTTCGTATAAAAAAGATGATTTAAATCTTGAATAGATAAAATCAAGCTGACAATATATTTTCGCACATATTTGTCCGGCTGAAAATATATGCTAAATTTACTAGCTTTATCTAAGTCAAGCGTCAAGTTTAAACTGAATTCTATAGGTTATCTAATAGACTGGTTGCCTTAATATCTTCAATTTGCATTTAGAGGTCAGCGTAAAAGGTTGTAACGAACAACTTTAATGAATCGGACATTGTCAGGAGTTATGTGTCAGTTTCGAGTCTAACCGTATCAATATTTCATAAATGAATTTGAGCACGGCACGCTAAGAAATCAAAGCCAGATCTCCAAACAAAAACAATAACGAAGGGTAAAATCTGACAACTCTAACAAATTGCGTATTTTCTGGTTACCTAAGCATACATGACCTTTAAACTTGACAAACACTATCAAGAGGTTAACTGGTCTGTTTGGATTCATCAAAATTTTCGCTCACGTGGATTTAATTAGAAACATCACCTTGTCTCCACCAGGATCGAATTCCGATGGCTATTGTCCGGGGTAGTTTCAGGTGAAAATTTATCCGATTCAGTGTATAACACCTTCCTAAGCTTAGACAGGAAATAATATGCCTGAGAATTATGTAAAGCGTTCATTGCTACTGTCGTTGTTCCAAACTTTGGGACAGAGTAAACGATTCGTGAGATAATATGATAAAACGACATGAACTTGTTTCAACTTTGCCTTTATATAATGTCCTCTTCTCTTTATTTCCAATGAACTTAGTTTCCTTGTTTAATACGGTAATGAATTTGAAGTTCGAAATACGATCTATTTAATCATTTTAAGCTTAAGATATAGTTTGACTGTGTCATGTTGGATAATTATTCAATTACGAATAATTACATCTGTATAGATAGATAATTGCAATAACAAAAATTTCAAAGATAAAATATTTATACTTTTAGTAGTCTTCATAATACCTCAGACAAAATGATTGCAAACCTTTAGAATCATTGACGAATTATTTTTTTTCAATGTGAACATTTAATTTCAAAATTTCATAAAGGGCATAAGTTTATTTTAAACGTGTATATAAAGATCAGCTAAACTACTTATTTGTGTGTGTCTTTCTGAGCGCGCGTGTGTGTGTGTGTGTGTGTGTGAGAGAGAGTGAGAGAGAGAGAGAGAGCATTCATAAAGTCACCACTCACGTCTGATCTTAATCTAAATACTACGTGTTCTCACATGCGATGCGTCATGCAGTGTTCATCCAATTTTATTTGTTGCAAGTCTCAGAGACAAAGAACAGTAGAAATCAAAAGCTTTGTAAAATTTGACAAATATATTCATTTCCATAGAGTACAAAGAGAAAATAGAAAAACAACTTACGGTATTGCAAATTAAATCCCAAAATAATCCAAGAATTACAAACAAAAGTCCTAGTACTTTAAAGTGCTGAATAAAATTCAGTAAAAGTCCTGAAAAAGTCCCCAAGTTGAAACCGATGACGTGTCTGTAGTAGCTATGAAAATGTTGATGTATCGACAATCTTTCCGTGAATCACATAAATATAATTCCATGTTTTAATATACCATAAATTCCAGTGAATATCTCTATCCAAGAATTTGATCAGAGCACTTTTGCATTTCCAAAGAAAATAATCACTTGAATTCAATAAGTTGAAGTAAAAAACATTCAGCCCAACTGGTCGCAACATAATACAACTTGAAATTACAAAATAATAAAGCACGACGAATGACAAACATCTCACAATTACAAGATTATATAGTTGTCTACTTGACATCAGATCAATATTATCATTTTCTAACAAAAATATTACCTAATGGAAAAAAACCTTCTAGAATGAATATGATGTTAATTGAACAATAACCTGGATTATGTATAATTCACTTAGGAAACTCCAAAACTTATACCCAAATAAACATATTTACGACTTGTATTAACAATGACATCAAACACATATACATAGAGAAAAGTTTAGCTTTGTGTTAGTTGTTATTATAAAATGAAATAATGGAAAAAATAAATCAGATCAAGCAGAAGTGATTAAGTCCATCATGCAATGTTACATTATACATTAAAGCATTTCCCTAAAATACAAAATGAAAAAATGAGAAAAAAAACATCTTATGGTTTTAAGAATTAAATCCAAAAATAATCAAAGAATAAAAAATATCAGTCCTAGTAACATAAAGTCCTGAGTGAAACCGAGTTCGAGACCCCGATAAATCCAAAATAGAAGGCAATGACGTCTGTCGTTGACAGCGAAGAGCTGCTATATCAGCTGTCTCTTGCTGAATCACACAAAAAAAATATTCCAGTTTTGAATTCAGGATAAATTCCAATGAATGTCTTAACAAAGAATTCTGTCAGAGTACTTTTGTATTTCCAGGGAAAATAATCACTTGAGTTCAATAATTTGAAGGAAATAAAATTCAACACAAACTGGTCACAACATAATACAACTTAACGTGTCAAGTATTTTAAGCCCAACTGAATAAACATATATCAAAATGTCAGTTATGCGACTAATTAAGACGCAAATCAGACTCCCGGATGAGGGTCAAAAGTTATTTCGTCTTGGAAAACGTTTGTTTTCAATGGGTACGTGAAAAATATCATGTAGTCCATGTATGACCACGAATAAACTTAACAAATTTTACTATGAGAAAGATAAGAAAATATAATTTTTAAAAAAAATTGTTTTCCATAACCTGCTACAGATTTTGAAACATTGGCAGCATCTATATACAATGTTCTTATTTGTTGTTTACATCAAGAAAATAAATTATTTTTAAATCAAGCAGGTCAAACAGCATGTAATGAAATTGAAAAGATTTAAAACTAACAAACATGTAAATTAAATATACATAATGATAAAGCTACTGTTCAATATCTCAACAAAGACTTTAAGCCTTTGAAAAAGAAGAAAAAAAAATACGAACGCAGGGGAATATGCTCTGATTCAAACACCGTATAAAGATTGCATAACGTACGTCTTATAAGCAATTTTATTTTCATATCGTATGTTGTACTTTGTCTCTGTCTCTGTATGTCTGCCTATCTGTCTCTGTCTGTCTGTCTCTGTCTGTCTATCTGTCTCTGTCTGTCTGTCTGTCTGTCTGTCTGTCTGTCTGTCTCTGTCTCTGTCTCTGTCTCTCTCTCTCTCTCTCTCTCTCTCTCTCTCTCTCTCTCTCTCTCTCTCTCTCTCTCTCTCTCTCTCTCTCTCTCTCTCTCTCTCTCTCTCTCTCTCTCTCATATCGTAAAATATACGAAATGTCTGGTGTAGAGGACTTTTGTTTGTGTCATCCCACGATGTATATAGTCTTATGGAAGGTGGTAAATGTTAATGAGAGAGAGAGAGAGAGAGAGAGAGAGAGAGAGAGAGAGAGAGAGAGAGAGAGAGAGAGAGAGAGAGAGAGAGAGAGAGAGAGAGAGAGAGAGAGTTTATGGTCGATTGTACTGTTACGGAGGCAAAATAATGATCAACTGTAAATATATTAAAATATTTTAATTATCCTTTGTTGTTCACCTTTTCGCTTAATTTCTATTCCATATTAATTTCCATGCACCGGCACGTGAATGGCGAACGTTCGTGAGAATGGCGGAGTTAACCAAGAATTTGTAGTTTTCTACTTGTATCTTTCATGTTTAAATCGTAAGTGTGTATTATACTGATTTAATCAATGTGAAAGACAAAAACTAAAACAAAAGAACTATCAACTTAAAAATATGCAAAGGCGATTGTGAATAGCCACAAAAGGCATAGAACTACATTTTGTAGCATACACTAGCGTGAAATTCAAAACGACCACAAGAACATTTGGTTGTGCTACACATCGCGAAACATAAGATTTCATCCGGAAACATTATCCAGATATAACTAAAAGAACCCTGCAGCCAATGATAGCTCAACAGCCGCGAGAAATAAAGGTAAGTGTATAAAATCTACAACGATATGCGCAGAAAAAAAGGCAGCAGATTTTTGTAGGTTTTAATGAACAGACAATATCAGCCCAAAAACACCAAGTCCATGGTATTATAGGCGTTGTGTTGATTTATCAGCCAAGAAGTATTCATACGGTTCATTGAATGGGAATACTCACAATTTTATCCTACACTACAAACTGTCAAGTGCCGATTTTGGCCGCAACTCAGATTAGTATTAAACTCATATAGATAAAATAGGCCCCTCTTTTATTATAAACTGCCTATTTAAATGGTATCCAGGATTATTGTCAATAAAGCAAATCAAGTACTGGAGTTTTCCCCGTTTTCATGGATAACACATTAAGGATAACAAGCCCATGCGACGCATCATTCCGAAACGAGATGCACCTAAAATTATGTAATTGCAAACATAATGCATAAGAATCATATATATATATATATATATATATATATATATATATATATATATATATATATATATATATATATATATATATATATATATATACACACACACACAGATCTGTGCGAGCGTGTTTGTGTTTTGCATCATTGTTTAAATGATGCGTATACGTACGTTAAGTATGGATTATTGAATCGCTTTCATCAAAAATGTACGCTTTGTTTCTTGTCTAGCGTTAAAAAATTGCTTTGATTGCTGCAAAAAAAAAACTATTGAAATAATAAAAAATACCCAATTCAGTATTCATAGCCTTACGATTAGAAATCAAAATCCGATGTTCAAAACATCAGTGACCAAAGCAATTTTGTCAATGTATTGACAAAAGGAATTCTTTATAATTTATTAAATTACCATTTCGATAACATTCTTTTTTATATTGATCAAATGATCACAAAATTAGATACTTGTATACTTTTGTGCATACAGCAAAAGACATTTCGATGTTTTAACTGTCACTTAACCAATCAGGCATCATCATAAACGTTTTGGATCTCAATCCTTAAAACAAGTTTTCTCGATCCGACGTATAGAAGTAACAAGAAACTAGTCAGTCCATTGCATTAGTTAGATAAAACCTAGTTTGGCTATTGTATTAGTTGAAAAAAAAAACCTGCATGTCCATTGAATTAGTTGAAAAAAAAAACCATCTAGTATGTCCATTGGATTGGTTGAGGGAATATAGAAACAAATTATAAGGGCGTGAAAGAAAATCGCATCATCTAAACACATTAACAAGCCTTGAATACAAGTTCACCAATTTTGTAACGTTCAATTTAATTATGAAACAAGGGCATTAGAAAACTTTTAGGTCTGATAAATATCAAAAATACTTTCCTTGTGCATTGTTTGGGAAGCCATTCATAAGAAGAAATTAATAACACTCACGCACGCCTGATTACATCGTCAGATGCGACATCGAGCTGTTGAATACCTGATTTGATTCTTGTTTTAAAGAGGCAACATTACTGAGGATAGATATAATGTATACCCGATATTATGATGGCAATCAGTCAATCGATTTGTAGTTCAATTTGAAATAGTGCAGCAACACTGGTTGACAATGTTGTCCGTTACTAATACGATTTCAGTGTTTAGGGTGTACACCTTCATACGAGAACATATGCAAACACATGAACAATCCACGCCCCACCGAAAACCAAAATGTATAAGACATTAAAAATGCAACAACTGAGCAAAGTACTAAATATAGATTCCAAATTGACCATAACCGCCACTTACTTTTTTCTAGCTGTTGTCACATCTCTCTCTCTCTCTCTCTCTCTCTCTCTCTCTCTCTCTCTCTCTCTCTCTCTCTCTCTCTCTCTCTCTCTCTCTCTCTCTCTCTCTCTCTCTCTCTCTCTCTCTCTCTCTCTCTCTCTCACACACACCTGCACACAATTTAGACAATTACTTATATTTGGAAACAACCATGTTTAGTGCGAAGTTCTAAATGGACCAAGATATAGACAATTGTGCTATTCCATGTGGAATGTCAAGTCTCCAAATATTGAATTTTATCCCGAAATAATAAATATATATATATATATATATATATATATATATATATATATATATATATATATATATATATATATCTTTATATATATATATATGTATATATATATATTTTTATATTTATATATATTTATATGTATATATATATATGTATATATATATGTATGTATATATATGTATGTATATATATGTATATACATACATATATATATACATATATTTATATACATATATATGCATATATATATACATATATATACATATATTATAATATATATATATATATATATATATATATATATATATATATATATATATATGTATATATATATATGTATATATATATATGTATGTATATACATGTATATATATATATATATATATATATATATATATATATATATATATATATATATATATATATATATATATATATATATATATATATATATATATATATATATATATATATATATATATATATATATATATATAAACAAAAGAACCCTGACGATAGCTTAACAGCCGCGAGAAACACCGATAAGTGCAAAGTCTATACCGATGTGTGCAGACATGAACGTCTGCAGATATTTGCAGGTTATAGTGAATAGGCGATAACATCACATAAAACGCCAGTCAGTATCATCGTAGATATGGAGCTGATTTATTTGGCTCTTAGTCAATTATCGATCGAATTATATATGTATAGACATAGGTCTCCCATAATGTATAGAAAGGCATATGTGACAAAACAATCCACACGTAACAGTTTAAGCATCTACGGCAAACCTTATGCAAAATGCAAAAAAAAAAAATTTATTAATTCAGTCTACATGAGAAACATGCCAACCCAACTTATGACTTTTATTTTTTGTGAGATGGGAGACAAGGTTGCACGGTTGTTAGAGCGTCTGATTCGTAATATATGGGATGCGAGTGAGATACCTTCCCAGACCACATCCTGGACCGGCTGTCTCGGTATATTGTTGGAAAAGGTAAATTTCCACTTCCACATGATATGCTCATCCAAGTCAGTTAGTCTCGTTAATTGCCACATCCCACTATTTTGGAGCATCATTAAAGTGTAAGCAACCAGTTAAAATTTCAAGTTTTTGAAGAAACTTTTTCGCGTGTTATTTCAATTCAAACTTTGCCGTTGATAACAGTTTGAGTTATATATCAAATTCATGTGCCAACTGACGATAAGACAGAAATAAAGAATTCTCGTTAACGGAATACATGCATGAAATATAGAAGGTAAAATAAATAGAACCTTATTTATATTATACAGAAAAGCTAAGGACATAAACATAAAGATGAACAAAGGCCATGTTGTAAAATCAACAAATTTTGGCCAATACATTATTGCTGAAAACTAAAGCAATATTCTTACTCTCTCAGTCTGTATACATAAACTTTTGGCAATTAACTATATATATATATATATAAGCAACAAAGTGGTTTGTCAATTATCTTTGATAAAATACATATGTACGAAGTCTAAATTAGCTGCTTTTTGTTGTTTAATTTATCCAAGAAAGGATGATATGCACATCATACATTAATCCTTCTTATTCGATTAATATTTTTGGAAAACACTACTGCAATCAATGGTTTTATTTGTTATTATTTGCCGGTACCTATTTTGAATGATAATTTAATGTGTTGTACCAAAATAGTGCATGAAATTTAAACAAATAAACAATTATACTAACGAATATTTCATATTGTTTACTGGATTCAGTGCTGCTTTAATTACTTTAATGAATGGATCGGAGTCACATTATTCAAATTATAGTCCTGCTTGCCGGAGTAGAATAATAGATGTACCTTACATTAGTCTCTTTTAACAGACCTTTGTAGCAACAAAAAAAAAAAAACAGTATCATCGGCCTTCTTCGTTTATTTATTGCTGTGAACATTGTTTTCAACGCTCTTCTGATATATTTAGTTGTACTGCTCCATATATATTCCGATTATAATTTGCGCTAATGGAGGTCTCAAAATGGAACAAGAAACAGATAGAGACAAATAATACGAGCTCACATACATAAAGCAACAAAAACCAAACAGCAATAATAAATGGCATTGTTTGTGTTGGTGTGAAATAAGCCTAAAAGTATATAGCGATTGACATGACAGGTTGAGAACACGTAAAAATATTTACATATGTATAGGTGCTTACAAAAAAAAGGATAAAATTATGCGTGTGTGTGATTTGGATTGTGAACGTAGCTTTAACAATATTTCAGTCAAATCGCTACGATGTATTCAGTGTGACAGTTTATAGTGATGTCTAGCACTGGGGCATTATGCAGCAGACATGTAGTATGATGTACCACCCAATCACATTATCCTAACACCAGGCCCACCAGTCCTAACACTAACCCTCTTATTGCTAAGCGCCTACCGAGGCAAATGTTAGTACCATTTTTAGAAGTCTTTGGTATGATTCGGCTGGGGTTTGAACCAGCGACCTCCAGCGGCCAAGGCGGACGCTCATACCACTAGGTCACAGCGGCGGTCTTCTCAAATTCGATGCTTAGTTTCTAAGTACTTCAATGAGGACTTTCAACAGTCATAATAAAGAACAATAATAAACGCTTATTGCACACTATGTCATTATAACATATACCTATATTGCAAGGCATACATAATTGATATGGCATAACTCTATTTTTCTTACAAACACTTAAATTTATCGAAAAGCCTGTTAATATTTTCTTCATGGTGAAATAAAGAAAGGTAACAGATGAAATATTGGCATAAACGATGAGGAGTTTACGGTATTCTTGTGAAGTTTGTGTTCGTGTTAAGTAAATAGCGCAACACAAACTTGGTCGCTAGAGAAATGACTATCATCCCGGTGGGGGGGGTGGAGGCCTTAGTAACATAAGTTTTTCTTTGAAAACTGAGAAAAGGCAGACGATAACGATGTCACCCTAAAAACAATTAACCGTGAGCTAAATCTCGTCAACCGCATTAGAAATGTACGTGATCCCTAAATCTTGTAATCGCATAGCTTCTAACAAGTTTGTGCCAAGAGTTGATAGTACACAAATACAAGAGGTGACGATACACAAATGCTCTGAAGGATACAAAAATATTATTGATAGTAAAGTATAGAGAGCGATATAGCATTAATTAACATCATTCAAATATTGAGAGTGAACGAAGTCAGAAAAGTGCAGACATTCATAAAAGGAAGTATGAGAACAGACAAAATATTTATTCAAACATTGCCCGATGCCATTCAAACATTCCAACCCTTACGAGAATAGTAGGGAAGATACATAACATACAAAGTATATCAATAAAAATATAACAGAATATATATATATATATATATATATATATATATATATATATATATATATATATATATATATATATATATATATATATATATATATATATATATCGGATGTTATCGTAGTATTAAGGAGATAATACAAAATATTTTGCAAGACTATAACACTTTTCAATAACAGTACCAACAGTTAGGGTAGCAAATCCTTGGTCACCTATAACTTAATATTCCCGAACTAATCATATATTCATTGGTTGACCATCCGGGCTCGATGAAGTCAATCCTATACTCTTCATCGCCGATGGGTTTTCATGTGGATGATGAGTTCAATCCGAGATGAACATGTCCTAGAGTATTGTGTACACTGAAGGCATGGGTTAGTTCTAGACGATGATGCTTTCCAGCGTTCTCTGGAGTCGGCGATTTGCATTCTACGGGCATCCTCGAAGGTTTTGCACCTATTACAAACAGCTGCGCGCCTGCCAGATCTTTCTTTGGCGCAGAACTCGAGTTATGTCACAGATATCGAGCAGCATTTCCGGGTATCCTCGATGGAGTCTTTGAATCTCTTCTTCTGGCGACCAATGTGCCAACTAAGAGAGAACTTCATACAAAATCTGGATTGGCATACGGATTACATGACCCGTCCACCGGAGTTCGTCTGTCATGACCATAGCTTCGATACTGGTTAAGCCTGCTCTATTCAGCATTTCTAGGTTCGTTACTCTGTCTTGCCCTCTGACGCACATAATCCAGCGCTGATAGCAAGTGTGAAAGCGCTCAAACTGCTTGATATGTATCTTATCTTGCATCATGTTCAGCTCTCACATCCAAATATTAAGCTTGCTTGCACAACTGCTTTATACACCTTTATCTTGGTGGACAGTTTTATATGCCTGTAGCTCAACACACGAGAGTGGAGAGGCCTTAGTGACTGGCTTTCGCTACTGATGCGTGCCGTTATTTCTTTGTTTAACGATTCATCGGATACTTTTAAGGTACTTGAAGTGATCGATAGCTTTCAGCTGGGTGTCTTCCATAGACACAATTGTGGAGGGGGCTATGGTGGCTGGAACAGTATGGTGAAGTATCTATGTTTTGTTCAGACTGATAGTGAGTCCGAAGAGTCTTGAGGCTGCCTCAAAGTGAGTAACGATGATCTGGAGATATCCTTCCGTGTGTGCCATGAGAGCATAGCCATCGGCAAAAAGTGCTTCATGAAATAAGTTTCTCCATTGTTATGGACCTGGCATTCAATCGGCAAAAATTGAAGAAAGAACCATCCAGTATGTACTTTATGTACACTTCTTTCTAGGACAATTTAAAATAGTTAATATTTAATGGGAAATTAATGATATAGTTATAGTTTTCTACGATGCCTTACTGACACGACAACAAAAATTATAGAATATCTCGATGACTTACAACGTTCATTAACAACAGATGGAATATATATATATATATATATATATATATATATATATATATATATATATATATATATATATATATATATATATATATATATATATATATATATATATATCTTAACAGTAATAGCAATCACTCCCTCTAAATAATAAACATATATAACACAAAATATTCTCTCTTATTCAATGGTAGAATTTTGAGAGCTAAAGATGTTAAAGATACATGATAAAATAAAGGCATTTGAACCTTAGTTTAACACATAAATGGCTATAAATAATCGCGCGATGTTTGAATTAGAACTTACGCGGAGGAAAGCAATAAATATAGAAAAGACTGAGAGAAAATGAAATTAATTCGATGACATGTCATGTTATACGAATTTAGAAGTTTAAGTCCGGAGCAAAACCGGAATAAAGAACTGAACCTGAAACGTTTTGCAACTCAGCAATATAAGAAGAAAACCATTCATTGATTATCAATGGTCTCCAAAACGATGTTTATTCCTAAAGATTCCTCTTGACACAACAATTTAAGGTAGTCACATAAAATGGCTCTGTTAAAGAAATTAATTGCACAGATATTAGTAAGTCATATGTTGAACTTGTTTGATCAGACAACCACTGGGTGTGTATTAACACGTGCACATGACAGTAGACTGTATAGCAGTGTTCTTAATTCATCTGTTTTGACAAGTTTTTCACGTTAATTTAATTCGATTTACTTTTGTTTAGTTATGATCTATGTGTACTTCATGAACAAACGATGCAAACAAAATATGACATCGATCTCGGCCGCTCTGATCCTTTCACCTTTCCCCATACATTTTATACATTTCCTACCTATCCCCTAAAGGTCAGATAAATCTCAGCTTCCAAACTTAGAGGTATGTTTTAATAAAAATGTCCTCTTGCACAATATCCATAAGACTTGTCGAATGTAACAGTTTTTATGCATGTAACATTATTGAACAAAGACAGATATCATAACGATTGGAGAAAATGACCATTAACCTTGTGACACATACAACCAGTCTTAGTACTGCTCTCAGCTTACTCAACGCAATTGAATATTTTTTCTTGAAAAAAGACAAAATATCTTTAACTTTATGATATATACAATTGTTTACAGTATCTTTCACTCTTTAGCTTTTCAGGTTCAATTTTCAATTGGACCTAATTTAAGTGTAAGAAAATCTGAAGTTATTTTTACTGTTAATGTTCATTATTTAGAGACACTAATTGCTGTTACTGTTAAGATATTTCATTTTTTCTCAACCATGATAATAAATTGACGCATGTGTTGCTTAAGAATCAGCACAGTTGTGACTTAAATTCTTTTAAAGTCTAATCAAATATCATCGTATTAGTTGGTAGATTAATAAAAGCAAGTTAAATTTTTCGTGATCATAATTTTATTTGAACATTCAACGTGAACGCCAAATTCTTTGTTTGCAAACTGTATGAACAATGGAGTGTCTGAGGAATGTACATGTAATAAGCTATTAAGGGCTCTTGTGCATGATTATACGGAGTAATGCGTGCCTTTTATGGGAATTTTTGGAGGAATAAAATATATTCTAGTTTATTTGCACTATAAATATAGTGCAGGATTAAACCCTGTGGGAGATCCCGAGGCAGTCGAAATCTTGGGGTTCCCCTTGCAAATTGTTTCGTAATACGTTTTTAATTTTACCAACCCTAAACTGCGTCGAGCCCATAGACAGGTGCCTACACTGCCTATTTCGTAATTCGGAACTGTATTAAAGATTTGTATATTTTTGGTGTTGTCGCTAAAAGCGACGTCTTCTGGAGAAACATTGCATTTATAAATTTAGTGAAAATTTTGCTAAAATTCGTAGTGTTACTTAATACGCTTAAGAGAATACATACATACATACATACATACATACATACATACATACATACATACATACATACATACATACATACATACATACATACATACATACATACATACATACATACATACATACATACATACATACATACATACATACATACATGCATGCACGCACGCACGCACGCACGCACACACACACACACACACAAATACACACATACATACATACATACATACATACATACATACATACATACATACATACATACATACATACATACATACATACATACATACATACATACATACATACATATATATATGTATACATATATATATATATATATATATATATATATATATATATATATATATATATATATATATATATATATATATATATATATATATATATATATATAACGAATATGTTCATGTGCCGGATTTATACATAGAATTATGCATAATATAAACACCCTTACGTAAAGCAGAATAGCAAGGGACGCATTTATATTTGCCCATAATTTATCACATTTTCCCAAATGCAAATAGGTCTTAATTATATAGTAAAAGGTAAATATTCATTTTGTTTGATGAGTTAGTTATTGTGACATTTATGTCTCCTTAATAGTGTTTTTAGAGCGCGATATTCAAGGTACAGCTGTAATTTTCCAGCCTACGGCTGCAGCTACACCTATTACTTGCGTATTACCAAGCTTTGCTGAAATAAATTTCACTAAAATCTTCATAAAAATTACAGTGCCATAAAAAAAGCATAAACTTACAAAGCATGTGGTTGAATATGGCTATTTTAATAATTTACTATCAATAAACTCTGTCGGAGACATTAAAGGCATTGGAGTTTACGAGGATGTTCATTTAAAATAGACGACATGACTCAATATCACATCAGAGCATGATGAGGTTGTAGCACGCAAGCTAAAGACAAAGTAGTATTTAAGACACTGTGGAGCGATAACAACGGATCGGTGCCTCAGAAACGTCTTCTGATTCAGTTGAAATACAAAGCTTTGATGTAAAATTTTACAGAGATCTATCTTTTCAAAAGGACACCACCTTTTAGCATTAAAACAACGCATTTGGTATATATATATCAACTTGAACGGAAGAAGATATACCCGGGTGAAAAATATAAGCTTATCTGTCAACATTTTGCAATTGACATGGTAATTGACAAGTGGAGAGGTGGAAATCGACCTATCGTCTTACCTGATAAGGTGTAAAATTACGTCATTGAGTTATGCTAGAATATTGACGAGACTTTGACACATACAATTACCACTGTAAATGGAACAAATCTGTTTTTGAAAGTGCATGTAAGGTTATCGGCATGCTTTCTTTCAATTGCATACTAACGATGGTTGGAAAGGTTTTCAGTAAGGCAAGAGGGAAATGAAAATGGAGAGATAACATTTTAGCGAGTACGGAATATTGATTCTTTTTCCGTAATACATGTTACAGAAATAATCAAAAACAAATCAGTATATAGGGGTAAATGATGCAATGTTTGTAGCTGCTATTTCTGATGGAGAAAACAAAGACAACGTCAGTGACAATGTCAATGCAGACGGCACGAAAAAGGGAATTATACTGCTGAGTTTGAGAAATTAAACAAACACAATATTAAAAACGAGGACAATGATGATTCAACCGATATAGATGTAAATCTGCTTTCTGCACTTAGGTATATTCTGAATAATACGTCTTTACGTACCTGACAAAAGCAATTAAATAACCAATAATTGAAATGTCATTAGTTGGTAAATATAAAGAAATTTTTCAGTGGTCAGGACTTAAGCATGTCATCGGACTGAACATCATTTTTTTATGTACACTATACTGACAACTACCTTATCCCAACTTCTATAAAAGGGTTAGTTCATTTTGGGAAAGTCAACGAAGTTTCGACGTTCATAGATGGCGGACAGTAATCGCAACGGAAGTAAAACTAACAACTTATGACGTCATATACAACAACCTCTGAAGTATATAGTAAGCCGCACTTTCCAGTCTGAAATAATCTGGAAAAGAAACTGTTATATATTGCGCATTGTCAAGTATTGTCTTTAATATTACATTTTTCGCGTATGTAGACAAATCATTTAGTTCTATATACGAGGGGGTGTGCTTGTATGTGTGTGCTTGTGTGCGCGCGCTAATTTAGGGGTGGTGAGAGAGAGAATAGAATGTAGAGGACATTCTGTTGAGCGAAATTAAAGAAAATCCCAAGGACAGAGAGGAGAGACGAGCCCTGAACGTACAACCACTATGCGGCTGTATAAATTGTAAACTAACTTTTCCAGATCAAATCTAGGTACCAGTGTGTAACGAAACTTAATACACATATGCAATCGTTTGGCTCCAACGTTAGGTACATTTTCTTCTATCCAGGTGTGCCCATAC